>BLSH010346840.1:34327-50465 GCA_018402905.1 Glandirana rugosa | reverse complement strand
TGAAAATCTTTGGGGGGAGCTGAAAACTGCCATTGGAGAAAGGAACCCTGCAAATGTTCAAGAGCTTGAGCATATTGCAAAGGAAGTGTGGGAGAAAATGCCACCCGAGAAGTGCAACAAGCTTATCGATGGATATAAGAAACGTTTGGAGGCTGTCATCGCTGCCAAAGGGTGTGCAACCAAATATTAAGGAGGGGTGCCAATATTAGTGCACATGCTGGTTTTCTGTTTTTTCTTTATAATTACAATATCTATGTTGAAATAACAATTGTCTTTGTTAAATTACTTTGGACCTCCAATTAAAAGATCCTGCTGATATAAATTTGGTACATTTCCATTTATTTCTGAAGACATTCACTCAGTTATGCAAAACATGAAGGGGTGCCAATAATGGTGAGCAGGACTGTATATCCATCTCGGTCTCCAGGCTCCTTATCAGGGTCCACATTCATCCAGTAGTGAGAAGGATAATAGTGGCCTGCAGGCCAGGATATCCTCAGGTACAGTTGCAGAGTCAGGATCCTCCTAGTCACCCTCCTGAAGCCTAAAACCTCACACAGCGTGGTCAACGGTATCATCCAAACTTACACGAGGTATACCTAGATGCTGAAGATCAAGAAATAGACTCATCTGGAGACCTCACTTTTAGTGTTAAACTCTGTTTAGGACACGGACATACTCCAAACTTCAGGTATGCTAGAACATAGAAGACCTTGCAGAATTAAGGCTGGAATCCTCTGTTCCCCGGTGGAATGATCAAATCATATGCAAGTAATCCTAGACGGGCAATTAAGCGGTAGGTAGGCTCAAACATGTCCTCGCTCTTTGGCATACAGTAACCTTTGCATATCTTGGTAACCAATCCGAGACCTGGGCAGACCCTTCCCTTAGGTCTTCCAAATAGTGAGGGACATGTTGTCTTACTCTACGTTTCATCTGGATAGGATTTCCTCAGGGTAGCCAGTAACTTTGAAGCGTTAGTCCGTACGGCTAGAGGAAAGGTCTCAGATATCCTAGTGTCAAGCGTAAACGACCTTGTTGCTACCATCTTCAGGCAGAAGGGGCTCATGTCTCTTCACCAGCACTACACAGGAGTCGGCATCTTTGCTGATGGATTAAGACATCATCCGTCCAGCTTATCCAAACAAAGTGTCCGAATTACCACGAGATTGGAGATGGGTTTGAGGTTGAACTGATACATAGAAGTGGCCCTTCTATAAAGGGTCAAACAAGGGGCTCTTCAGGCCTAACCCCAGCAGAGGGGACAATAGCTGTCCAGTAAAACATTTGTACTGTTGCGGATCGAGTAGTTCAAGGGGGCTAGATGGCTAGGACAAATCCATCAATTGAGTACAGAAACTGCTTACTAGACAGATGGTTCATCCATGGACAGAACTCAAGGGAGTACCTCCAGAATTAAAAGGTAACCGTGACTTTGTCTGCATCTAACACATGTAGGACCATTTTAAAGTGGTTCCAACGGCTTTAACTACAAGTCACGTCAGGCATTCAGTCGGATAAAGCTAATCCTCAATTTAAACACTTCAGCATTTCCCACCCTTGTCTTTTTGGTGATTGCTAAGTCCCATGCGTATATGCTGATGTGCTTGTACCAGGAAAATGGAAAATTGTATACTTACCTGACGGTAATTTTCCTTTCCTGATGCAAAAGCACGACAGCATATACAGTAGGCCCCTCCCTAAAGGCTTTGCATTGATGATAAGTGACAAGAATGCTGCCTGGTGGGAGGTGTTTGATTTTATAGTGTAACCGGTTCCTGGAACTGGGTGTGGGGGCGGAGCCAGCTCATGCGTATTTGCTGTCATGCTTTTGCATCAGGAAAGGAAAATTACCGTCAAATAAGTTTACAATTTTCCATTGTTTCTTCCATTGATGGTGTTACTGATTCCTGAACAGTTTGCCAAACATTTACATTTGCCACATTTATTTTTTATCTATTTCCAACTCTAAAATATAGCAAATTAAAGGTAAGTGTATGATAAAAAGAATGAACATGCATTGTGTTTAAGGTGGGTCCTTGCAGAGGATGTGCAAACTTCTTTTTACTTTGGCAACACATATGTTGAATAGAGATGCCTACTTCTTTTAAGACCATCAGCATGTTAGTTTAGTAGCTGGGTAATTTGTTAAAATGTTTAACTATACAATAATTCAAGATGGAAAATTAACATTGTGTATCCTTTTTTTTTTTTTTTTTTTTTTTTAGGATGACAATATCATGAGGTCATTACAGCTCTTTGAAAATGTTATGTAAAAGAGTCTATGTGAACAATGGTGCTGACTCTCAATAGCACTGTGAAATGTTTGTAACTTTACAAATCAAACCACAAAACATTCTCTGGAAATTTTGTAATTATGAAGTTTGTAAGCATCAAAGAACAAATTTATAAAAATCCATGGTGTCATCTATCAACAATCTCCAATTTGTGGAAAAAGAATTTTGATTTCCCCTGTGTGATGCATTCACTGGATTTAATACTTTTTTGGATGTGTACTGCGTTTTTACATGTTTTATAGCTTTACCTTAATTTTTAGTGGATATGTGTTTGGCTAGTTTTAAATGCTTTTGGTTTTTAATGCAGTATGATTGCAAAATATAAGATTCAATGCTGTTAATTTGTTTAGCCATATATTGTAACTGAAAACTTAAACTCTTTTCATACAGCTTGTTTGTGTTAGTATCGCTTTGTAAAAATAATACAGTAGGAACACACTCAACATCTGAATTTTGAACAGATTATAATATATTTTATGAACAGAAACATTAAAGCGTAAATACATTCAAATATCAAACACCTTTGTCTAATCTAGTTATGTATTCAACAAAAAAATATTTTATTGTATTTTAAAGCGGAACTAAAGTTTTTTTTTTTTCTTTCTTTTTCTTTTTTTAATTGTTATCAGGTAGTTTTTCATGGTAGAATAGACTCTGGGTATGTGGTTAAAATTCACTTTGCAAAGAATACCCAATCACATGCAAGGGACATAATAAAATTTGTGTTTTTGCTTCCACATTATTGGATGATGAAAGTCAGCAGAATTTCACCTCATTCACTAAGCTTAAAGTGGATGTAAACCCGACAAAAAAAAAAAAAAATAATAATTCTGCCTGGTAGAGTATAGCATGTCATATCATCTGTGCCCAGTCTTGCCACAGAGAGTTAATCCAACTGTGAGTAATGAGCTTATCTTTTTTCAGGGAAAGAAAGTCTGACTAACAGGGGAATACACAGTTGATCCGCCCTTGCTCTGTGAGTGACAAGCAATTTGTGTATCTCCTTCACACAGCAGAGAAAGTTTTACACGCCCCCCTCCTTCCCTCCTCAATGTCTCAGTATAGAGGTTGGTGGGGAGGCTTGTGACATTACAACTCCACCCACCAAACTCCAGCAAACACAGACTCCCACTGATTTCAGAGTTTTACAGAGCTGCTGGTGCTTACAGGAAGGACATTTGAAAGGTAGGGATAGATGCAGGAGGCTTGCATGTACAGATACATTAATACTGTGTCATTAGTTTATACTGGGTGGGTGGTGGGTTTACATCCACTTTAAGGAAAATTAACTTGCAAAGTGAAAATGCCTAACTCAATAAACAGAATTTAAAAAAAAAGTGAAAATGCCCTTTCAACATGAGCAGTCTATTTGTCTTTAGTAAAAAAAAACCTGTGTATGCCTTGAAAGCCCTGCCTGATAACATTTTTCACTTAGGCCTCATACACACGAGCGTATGTAAAAAAATAAGCGTTTTGCATCGGCGTTAGTGAGAGTTAGTGAGCATCGGCGTCAATAGGTGTTTTTTTAAAAAAAAAACATTCCTCTTCTATTTTTTAACCTGAAAATGTCGGCGTCAAAAACGCTGGTTAATGCGTTGGTGAGCATTTTGCGGCGTCGGCGTCCAAAACGCCATAATGTTACAGCCTCAGAACTTGCTGGTCCCACGTTCTAGTTACAGCTCATTAATGCCGACGCCCTCTACAGCTCAAAAATGTTGGCGTTTTTATGGGTCCAAATGTGTAACATGGAGAGCTACAAAAAACGCCCAAAAATGTGGCATTAAAAAACGCCCGTGTGTATGAGGGCTAATTGTAGATTGAGCTACACATGTGCAGCTCAATGCTCAATCGCTGCATGCTTTGGGTGTTAGGACAAAGCCATTCCTGGTCAGTCAATGAAAATGGCTGAAGCTTGTGCAAATAGAAGAAAACCAGGAGATATCAACGGTGATAAAGGTGATGAGGGGGAGCATGTACAGTACATCCCTGGAGAAAGGAATGTAATTAGGTAAGTGTGGCATAACGTGCAGATATGCTGTATACACTTGCACATAATCTTTTCGGAACCCCAGGGTTATGGCCATTAGGTTCCTGCTTAAATGTGTCATTGTATTGGACTGTGATTAAAGCCTCGTACACACGGTGCAACGGTCGTACGACCGAACGGCCCAAATCGTATGTTGTCTGTTATATCTCACTGACATGCACTAAACAACCAAACTGAATGTAGTGACGTGTTACGAGTGTATAAAGAGGAAGTTCAGGTGCATGTGATTTGTGAATTAGGAATGTAGGTTTACACGAACGGACACTTCCGAACGTTCCTGACTTCTGAGCATGCGCGTTTTGCACAATACAACTTGTTGGACCAACTTCTCTGTACACACGATACAACGGTCATACGACCGCTTGTTGTACAACCAAAGTTTTCTAGTTTGCTCATCCAACTTCTGTTGTATGACCGTCGTACATTGGCTGTTCTAATCGTGCGTACTAACGGGTCGGATGATCGTACCACAAGCGATCGTACGACCATTTTCATACGACCGTCACACCGTGTGTACAGGCTTTTACTCTCCTTCTTCCTAGAAAGCATAGGTGCATGAGCAGCCAATCAACCAGCATTTGCACTGTCATGTGGTGGTATGGAGATAGTACTAAGCCTAAGTAAGCTCCCACCAGAGCAACTTTAAAGCAGAGTTCCACCCAAACATGGAACTTCCGCAGACCTGAATCCTCCCCCTCCAGTGCCACATTTGGCACCTTTCAGGGGGGAAGGGGGAGAGGATACTTGTCAAAACCAAGTATCCGCTCCCACTTCTGTTCGGCGATCTTTGCAAAGCCCGGCTCCCCCCCCACCCCCCCGCTGTCTTTTGGAAGACACACAGGTCCCAGAAGACAGCAGGGACCATTCAGTAAGAGCAGTGCGCAGTGCGACTTCCGCATGCGCAGTAGGAAACAGGCTGTGAAGCCGCAAGGCTTCACTTCCTGTTTACTTTAGTAAGAATGCCAGTGCCTGCATCCAGAGCCAATGGATGGGTCGGCTTCGGGTGCCGACATCGCAGGCTCCCAAGATAGGTAATTGTCCTTATATTAAAAGTCAGCAGCTACAGTATTTTTTATTAGACTTTTTTATCTTTTTTTTCCACCCAGGCGGAACTCCGCTTTAAAGTAGATTTATAGGCAAAACATTTTTTGTTTAATTTTGGATAGAGTTAGGGAGGGTTTTAACCCTGTCATGTTTTCTTGCAATCTGGGTTCCATTGGGGAGAATTACCTTCACTTCCTGTCCCATAGCCAAACAGGAAGTTAGAGTAAATCCCTCCAAAGTGTGGAAATCCCTGTCATCAGGGTCACCAGAGCTTTTGTCCCTATTAGAAGATGTGCCCTCTTTTGTTGATCTGGGGACAACCCAAAATGTAAGATATTTTTTTTTTTCACTTTCACCTTCGATGATAACAGTAAATATGTCAAATAGAGGGGGTGAATCTCCCTAACAGGGACACAGGCAGCAATAAAATCCTTACATGGGTTTAATCCCTCTCCATTCTATCCAAAACTAGCAAAAAGGTTTTTCCTCGTTGTTATTTTTTAACCACCTCAATACCGGACACTTTCACCCCCTTCCCGCCCAGACCAATTTTCAGCTTTCAGCTGTCGCATTTTGAATGACAATTGCGCGGCCATGCAACACTGTACCCAAACAAAACTTTTATCATTTTGTTCCCACAAATAGAGCTTTGTTTTGCTGGTATTTGGTCGCCTCTGGGGTTTTTATTTTTGTGCTACAAATAAGACAGAAAATTTTGAAACGTTTTCTTTGTTTCTGTCACAAAACTTTGTAAATAAGTTTTCTCCATCACTGACGGGCACTGATGAGGCTACACTGATGAGCACTGATGAGGCAGTACTGATTGGCACTGATGAGGTGGCACTGATGAGGAGGCACATATATGCAGCACTGATAAGCAGAACTGACGGGCACTGATAGGTGGCACCGATAAGCGGCACTGATGGGCACTCATAGGTGGCACTGATAGGTGGCACTGGTGGGCAGTGATAGGTGGCACTGGTGGGCTCTGATATGCAGCAATGATAGATGGCACTTTTATGTTCTCTGGTGGTCCTGGGGGGCATCTGATATGGGCACTGAGTGCCATCCCTGTTGGACACTGCCCCTTACCTGGTGGTCCCTGAGTGGGCTCCCTGCTGGTCAGGGTGGGCTTCCCTGCTGGTCCCTGGGTAGGCATTCCCTGGTGGTCCTGCGTGGGCTCCCTGGTGGTCTTGGGTGGACCCTGGTGGTCCTCGGGGAAGCTGCACTGATAAACAATCAGCACAGAGCCCCCCCCCCCCCCGTCAGGAGAGCCGTAGATCGGCTCTCCTCTCCATGAGTCTGCAGACGCGAGCAGAGGAAAAGCCAATACACGGCTCTTCCTGTTTGCACTGTGATCAGCCTTGATTGGTCATGGCTGATCACGTAGTAAAGAGCTTGACACACTGACACACAGACTGACACACCGCACCACCAATCGCTGCGATGCGCGCCCCAGCGGGCATGCGATCGTGGGTTATCTGGCCAGAGGTCATGTGACGTCCGGTCAGGATAACTGTACCACCGCCGGGCGGGAAGTTGTTAAGCTTAGAAAGCGTGTTTTCTTTTCACTCCTGTGGACAAAATGAGCAATGGGGGACTGAAGGTCAGGCAACTATAAGTAATGCTGAAATTTGAGTGAACCTCTGCATACACTATTTGTCAACTTGTTGATTTACCAGCAATATCTAAAGTCCCAGTGACATTATGTCAATGCCTATGCTAAAAATATAAACATAATATTAAATAGCATAATGGTTTGTCTAAGTCATTAGCACACATCACAGAAATGCTTCATAAAAAAAGTATGCTACTGTAGTCTGCATCATGTGTAAACCAAAAATATATGCAATTGTTCCCCCACTTTAATAGAATTTGAGAAACGCGAAACAATATTAACCTGTTTTTTGTGTAACTGATTTCTAACGGTTTGGTATTTGCAGTTAAAACAGGCATAATAGAGGCAAATAAAAAGCTACTTACTTTCTTAGTAAAGAGGACTATGCAAGAGAAAGCACAGTCTGTGCATTACCTCAAGACCCCAACCACCTTAATTAATTAATTACCATATGATGGATTTACAAAAGCACACCTGTGGGAACAAAGGTAAACATAAATACTTACCTTACCCCCAGATTTTGCACTACAGGGAGTGGCACAGCTATACTTCCAGTGAGATCCTGGGGAATGTTGGATATTCCAAATATCACAAGATTACCCTCCAGCACAATATTTGTGATCCTCGTCATTCACAGGCTCTAATCAGAAGGATTGCAATGTCACTCTTGCCTAGGCACTGTGAGTTGAAGCCAGTAAAGTAAGTACATAGTCAAACTTTTTTTCCCCACAGGTGCTTTTTGGCACGTTTATCATATGGTGATTGATAAAGGAGGAGGAGGACCCGATGTAATGGGTGCTTTCTGGTGTAAGGTCAATCTTAAATTATTTTGTTGAACAGGGGATCAGATTTAGAGTAGGTGTAATGATATGTCACCTTCCTTATCACCAATTATTGTAGCAGCAAAGTTAAGTTCCTAACAACCGGTAGAAAATTACTGTTCATAGTAGATATATTTTTTTAAAGTTAATTTTTTTTTCATGTGTTGATTCTTATATACATGTAAAAATTTAAATAATATAAGAAACATGGAAGATGGCTGATCTGACCTTCTAAAAATACTAGTTAGTTGATTGTCTTGCTAACCCCTGTGCTTCAATATTTTGATTCACTAGCATGGAACAAGGATGCAAATGTAGACTTTTTACATTCCTTTTTAATACTCTGTATATTTTTTTCAGTTAATTGACTCAAAGTAGGTCATAACAGCCAGGTAACTGGAATCAAAAGAAGCTTAGCAATAGCAGGCCTGATACTCTCATAACAGGTTTACTTTAAAGTTTATGTATATGCAACTTTTTTGTTTAGTTTCAGACATAATAGGGAATGATTAAAACTCCAGTATGTTTTTTTTTTTTACAGTTTTTGTCCCACTGGGGAAATTCCTTTCACCTTCTGTGCTGGATCAGTAATCAATTTGGTCAAATTAGCACATGTAGCTGTAAGGCTCCATTTACACAGGACACTGTTTCAATCTCCCCTGAACAATTTTTTTGACAGCTAGAAGCCAGCGTCTAAAACTGCCATTTTGCCACGTTTTGCATACCGCGTTTTGCCGCGTTCGCGTCTAGGAGCGTTTTTTTAAAACAATTTTTTTTTATGGAAATGCCTGTAAACTAAACGCTCCCAGACATGAGTTACTGCATTTTGGTGCGTTTAGCATTTCAAATGCCTCTGAACTGGCGTCTGAACCCATTTTTTTGCGTTCCAAAAAAGGCCTCTAACCTCAACTGCCTGGAAACTACCTTTTAAATGACCATGTGTAAATGTACTGATAAGATAACATAGAGGAGAGTTCAGGGGCAGCTAAAAATAACATCCACATGCCTCTAAACATCCGTTTCCCAGCAGCAGTATAAATGAGGCCTGATACTTTTAAACGCTAACGGTGGTAGAAAGTACATACAGACAGTATAAAAGTGTTATATTAGGTAGAATTTTAAATACATAAATGTATTCATTGAGAGACACAGCTTTTGGCTGAAGATTGATCAGAACCAGTGGGTTAAGCTGCCTGCTTCCAGAAGTGTGCAAAAAAACCTGAACAGCTCCCTTGGGTAGCTTAAAGTGTTCTTAAAGGCTCAAGATTTATTTTACCTTCATGCATTCTATGAATGAAGGTAAAAAAGCTACTGTGTGCAGCGGCCCCCCTAATATTCACCTGAGCTCCCTCTCGATCCAGAAATGTGCAGGAGAGATGAGCTTCTCCTGGGTCTCTCGTTCATTATTGGCTGAGACTACTGTCAATCACAGCCAGTAAGCCAATGGGGAGAGAGTGGGGGGGGGCTGAGCCACAGAGCTGTGTGTCTTATGGATGCATAAAGCAGGGCTCAGGATCAAGCACGCACCAGTGCCCCCAGAGCAAGCGGTTTGCTATTGAGGGCATTGGCTTGAAGAGGAGGAGCCAAGAGCAGCGGCAGGTTCCCGAAAAATGGAGGATCGGCACTGTGCAAAGCCAATCCACAGAGCAGGTAAGTATGACATGTTTGTTTTTGTTTTTTTTAAATGAACTGTTGGTATCACTTTAATCCCACAACTGTCCGAGAACATCAGTTTTTTGTCTAGTGTCGAGGATTAAGATGTGTACTTCTTCAGCTCCTGATATTGTCTTAGATGACTATTTCTTCTATCAAGAAGCTTACTGGTAGACAGGTTGGATTTTGATCCTTGTAGTCTCCCTAGTCTAGCCACAGTGTCTCATCAGTGTCTCTAGGTTGCAACGAATACTCGCTGTACAAGCCCTCTATTTCTATTTGGACAGTGGCAAGCCCTGTATGTACAGTAATATGTATGAGAGTTTGTGTTGGTCTGCTTGTTACAGTGTTTTCTAGGGAGGCTGAAGAGCCCCAGTTTTCTAGATCCTGGAGGCAATCTTTGAGGTTATTTTTGGTGTCTAACTAACCCCAGATTTATATCCGCTTGGCTCCACCCTTTCCTACTCTCTCTTTTATTACAGAGTGCTACAGTCTTTTATGTTTGTCTTTTTTTTATCTGTGTGGCTGACAGTCTCTCCTTTCTGTTCAGCCACCACGTTGGTTTTTCTCTTTACGCAATTATTGTTCACACTAGGTCCTTAAAATGCTTTGCATGCTCCTTGGAGCCTGAAGCCTTTAACTGTGTGCCGCAGCTGTTTTTTGCCTTTCCCAAACTGAAGCAGTGGATTCTTATGGCTACTTTCACACTGGGGCGGGTGGACATTGGTGGTAAAGTGCTACTAGTTTCAGCGGACCTTTTGTGCTGTTATAGCTGCGCTATGGCACCGCAATGCAGGCGGGAGCGTGACGCTTTTAACCCCCACTGTAAATGCCGCTCACTGCACTGCCCCAAAGATGCTGCTTGCAGGACTTTTTGTAACATCCTGCAAGCACACCGCCCCAGTGTGAAAGCACGCGGGCTTTCACATTGGGGTGGATTTTTGAGGCGCTTTATTTTTAGCTAAAAAACACCTGTAAAGCGCCTCAGTGTGAAAGTGGCCTATTAGAATCTGTGGCTTCTTTTCTGAAGAAAGCAGTCTTTACTTCTCATAAATGCTTCTTTCCTTGAGTGACTGTCTGGCTGCATAACCCATTCTTGTTGTGCGGTCTGTTGGTGGCAGCTCTTATTGCACAGAGAGTCTCCACTGTGGTAACATGGCTGATGCTAGTGAGAGGTAATTGCAATCCAAATTCCTTTTTACCGGCTGCCCCTATGTATACTGATTGTCATGCTACCATGCATACTAACCAGGGTGATTCACTTTGTGTCACCTGTACAGCAGCCTTAGGTGCATCTGCCTCTGCTACCCCACTTACTACACCATCAGGTGTCTCTTCTGCTCCCCTCCCCATTGCTCAATTACACTGGAATCCGAGACTTCAATTATGGATGGGTTTGTAACTATGATTGTTCAAGCTATTTCTGATACTGAGCAGAGTCTCATAGAAAGATCCTCCACATTCACCGGTCTCAGACTTGTCTAGTGGTTGGGTCCTGGTTGTGTCTGGTCTTGGATTTCATGGGGGCTTGGATGATGATTCTCACTTTTTGATTGCTGTGGACAAGAATGATGATTCTGTTTTTTCTCTTATCTCGTGAAAAGGAATTGGTTTCACCTCTGATTAAACCAGTTTGTAAAACTCTCAAAACAGAGGATTCTCCTGCTTCCTTATCTGAACTCTTGCTTTTTGTTAGTTTTTATAAACAGAAGTGAGATGCAAAAGTGTTTCCATACCATTTGTTCTTTGACAATCCAATTTACAAGGAAGCATCCTAATAAGAACTCACTAACATGACTACTCATATTATCATGGATCTGCTGGTTTCACGGTTTAATAAAGCAACTGTGACCCTGCAGTGGAAGCTCTATATTTAAAAAACCCAATGGGCCATAAAATGGAGTTGATTTTGTGTTCTATGTATTTCATTGCTGGAACTCTGATGAGAGTTGTTATAGCATTGGCCGTGGTCTCTCAGTCAGTCGTGAAGTAGGCTAGACATTTGCCTTAGGACCTTTCATCAGAACAGGTATTCTATACTTTGTTGGCCTTAACAGATCAAATGCTTCAGGCTCTAAAATATTTGTGTGAAGAACCATTGGTCTCTTTCCCTGTAGTGCTTTTTGGCCACAATCGTTCCCCGGGTTTCCCTCGCAAACGTATCTCTAGCTATCCAAAACTTACTTGCTCAAATTCCTAAAAAAGTAGGTATCAAATGCCTTTGTGAAAATAATTAAAAAAAACTCAGAATGGATCCCATTTATTTGGTAGTTGAATCAGAGAGACCTCCAAGCATCAACATTCAAGATGCATATCTTCATGTCCCAATTTGTCAGAGCTACCAACAATTCACTGTGGAACATGACCATTGCCCATTTGTGGCTTGCCTTGCCTCTGCTCCTTGAGTATTCACAAAGATGTTGGCCCTAATCTTGCTCTTCTTCACTTCAGGGATCCCAGTTGTGGGTTATCTTGATGATCTTGTCTTGGGAGTAGACTTCTACCTAACTTTGCAGAACCATATTCAGGTAATGTTATAAACCTTGCAGGACTTACAGTATGACCAAATCTCTTCATCTGGAGAATTTGGAGCTAATCCTGACAAGTTTTTCTTCTGCTGGACCAACTTTACAAACTTCAGGACCATGTCAGGAATCTTCATTAAACCATTAAATTCTGTCTTCTTTCCTGTAGGATGGTGTTGGATCTGATGGTCTCTTCCTTTTGAAGTAGTCTCTTTTGCTCAGTTCCATACCTGGACCTTTTGGCTCCTTTCACAGCGGAGCCGTCCCAGCGTTAGCGGTAAAACACCACTAATTTGCGGCGTTTTACTGCTCGTTATAGTGGTGCTATGGCGCCGCTATTCGGGCAGCGGCGGTGCACTTTTACCCCCCCACAAGGGGTTAAACGGGTTAAAAGTGCCAGTTTGCAGCGCTCCCGAAGCGGTGTTGAGGCGCTTCGGGAGCGCTGCCCCATTGTTTCCAATGGGCGCATCTGTAAAGATGCGGCTTGCAGGGCTTTTTTTTACCGTCCCGCAAGCGCACCGCCCCAGTGTGAAAGCACTCAGGTTTTAACACTGGGGTGTATTGGGGGGAGTTTTTCAGGCGCTTTTTAGTCGCTATTTTTAGCGCAAAAGCACCTGAAAAATGCCTTGGTGTGAAAGGGGTCTAGAGTGTGAAATCCTGTGCAAGTGTAATAGATATCCTCTGTCCCTGGACAAGGAAATGTGTCCTTTCTTCCTCTTCATTGGCTGATTATTATGACAATAGCAAGCCTTTTTGGCTTGGAGAGGGGGTTATGAGCGCTCTCTGTTCTAGGTTGATGGTGTAAAGAGGAGATTTAATTTCAACCTTGGCTGTCATGTTTCAATGCCCTTTGGCAAATCACTCCTTACCTTTATACAGCTAGTTACCCATGATGTTCTACTTGTTAGGCCTCTATTTCCTTCATGAAACTTTTCAATCTGGCAAATACCTCTTTTTGACATTATTCAGGAGAATCCCTTGCAGATATTGTTACAAAGGTTGATGTGTCTGCGTTGACGGCTTTCTCCTGTGAATCCCCCTGCTTGATTTTGCACAAGGACAAGGTGGTTTTGAAATCCCACCCTTGTTTATTATATGAGGTAGTTTTACGTTAATGAAAGTATTGTGCCCTTGCCTCTTTGTCTGGCTCCTTTTTGCCCTAAAGAAGTCTTTTATACACCTTAGATGTTGTCAGTGCTGTTAGGGTTTACCTTCAGGCTACTCCAGTCTTTCCGATTCCTTATTTGTTGTGGTTGATGGTCCATGTATAAGGGCTCACCATGTTTATTCATTTGTTATTCTTGCCTTTCCCTTTTGTTAAGTACTGCTTGTTGACATCCCACTGGTTCTTATTTATCTATATTTAAAAGCTGTGTCTCTCAATGAATGTAAGATAAAATAGAATAATTTGTACTTTTTGTAAAATTATTTTTTCACAGTTCACTGAGAGACAAAGCTCCCTCTTGTGGGTTGTTTGGTTGGTTGGACCAATAGCCAAGTTATGGCATTCAGGCCTATGCCAATGTTATATCTATAGATATATATATTTTCCTTGTACTGCATGCTACTAACTAACATTTTCTGTCAGTTTGAGACACCTAAGGGAGCTGTCCTCCAAGCTTCCTGTTCAGTTTTGTTAAAGCTGCTCCAATTTAACTTCATATTAAATCTTAGGTAACACTAATCACCTCTTTTTAAATCCTTCTTACAATTCTCCCCATAATTATTATTTTTGGCTGTCTTTCCATTCATCTCTAAGCTGTTTTTGTTTGTTTTTCCAATATGACATTAAAAAATGCACTAAATAGCAACATTCACAATGCTTTATGCCATCAATCTAATTTTAGCGTCAATAAATGGGATAAAGGACAAAAAGTGCACTTTTATATTTGCAAGTAACACTAGTGGTTTTAAATTAAATTTGTTTGGTTTGTTGTGTCTGTTGTGTGTGTTTGTGTTTGAATAAATGTATTTGCATAGAAAATAAAATCATTTTTGCAAAAAACAACCACCTCCAAATACAAAAAACAATTGTATAAGAATTACTTTGGTATTACAGTTAATAAAAATGTTATTGCCAAATCATTTTACTCAACTGAAAATGTTGTGGTTAAAGCCATCACTGCTGCCATTTTGACCAAAATTACCATTCTGTGATGTAACTACGATGTTAAAAATAATTTTGACACACACGGATGGATGATGTATGTCAATAATCTGTACACTGGTTATTTATAATAGTATGTAAAATTTCTTATGTTTTGTCTAATGTGTAACACAAAAGCAACTTTGAAATATAATTTGTCTTTACACAATAGCCCAGGTCATTTATTTTCAGAAATACACTTTTGGTTTAAATCTTTTGTGGTATTAATATGATGGCAGAAGTAAGCAAAAAAAAATGTTATTTGAGGACATTTCCAGCAGATACTGAATGTTTAGTGATGTTGGGAGAGTAATAATGTTAAAGTGGAAGTTTACCACTGCATGAATGCCTTCCTCCCACTCCTCTTCTGCATAGCCATATTTTAAAAATCTGGTGTTTTTGACCTGATGCACAGATACACTGCAAAATTGCAGCTTGTAAACACACAAACTCCTGGAATAGCTGTGACATAGCATTTGCCTGAGCCATAGGCCAGAAACCAGAAAGTGCTGACTTGCAGCAAAAAACCTTAGCAGAAAGATAAACATTATAATCGTTTTTTTGTCTAAGAGGAGGGGGGAGGGACAAAATAAGAACATTAAACAACAGCTCCTTTTAGAAACATAAAGACATAAACTTACGGTGGGAAAAGACTAAGTGGTTTTTGAGTGTGTCTTTTCTTAACATTTTTTTTTCTAAAAGATAGATTATGTTCATAACATGCATAATAAATGTAAACTTTAAATAAAGTTGGGGCCAACTGTTCCTATTACCCCTTCAATCCCACATATGTTCCCAACTAGACCTCAAATCAGCCCGTGGCCACCTTCACCATCTCTAGTCTAAGCTATGGCGTGGTTTATGCCATGACCTAGCTCTGGTGGTTTGTTACTTTCACTGATCCAGTGGACCATGGTGTACTGCACATCCTTGGCATTTTCTCTATTGCCCATAATGGATAATCTGTCTAGTTGGAATCTTGTATGAAGGTGGTTTCTCTGTTAGGGCCTACCATATCCTGCTGGTTCAGTGGAGAAGACTAGAGCTGCCTGAGCAGTTCTAGGCTGTGATTTTTTGGACATTGGTTGATTTTTGCAATAGTTGTAGGCAAAGTGCATGCATCTAAAGTCAGAAAGAGATTATCCCAATTTAGTCTGCATGATAGGTGTGCTAAGAAAAAACCTTTTGCTTTCCAAAAAAAAAAAAATATAGAATATGACTACATTTTGACATTTAGCAAATTGGCAAAGACCAGGCCTTCTGGAACAATGTGATGAAGACTGACCAATCAAAGAGTTGTTTGGTCGCAGTAAGGCTTCTTGCACATGGTAGCCTAAAAACTCCAAATTTTTAGACATCCAGGCATTTTTTAATGATCTAAAGGCAGCCCATTTTATTTAAATTTGCAGTAGATATACAGTTGTGCTCATACGTTTACATCTGGCAGAATTTATGATTTCTTGGCCATTTTTCAGAGAATGTGAATAAGAACACAAAAACATTTCTTTCACTCATGGTTAGTGTTTGATTGAAGCCATTTTTTATCAATCATCTGTGTTTACTCTTTTTAAATCATAAGGACAGAAGAAGCTACCCAAATGACCCTGATCAAAAGTTTACATACCCCAGTTCTTAATACCGTGTATTGCCCCCTTTAACCACCTCCCACCCGGCCACTGTATATATACAGCCGGGTGGGAGCTTCCCCATTCTGACAGGGCGTGCATATACGTCCTGCAGAACGGGTACTCACAGCGTGGCCACGTGGCGCGCTGCGGCTGGATCCTGTGATCATTATGATTCATTATGATCACAGGATCCAGCTGAGCAGAGATCAGGATATGGGCGCTCTGATCGGCCCTCCCGATCATGTGACGACTGTGTCCAATCACAGCCGTCACATTGTAAACAGAGACGAACGTCTCTGTGACAGTTCTCCCTGAGCCGAGCTCAGTGAGAGCCCAGTGCGGGGGGGGGGGGAGGTCCA
>BLSH010346840.1:13990-25568 GCA_018402905.1 Glandirana rugosa | reverse complement strand
AAGAGACAGATTTTCATTAGCTTCATTGGGAGTTGTGAAAAGCTTGTGTATTTTTTCAATAGTAATAACTGGTACAGGACACTGGATCAACATTCATAGACCCTGAGTTATAGGCTTGTACCCAAAGGTGATTGAACACTGGCCCTGGACATGCTCTTATAACCCTACCTCACTTTGTGAGACCTCCGTTTTCTCATAGTGTCCCTAGGTAATTGACCCCTTCTCCCTAATGATGTAATAATTTGCTTCACTAGCTTAGTATTTCGATTTGGATTCTTCAATTAACTCTGCATTGTTTTCTAATTCAACAATAGAAACAGTGCATTCAGATTGGTACAACTTTGGTACAACCTTGAGAGCTGTACCCAGTCCTCAAACTCTGGGGGTGACCTATAATGTTGCTTTGGCTGGATCCTGCTTGGGCAGTTACCTCAGCACTTGCATGTAGTTAGCAGCAGGGTGCTATAAAGGTCCAGGGCCATGGTCCATCCTTATGAAACCCAGACCTTAAAGACTTCCCTCTCTGCAGTATGCCCATCATCATGGCTGAAGCCCAGATCCTAATTAGGGACCAGTGAAATGGATAGGTAAGACAGTTTTACCTTGTACTGGACCGATATCCAACATTCACTTATTACACTTTTCCCGAATAGTATTTGTTCTATATCAAAACTATCAGGAAACTGGGAATCGTGTTTGAAAATTATTCACTTGTACAGTGTTAACATTTTCCAACTTGGTGGTAAAATGCCATTATTCACAGCTTAGTCTCAGGTGGATGATTAGGTGTTACATCAAACCAAAGGTTGTGCTTATACTACCATGTCTGCCTAAAGCCCTTTATATGGTACTCAGATGCTTCTTACTGCCCTTTTGCCACAAGGACTTCACTACAGGATGGGCGACACCTAAGTTGCCGTGTACTCTTTCATGCACACACTTACCCCATCCTACTCCATGAGTACTCCACACGGGAATACGTTCACTGATAGCAATGGCAGAAACCAAGTGCAAGGGAACCACGGCAAAAGTTCAGTAAAACACTGTGAAAGGCCTGCAAAGCACTCAAACTGTTCAGAGTGATGATGTTTCCCTTGCACTGGAGCAGGACCCCATTATAATACCAGTCTCTGCTTCTGATTCTGCTTATGATCACAACAAGTGGCCTATCTGAACAAGGCAGATTTTTCTATGATCAAAATATACAGCTAATTGTTTTCCCCTTCTGGCTAGTGATACTAAAATTATTGTGATTATCCACTTAAGGACCGGGAGGATTTTCCACTGTAGGACCAGAGCACTTCGGCACTGCGTCGCTTTAACTGAAAATTGCGCGGTCGTGCGACGTTATACCCAAACAAAATTGACTCCCTTTTTTCCCACAAATAGAGCTTTCTTTTGTTGGTATTTGATCCCCTATGCGTCACTTCTGTTTTGGCCGATTTATATTCTTCCTCATATTTGTCCTTAAAAAAATGCGTTTATTGATTGGTTTGCGCAAAAGTTGCCACGTTTACAGACCATGGGAATTAATTTATGGCGTTTTTACTATTTATTTTTTTTACTAGTAATGGCAGCGATCTGGGATTTTTATCGGGACTGTGATATTGCAGTGGACATGTCAGACATTTTTGACACTTTTTTGGGACCAATGACATTTATACAGCAATCAGAAATTTAAATATCCACTGATTACTGTGTGAATGTCATTGGCAGTGAAGGGGTTAACCTGCAAGGGGCGATCTAGGGGTTAACTGTGTTTCCTAGGTGTGTTCTAACTGTGAGGTGGCTGGGCTGCCAGGGGAATAAGAGATCTAACTGATCCCAGTAGATCTCTTACATGCTGCCTGTCATAACGGGGAACCGCCGTCTTTACATCTGTGGTTCCCCGTTTTTCTACTCTGCCAGGCAATCGCAAGTAGCTGGCGGACATAGAGTCCATCGGACCCGCGGTCACACTGCTGCAGAGTGCGGCGGGCACAAAAGCCCACCAAGTGAGCCGCCGTTTATAGACGTCGATTCGCACTACAGCTCCACTCCAGTCTTTCGTATCCGATCTTTTTCTCATACGAAAACCGTAAAAAACAGTACACATTAAATAAAAATATTTAGTTCTGTTCACGTACCAGAAACATTTTGGAGTTTATCCCTTTGAAAATGTTTGTTTGGAAAGTCTGAATCAGATGTTGAAAGTTGTATACTGTACACACTATACGGAAATCGAACGATCGTTCCTCATACAGAATTTTTCAGATTTTCGCTCATGTGTATATCCCACTTTAATGAACAACCTTTAGTGCAATTTGTTCAGTCATTGATTTCTTAAACCCGATGAAGACTCAATGATCTTTGTTATGCACCCAAACGCTAAAACATATGTTTTACATTTAGCAGCTTCCACCATTAAGATCACAATTGTTAATTAATCTGTCTAAATCTGTTGCTGCCTCTACTGCAGCTGTTAAAGCAATATTAAATCCAAAGCCAAAAATGTAACTTATTGTAGCTTACAAATCTTTAGATGTGATGGCTGCATTAGTTGTTTTTTTACGCTCCCCCCCCTCTATTTTCACCTGGTGATCTGGCCCCTAACACACTTCCTGTATTTGCGTGCCCCCACTCTGGATGAAGGAGCACAAGGACCTTTGGACAGTAGCATTATTAATCTGGGGAGAGGGGAGTGTTAGATGTACTAGCAGATTTATATACACTAACATATTGAAGCTGAACTCTAGCTAACACTTTATAAGTAGTTACAGCCACATTTTTTTCCTTTAGGAATAAAGGTTTTACATAAATAAGTAAAACCTGATTGTTGTAATAAGCCCCCTGTCAGTGGTAAATGGTGTATCCCAACCCTCTAACTGATGCATTTGAAGGAGAGAGCTTGGTCTATTGAAAAACAATAGACTTACCGGACAGGTGAAGATAAGGGAAAGAAAGTATAAAAAAGAAAACTAATGCAGCCATTACATCTAAGAATTAGTAAGCTACAATATAATAAATGTTTGCTTTTGGGTTTAATGCCCCTTTAACCTTAACCCTCAAATTAATTATTTCACCCCCTCCAGACAAATAATCTTGGGTCTTTTTATTACAATTCTAAAACTGAAAGCTGTATTTTTAAAATCAGGAGAAAATATGTGCTGCTTAACCTTATCTTCATACTTTTTTTTATTATATAGTTGATGTTTCTCCAGTGCTTTCAATCTAGTGAGAACAACACTAGATGGCTCTGTTGACTAAAATTTGGCAGTGGAAACAGAGGGAGGCATGAAAAGATTGTTTGTTTCTTCATCTTTCGGATGTTCTGTAAACTTGGATTGCAAATCATGAAGTATTTTACATATCTACCTATTTTTCCTTCTACCTCTCTAATACATTTCCCAAACTTCGATAAATCATTGTGTATCTCCATCTTCTCATGCTCTTCTTAACCACTTGACCACTGGGCACTTAAACCCCCTTCCTAACCAGACCAATTTTCAGCTTTCAGCGCTCTCACATTTTGAATGACAATTACTCAGTCATGCAACACTGCACCCATATGAAATTGTTGTACTTTTTTCACACAAGTAGAGCTTTCTTTTGGTGGTATTTAATCACCGCTGTTTTTTTATTTTTTGCGCTATAAATGAAAAAAGATGGCAAATTTTGTAAAAAAAATGCATTTTTCTTAATTTCTGTTATAAAATTTTGCAAATTAATACTTTTCCTTTATACTTTTTTGCCAAAATTTATACTGCTACATATCTTGGGCAAAAATAACCCATATCCGTGTATATTATTTGGTCTTTGTGAAATTCATAGAGTCTACTCTACAAGCTATGGTGGCAATCATTGAAAATTGATCACACCTGATCACATCTGATGTACTGATCACATATCTCATTTCTTGAGAAACTAACAAGCCAGGAAAGTACAAATATCCCCCAGATGACCCCTTTTTTGGTTCGTTTTTTGAAGTTGTAATTTTTTCCCACAATTCTTTGCAAAATGAAGATTTGTTTTCACAAAATGGTCATGTTAACAGGTTATTTCTCTCACATGGCATGTGCATACCACAAATTACACACCAAAATACATTCTGCTATTCCTCCTGAGTATGGCGATACCAAGTGTGTGAGACTTTTACATAGCCTGGTCCTACATTGAAGTAGCACCTTCAGGCATTCTAAGAGCATAAATTACACATCTCATTTCTTAACCACCTATTACAATTTTGAAGGCCCTGGAGCACCAATATAATGGAAACGCCCCACAAAATAACCCTTTTTTGTAAACCTAACACCCCAACATATAATCTATAATCTATATAATCTATGGGGCATAATAAGTCTTTTGAATGGTTCATTTTTTTCCAGAAGTTTTTGGAAAATGTGGGAAAAAAATGAAAATGCATTTTTTTTGCACAAAGTTGTCCATTTATAAGATATTTCCCACACATAGCATGTACATAGCAAAAATTACACCCCAAAATACATTCTGATACTCCTTCTGAGTATGGCGATACCAAATGTGTGAGACTTTTACACAGCCTGTCCACATAGCCTGGCCCAACATTGAAGTAGCACCTTCAGGCGTTTTAGGAGCATAGATTACACATCTCATTACTTAACCACCTATTACACTTTTGAAGGCCCTGGAGCACCAGGACAATGGAAACGCCCACAAAATGACCCCATTTTGGAAAGCTAACACCCCATGTATAATCTATGAGGCATAATGAGTCTTTTGAATGGTTCATTTTTTTCCGGAAGTTTTTGGAAAATGTGGGAAAAAAATGAAAATACATTTTTTTTGCACAAAGTTGTCCATTTATAAGATATTTCCCACACATAGCATGTACATGGCAAAAATGACACCCCAAAATACATTCTGCTACTCCTTCTGAGTATGGCGATACCAAATGTGTGAGACTTTTACACAGTATGGCCACATAGCCTGGCTTAACATTGAAGTAGCACCTTCCGGCGTTTTAGGAGCATAAATTACACATCTCATTACTCAACCAACTATTACACTTTTGAAGGCCCCGGAGCACCAGGACAATGGAAACGCCCACAAAATGACCCCATTTTGGAAAGCTAATACCCCAACGTATAATCTATGAGGCATAATGCATCTTTTGAATGGTTCATTTTTTTCCAGAAGTTTTTGGAAAATGTGGGAAAAAAATGAAAATGCATTTTTTTTTCACAAAGTTGTCCATTTATAAGATATTTCCCACACATAGCATGTACATAGCAAAAATGACACCCCAAAATACATTTTGCTACTCCTTCTAAGTATGGCGATACCAAATGTGTGAGACTTTTACACAGCCTGGCTACATACTGTAGCCTGACCCAACATTGAAGTAGCACCTTCAGGCGTTCTAAGAGCATAAATTACACATATCATTACTCAACCACCAATTACACTTTTGAAGGCCCTGGAGTACCAGAACAATGGAAACACCCACAAAATGACTCTATTTTGGAAAGCTAACACCCCAACGTATAATCTATGAGGCATAATGAGTCTTTTGAATGGTTCATTTTTTTCTAGAAGTTTTTGGAAAATGTAGGGAAAAATTGAAAATGCATTTTTTTTTGCACAAAGTTGTCCATTTATAAGATATTTCCCACACATAGCATGTACATAGTGAAAATGACACCCCAAAATACATTTTGCTACTCCTTCTAAGTATGGCAATACCAAACGTGTGAGACTTTTACAGAGCCTGGCCACATACTGCAGCCTGACCCAACATTGAAGTAGCACCTTCAGGCGTTTTAGGAGCATAAATTACACATCTCATTACTTAACCACCTATTACACTTTTGAAGGCCCTGGAGCACCAGGACAATGGAAACGCCCACAAAATGACCCCATTTTGGAAAGCTTACACCCCAATGTATAATCTATGAGGCATAATGAGTCTTTTGAATGGTTCATTTTTTTCCAGAAGTTTTTGGGAAATGTGGGAAAAAATGAAAATGCATTTTTTTTTCACAAAGTTGTCCATTTATAAGATATTTCCCACACATAGCATGTACATAGCAAAAATGACACCCCAAAATACATTTTGCTACTCCTTCTAAGTATGGCAATAACAAATGTGTGAGACTTTTACACAGCCTGGCCACATACTGTAGCCTGACCCAACATTGAAGTAGCACCTTCAGGCGTTCTAAGAGCATAAATTACACATCTCATTACTCAACCACCAATTACACTTTTGAAGGCCCTGGAGTACCAGAACAATGGAAACACCCACAAAATGACTCTATTTTGGTAAGCTAACACCCCAACGTATAATCTATGAGGCATAATGAGTCTTTTGAATGGTTCATTTTTTTCTAGTAGTTTTTGGAAAATGTGGGGAAAAATTGAAAATGCATTTTTTTTGCACAAAGTTGTCCATTTATAAGATATTTCCCACACATAGCATGTACATAGCAAAAATGACACCCCCAAAATACATTCTGCTACTCCTTCTGAGTATGGTAATACCAAATGTGTGAGACTTTTACACAGCCTGGCCACATAGCCTGGCCCAACATTGAAGTAGCACCTTCAGGCGTTCTAGGAGCATAAATTACACATCTCATTACTCAACCACCAATTACACTTTTGAAGGCCCTGGAGCACCAGAACAATGGAAACACCCACAAAATGACTCTATTTTGCTAAGCTAACACTCCAACGTATAATCTATGAGGCATAATGAGTCTTTTGAATGGTTCATTTTTTTCTAGAAGTTTTTGGAAAATGTGGGGAAAAATTGAAAATGCATTTTTTTGCACAAAGTTGTCCATTTGTAAGATATTTCCCACACATAGCATGTACATAGCAAAAATGACACCCCAAAATACATTCTGTTACTCCTTCTGAGTATGGCGATACCAAATGTGTGAGACTTTTACACAGCCTGGCCACATAGCCTGGCCCAACATTGAAGTAGCACCTTCAGGCGTTTTAGGAGCATAAATTACACATCTCATTACTTAACCACCTATTACACTTTTGAAGGCCCTGGAGCACCAGGACAATGGAAACGCCCACAAAATGACCCCGTTTTGGAAAGCTTACACCCCAATGTATAATCTATGAGGCATAATGAGTCTTTTGAATGGTTCATTTTTTTCCAGAAGTTTTTGGGAAATGTGGGAAAAAATGAAAATGCATTTTTTTTTCACAAAGTTGTCCACTTATAAGATATTTCCCACACATAGCATGTACATAGCAAAAATGACACCCCAAAATACATTTTGCTACTCCTTCTAAGTATGGCAATAACAAATGTGTGAGACTTTTACATAGCCTGGCCACATACTGTAGCCTGACCCAACATTGAAGTAGCACCTTCAGGCGTTCTAAGAGCATAAATTACACATCTCATTACTCAACCACCAATTACACTTTTGAAGGCCCTGGAGTACCAGAACAATGGAAACACCCACAAAATGACTCTATTTTGGTAAGCTAACACCCCAACGTATAATCTATGAGGCATAATGAGTCTTTTGAATGGTTCATTTTTTTCTAGAAGTTTTTGGAAAATGTGGGGAAAAATTGAAAATGCATTTTTTTTTGCACAAAGTTGTCCATTTATAAGATATTTCCCACACATAGCATGTACATAGCAAAAATGACACCCCCAAAATACATTCTGCTACTCCTTCTGAGTATGGTAATACCAAATGTGTGAGACTTTTACACAGCCTAGCCACATAGCCTGGCCCAACACAGGACAATGGAAACGCCCACAAACTGACCCCATTTTGGAAAGCTAACACCCCAATGTATAATCTATGAGGCATAATGAGTCTTTTGAATGGTTCATTTTTTTCCAGAACTTTTTGGATAAATAATGTGGAAATAAATTAATAAATGTGGAAAAAAAATGAAAATGCATTTTTTTTTTACACAAAGTTGTCCATTTATAAGATATTTACAACATATAGCAAGTACATAGCAAAAATTACACCCCAAAATACATTTTACTACTCCTTCTGAGTATGGCAATACCAAATGTGTGAGACTTTTACACAGCCTAGCCACATAGCCTGGCCCAACATTGAAGTAGCACCTTTAGGCGTTCTAGGAGCATAAAATTACACATCTCATTTCTCAACCACCGATTACACTTTTGAAGGCCCTGGAGCACCAGAACAATGACACCATTTTGAAAGCTAACGCCCACAAAATGACACCATTTTGAAAGCTAACACCCCAACATATATTTATGAGGCATGCGTCTTTTGAATGGTTCATTTTTTTCCATACGTTATTGGAAAATGTGGAAAAAAAATTCTGCTACTCCTTCTGAGTATGGCAATACCACGTGTGTGAGACTTTTACACAGCCTGGCCACATACAGAGGCCCAACATCCAAGGAGCAGCATCAGGTGTTCTAGGGACATACATTATGCATCTAATTTCCTGACAACCTATCACATTTTTGAAAGCCCTTCATATATAGTGTTGAGCGAACCTGGACTGTAACGTTCTGGTCCGTACCGAACTTTCGGGTGTCCGGGACCCGGACCCGAACACGGACATTTCAAAAAATGTTCGGGTTCTGGGTTCTGGTAGTTGATCACGCATGTTGAATAGCTGCAGGGCAGCCAATCAACAAGAGTTTCACTGGTTTGCCCTTAGAAGCCATCACAGCCATGCCTACTAATGGCATGGCTGTGATTGGCCAGTGCATCATGTGACCCAGCCTCTATATAAGCTGGAGTCACTTGATGCTGCAGTCACATGCTCTCTGAGACTCTGACTAGCATAGGGAGAGGAAGCTGCCAGCGTTTTTGTGAAGGACAGATAGCAGACATTTTAACATCTGATCCTGCATCCTGAGATTACTAATTTACTACCACTGTTGCTCTGAGGGACAGATTGCAGAAATTTGAGAATCGAGATTTCACATACTGCTGCTTTGAGTGACAGATTGCAGATCAAATCCTGCATAACACAACGATCGCTACGATCATACACAACGATCAGATTGTGGAAGTAATTTGAGATTTCACATACTGCTGCTTTGAGTGACAGATTTCAGATCAAACCCTGCCTAACACAACTATCGTTACGATCATACACAACGATCAGATTGTGGGATCGTACACAACGATCAGATTGTGGAAGTAATTTGAGATTTCACATACTGCTGCTTTGAGTGACAGATTGCAGATCAAACCCTGCATTACATAACGATCTGACTGCACTAGGTAGAGGCTTCTGCTTAGAGGGTCAGATTATTGTTAAAAAATCATTGCCTACTCCTATAGGGCCAGGTTCCAGCTGTTGCTGTAAGTGATACATTATTGTTCAAAAATCATCTCCTAGTTCTAAAGGGAGAGCTTTCAGCTGTTGCTTAGAGGGACATATTAATGTTCAAAAATCATTGCCTACTCCTATAGGGCCAGGTTCCAGCTGTTTCTGTAAGTGTATAAATCTCAATTTGGGAGTAAGTATATCCAAACTATAGCAGCGCTGACAATAAATAAAAATGTGACCACTGATGCAATAACATGGATTCACGCTGGTCATATAAATGATGAACTGTTATTTAAAATCACTGCTGAATAAGTCCAATAAGTTCCACTATATATTTCTTCATTCAGTGTCTAATATACTGGATTAGATGACTGTGAAGTGATGATTATTTGTATAGGATTTTATTGAAATGAAATGTGTGACACAAAGTAATCATATACCGGATGGAAGAGTTTCTGAGCAGTGTGGGGACACCCGGACCGCTCATCCCGCCCAGATGAGTGATCAGATGAAGGAGGGATTTACAATATAATAATGGAGATTGCCAGCCGTACACCGTGTCACGGTAGAAGTCCTCGGACGAAACACGTCTGACACGGTGCACGGCAATCCAGCAAGGGGAGCAATCACACCCAGACGTTCGCTACTGGTCGGCTGAGCGCTTGGAGTGTGGATCTCAAATACTTCACAGCGGGGAGTGTTGCCACAAGCCTGGAGTGTGGATCTTAAATATTTTCTAGCAGGGAGTGTAGTCACTAGCTCAGATTCACTACCCATCGGCTGTTACATGAGCTATCTGCCAGCGTGACAAGCGCTGTTTGTGAGTACCAGTGTGTGTGTTTTTTAAGTAATAAAACTGCTTTTAAATGATAACACACTATCTAGTTTGTATCTCTTTTCCCCACACATGATGCGAGTTGGGAGAGGAAAGATAAGGACGAGACTCAGGAACAACTATAAGAAATTGGAAGAGAAAGATTGGTGCATTTGTGGATAAATAAAACAGCCTATTGTGCCGAGCATGAGAATGCAAGGCAACACCCTCCGGTAAGTGCGATTCCTAATGAGTGATGAAGAGTCAAGAGTGAACATTACAGTGGAGACACTGAATGAAGAAATATATAGTGGAACTTATTGGACTTATTCAGCAGTGATTTTAAATAACAGTTCATCATTTATATGACCAGCGTGAATCCATGTTATTGCATCAGTGGTCACATTTTTATTTATTGTCAGCGCTGCTATAGTTTGGATATACTTATTCCCAAATTGAGATTTATATGGTTTATAGTTAATAGCGGCTGCTATTCGTAACATTGACTCATATACGCCTCGAATTACCTTTAGGCGCGGTGGATAGATCCTATCAGTGGGAGTGTTTCAATTATTTTTGGGATCTGGTGTTTTGTGTTTCTGTAAGTGACAGATTATTTATTGTTCAAAAATCATCTCCTAGTTCTAAAGGGAGAACTTCCAGCTGTTGCTGTAAGTGACACATTATTGTTCAAAAATCATCTCCTAGTTCTAAAGGGAGAGCTTCCAGCTGTTGCTGTGAGCGGTGCATTTCATGCACCAAAATAAAAAGTCCGGCTACGTTGGTGTTTTCAAAAAAAAAAAAAAAAGGTATTAATTGGTATTAATAAATACTTACAAAGGGCTACATAGTACATTTGGGGGCACAATGAGGATAGCAAATAAGGGATGTGGTCATGGTGCTGCTGGTGCTGCTGGTGTTGGTGGTGTTGGTGAACCCCCTGTTGGAAGGAGAGGACGTGGTCGAGGTGTGCCAGCTACACGCACAAGGGAAACACCTTCCTCAGGTAACCAACAGAACCTTTACCGGTATATGGTAGGCCAGAATGCTCCTCAACGATTGGTGAGGCCAGAACAAGTACAGGCGATAGTAGATTGGGTGGCTGACAATGCCTCCAGTTCCTTCACATTGTCTCATGAACAAGACCGGAGTGGTTAGCAACTCCTCGTAAGACCGGATGGTATATGGCCATTTCCAAGACAACCAATGGACTCCTTCCACAAAGGGAACACGCACATCGACCGTGTGGAGCTGGTGCAGGAGAGGAAGGTTGTCCCCCAAGTGGTTGTGGTGGTTGTGGTCGTCGTGGTCGTCGTGGTACTGGTGTAGGGAATAAACGATAGGAGTAACACGGGGGTTTACATGATACATCGGGAAACATTCATAAATAATTATGGTTAATTATGGAAAAAAAAAAAAAAAACTTTTGTGGTTGCATCGGCCTGAAAAATAAAACCACGTACTTTACGTGGCGAGTGTCGTTGTCGACCTTCG
>BLSH010346840.1:2790-13765 GCA_018402905.1 Glandirana rugosa | reverse complement strand
AGGAAGAGGTGGTGGTCGCACAGAGGCACCAGCACAGCAAAAGAGGAAGCAGGTTGCAAAAGCGGAGCAAGTGTCCCCTAGACAGTATGCCTGCTACTACCCACCACACCCAAGGACCTAGCACACCAAAGGCAGCTCAAAGGCGTTCCCTGGCGTGGCAGTTCTTCAGACAATGTGCTGACGACAAGACACGAGTGGTTTGCAAGCTGTGCAATGATAGCCTGAGCCGGGGCATAAATGTTCTCAACCTGAGCATGTACGTGGTTCCCAGCCGCCACTACTTTTCCAGGCGAGCCATCCCTTCCCTGCACAAACAAGTCGGGGACAAGATCAAGTGTGCACTGCGCAACGCCATCTGTGGCAAGGTCCACATAACCACTGATACATGGACCAGTAAGCACGGGCAGGGACGCTATATCTCGCTGGCGGGTGGGCCTGAGCCGGCTAGCCATTTGGCACATGTCCTTCCACCACCGAGGATTGCAGGGCATTTCTCTTTGCCTCCTGTTGCCTCCTCCTCCTACTGCACTTCCTCCTCCTCGACCACCTACTCATCCGCTCAGCGTAACACCTAACACCTTCACCACCAATATCAGCACATCCAGGGGGAAACGACAGCAGGCTGTTTTAAAACTGATATGTTTGGGGGATAAACCCCACACTGCGCAGGAGCTGTGGACGGGCATTGAACAACAGACCAATGAGTGGTTGTTGCCACTGAGTCTCAAGCCCGGCCTGGTGGTGTGCGACAATGGCCGAAATCTCGTAGCGGCTCTGGGCCGAGCTGGTGTGACGCACATTCCTTGCCTGGCACATGCTGGATCCCCGTTACAAGGACAACGTGCCGTCCTTAATTCCCTCACTGGAGCGTGAGAGGAAGATGCGCGACTACAAGCGCACACTGGTAGAGGCGCTGCTGAGGGCATTCCCAAATGACACCGGGGGCTCAGTGGAAGCACAAGGCGAAGGCAGAGGAAGAGGAAGAGGCCACCAACGCAGCTGTGCCACCACCAGCACCTCAGAAGGCAGGGTTAGCATGGCCGAAATGTGGCAAAGCTTTGTCAGCAGCCCGCCAAAACAAAAAGCACCACCAGCCGATAGATAACATCTTAGCAGGAGGCAGCATTTCAGCAACAACAAGAGTATGTGTGCACACGCCTACAAGTACTGACTGATGGGTCTGCCCCATTCAACTTCTGGGTCTCCAAATTGGCCACATGGCCTGAGCTTGCCCTTTATGACTTGGAGGTGCTGGCCTGCCCTGCAGCCAGTGTATTGTCTGAACGTGTGTTTAGCATGGCAGGGGGCGTTATCACAGACAAGCGCAGCCGCCTGTCCACAGCCAACGTGGAGAAGCTAACCTTTATTAAAATGAACCAGGCATGGATCCCACAAGACTTGTCTGTACCTTGTGCAGAATAAACATTTAGACCGGACTCACACAGCCATTGGTATACTTGTTTTTTTGAATAGGCCTCAATATTTTGGGGGCTAGCCCAATTATAAACAAAAAAAAAAAACAGTGTTGGCTACCTCCTCCTCAACCACCGCCACTTCCACCTACACTGCCACGGTCACGGCCAAGTCAACCTCTAGGCTCCTACTCCACATCCACCCCCCCTTCCCATTTTTTAAATTTGATTTTAATTTATTTTCCCTATCCCCATTTTTTTGTAGGGCACTTGCCCTACTCTTACCCCCATTTTACTTCCTTTTGCAGCCCTCTAGCACTTGCCAGGACTTTGTTACAGCCATTTTTGTGCCTAAAAGTTCGGGTCCCCATTGACTTCAATGGGGTTCGGGGTCCGGGATAAAGTTCGGGCAACGTTCAGTGCCGAACCCGGACTTTTTCCCAAAGTTCATTCGGACCCTCTAAACCCAAACGTTCAGGTGTTCGCTCAACTCTATTCATATATCTAACATATAGCATGTACTGTACATACCAAGAATTACACCCCAATATACATTCTGCTGAGCAAAGGGTAAACATAAGATTGCCTGTGGTTTTAGTAGTGTCGTTGTCCACAGGAGGAGAGCCCTGATCCAGGCAGCAGGCAGGGACGTGGTCAGCGACAGCAAATGGAATTGTCCAGGCAGCAGGTAGGAATATTGTCCATAGTCAGTACAGGCAGGGATACTGTCCATATACAGTCCAGGGTCAGTGCAATTGGCGATATTACCAGCAGTGCCAAAATATTGATCCTGGTAGTAGGCAGGAACATGGTCCATGGTACGGGTAGCAGGCCAGGAAAGAATGGGGACAGGGGTAGAGGCTTCTCCCACCCAAATGTCTTTGAAGCCTCCGAATCTCCAGGCCCTAATCCAGAAATGAGAAAACTAAAAATTTAGATTTTTCATCCAGAAAAACAATTATGGAGCCCCTCACATATGTGAGACCCCTGTGTGTGAATCCCACTACTCCAGCAGCAGGGTAAAAGATCAGTCCAAGAGGTAGGCAAAAAAACACGGTCAACCCAGTCCAGGGTCAGTTCCGGAGCAGGCAGAGGTATGTTTATGTTAGGCAGAAGAATGGTTGTATAGCAGGCCAGGGTCAGTTCCGGAGCAGGCAGAGGTATTTTTAGCATGAGCCAGAAGCGTGGTCGTATAGCAGGCTAGGGTCAGTTCCCAAGAAGGCAGCGGTATGTACAGTGCAGTGGCATAAGGGGTGTGGCTGTAAATGACAATTACATTTACCATACTTCGCTAATAATGTGGTGAAGTATGGTAACGGCGGAAACAGTCACCTATACAGAGGCCTGGTTGGGAAGGGAATTGGGGACAAAAATACACGGTGTCTCTTCTACCACCTCTTTTGGAGCACACCTGGCATTTCTTCTGGCGTCTTTGGCCTGTTTCACGGATGGGGAGTTTTTAAGGAAAGTGACGTTCTTGTAGTCTGCTCACTGAATCCGAGCGAATATTTTCTGGTGGGCCTTTAGGGTACACTAGGGTGGTGATGATATCTTCATGGTATTGTAGAAAGGATATGGGGTTCTTGGTTGATTTTTGGTAAATAATATAACTGTTATACATAGCCAAACTGAAAAGGTATACACCTTAGAAACTTTTTTGTACCAGTGGCAGGATTTTCTTGTGGAGTATTTGTTATGTTTGGGTATGGCGCTGCCTGAGCTTTGGGTGCAAAGTAAGTAAAAAATATATATATCTCAGTGCAATGTGCTAGTATGATGTGCTAGTTCCAAAGTGTTCCTCTGGTGTGGGCAGTGTCTTTTCCCATGCTTACGTGTAAAGTGCAAGCGTGCTCTTGTGGCAAGGTGTATGTTTTATAAGTAGTGCTTCAGATTAACGTGTTAAAACTCCTCTCTGGGAGCTTGGATGGCAGGACTGTGTCTGCCTGCATTCTGCTGCTGTCCCACCATTAGATCTTTTTTAAATATTTGGAAATTGGACTTGGTCCTGTTTTTTGAATAAAATATCGAACTTTGATTACTACACTTTGGAATCCCCTCTCTGTTTTTCTCCTTGACACGCACGGATGGAGCCGTTACCACCAGGAACATCCCAGGATTAAAGATAAAGATAGGCACTCGACCCCTGCAGGGGTAGTGCCCTCTGGTAAGGAGGGGAACATTGGGGAGCACGCGTGAATCACATCCTTCTCCCATATCAAGGCTTCCAAACATAGAAGATTAATGGACTGTCACCTTTGAGCACTTTGCACTTTAATTGTATATAGAACTGGCTATAAGCTGATACCTACTAAGGATCTGGATAAGGATTGGAAAACTCTGAATAATATTTTATATCACATATAACAAAAGGATTTTGCAACTGTAAATTTTTCATCTGGGTTATGAACGCAATTGACTCTGACTTTTTGGGAATACTAGCACATGCACACTAGCACATTACTCGGACTTTTCAAATATTTTATGTTTATTTACTTATATGTATTTTGAAGTTTTTTAATGATGTACGCTAGGATCTGTGGTTTATTTATATAAATTATCATTTGGGGCTTATTACAATACAAGTTAACCCATACAACTGAGGAATTTTAACACGTTAATCTGAAGCACTACTTATAAAACATACACCTTGCCACAAGAGCATGCTTGCACTTTACACGTAAGCACGGGAAAAGACACTGCCCACACCAGAGGCACACTTTGGAACTAGCACATCATACTAGCACATTGCACTGAGATATATATATATTTTTTACTTACTTTGCACCCAAAGCTCAGGCAGCGCCATACCCAAACATAACAAATACTGTACTAATCCCACCCACGGGAGGGAATTCTGGAGGGCAGCAGCTGAGCAACTTCAATCCTAAGCGCGATACACTCATTTCCACACTAGTCTAAGGATTTTCTTGTGAGAAGGTAGGGTTTGATCATCTGGTCATTGAAGTCCACACCCCCCCATGAACAAACTATAATCATGGACACAAGCTGGCTTCCGGATTGTGTCTCCTCTCCTCCTGGGGATTTCCACGTAGATGTCATTGTGTATTGAAGTCAGCATGTGGACGTTCCATCTGTCTCTCCACTTGACAGCCAATAGCTCCTGGTTCCCACAAAGACGCCGTCTCTCCTCTTTGTAGCCTTTCGTTAATAAGCCTTTGCGGGAAGCCCTTTCTGTTGGTTCTGACTGTACCGCATGCTGGAGTCTGCCTCCGGTAAAGGTTGCTGAAAAGGGGCAAACTTAAATAAAAGTTATCCACATAAAGTGGTAACCTTTTCCAAGTAGTGGATAAATGAGCTCCCAAACAACCTTTCCACTGGCTCCAATGTACTCAGGGCATTCATGGGGATACAGTTGGGTGTACTTTCCTTCATAAACCAAGAAAGCATAGATGTAGCCGGTGGCTCGGTCACAAATTTTGTACAGTTTAATGGCCAGCCTGCCTGTGAATTTTACAAGGGACTTGTCAATGGAGAAGTTTTGTTCGGGGGTATATAAATGGGCAAATTTTTCAGAGAAATAATTTAGAAGGGGCCAATTTTAAATAATTTGTCATCAGCTGGGTCATTACAGGGAGGGCACAGTGTGTTGTCATTATAGTGGAGGAACCGCATAATTATAAGGTATCTTGACCTTGGCATGAGGGATGAATAGATTGGGATGTGGTGGATGGGCTTGGTAGACCAATAGGAGTACAGTTCATTTTTTTTTGTGATTCCCATATTAAATGTTAGGCCTAAAAAAGTCAAAATTCCTCCACTGTAAGTTCTCTCCATTCAAAGGGACGGGCGTAACTAGAACCAGGGTTGTTTGCGATGAACTGCTGGGCATAAAGGTTGCACTGGGCCACGATGGATGATAGAAAGTCCTCTGTAAAAATTAAATTTAAAAAATCAATCAGGGCAAAACCTTCGGTGTTCACCTGGACACCTGGCTGGGTGGTGAAAGGGGGGAGGTTTGCTGCTCCACAATTGGATGGAAGCCACATGGGGTTCTGAATGGCATAGGGAAGGCTGGCATTCATCCTCGAACTTTGGGGCTGAGATGACACCCCACTAGGGCTTGGCCTTTGTTGCAGTGGCACTGCACTAGAGGTGGATGGCACTGCGCTTGATGTGGATGGCACTGCACCAGAGGTGGATGGCACTGTGCTACTTGTAGTAGCCTGCTGCTCCTCGCCAGAACACCTTCGTTTCATGGGCACCAGTTCTTCTTCCTCCGATTCTGTACCAGGCCCACTGCTTATAAGGGGCTCATAATCCAAATCAGAATCGGATGCAGACTCAGAGAGCTCCCCGCTGCTCTCTTTGCTCAGGCCCAGAATCTGGTATGCCTCCTTAGTAGAATATTTTTTTGCCATACTGGTGACTGGTGCAATGTGGATACACTGATGGGTGCTGATGAGGGTGCACTGATGAGGTTGCACTGATGTGCACTAATGCACGGAGGCTGCACTTATTAGCTGGCACTGCTCAGGTGGCACTGATGGGTGCTGATGAGGATCCAATGATAGGGTGGCACTGATGAGCGCTCACTTATGGGCACTGATGTGCACTATTGGGCACTGTAGTGGCACTGATGAGCACTGTAGTGGCGCTGACGGGCACTTTAGTGACAATGAAGGCACAGATGAGCACTGTAGTTGTACTGATGAGCACTGTAGTGGCACTGATGAGCACTTTAGTGGCAATGAAGGCAAAGGTGGCACTGGCATGGCACTGTAGTGACACTGATAACACAGATAAGCACTGTAGTGGCACTGGTGAGCACAGGTGGTACTGTAGTGGCACTGATGGGCACGCTGGTGGCACTGATGGGATACTGATGCAAAGATGATTACTGTAGTTGCACTAATGTAGCACTGATGAGTACTGTAGTGGCACTGATGAGCACTTTAGTGGCAATGAAGGCACATGTGGCACTGGTGTGGCACTGGGTGTGGTACTGATGTGGTACTGATGTGCACGTGTGGCACTGTAGTGACACTGATGGCACAGATAAGCACTGTAGTGACACTGATTAGCACAGGTAGCACTGATGGGCACATGTGGCACTGGTGGGCACAGGTGGCACTGGCGTGGCACTGTAGTGACACTGATAACACAGATAAGCACTGTAGTGGTATTAATGGGCACAGGTGGCACTGGTGAGCACAGGTGGTACTGTAGTGGCACTGATGGGCATGCTGGTGGCACTGATGGGATACTGATGCAAAGATGATTACTGTAGTTGCACTAATGTAGCACTGATCAGTACTGTAGTGGCACTGATGAGCACTTTAGTGGCAATGAAGGCACATGTGGCACTGGTGTGGCACTGGGTGTGGTACTGATGTGGTACTGATGTGCACGTGTGGCACTGTAGTGACACTGATGGCACAGATAAGTACTGTAGTGACACTGATTAGCACTGATGGGCACATGTGGCACTGGTGGGCACAGGTGGCCCTGTAGTGGCACTGATGGGCACTCTGGTGGCACTGATGGCACATATGAGTACTATAGTTGCACTGATGAGCACTGTAGTGGCACAGGTGGCACAGATGATCACTGTAGTGTGGCACTGATGGGCACTGTAGTGGCACTGATGGGCACAGGTGGCACTGATGGGCACAGGTGTCACTGGTGGGCACAGGTGGCACTGATGGGCAGTCTGGTGGCACTTATGGGCACTCTGGTGGCACTGATGAGTGCTGTAGTGGCACTGATGGCACTGTAGGGTACTTTAGTGGCACTGATGGCACTGTAGGGCCCCAATGTGGCACTGTGGTGGCACAGATATTGGACTGGTGGCACAGATGTGGCACTAGCAGCAGAAATTGAACACTGCTGGGCACAGTATATTAGCAATAAAACTTACAGTATTGCACTGCAGGGCATTGATGTCTCTCCTCTCCTCACAAACTGTATCGGTGTGAGGAGAGGAGAGAGCTGACACTGACCCTGCAGTGTTTACATTGTGATCACGCCATCATTTAACAGCATGATCACGTTTACCGCGATCCGTGAACCCGGCGAGCACGGGGCGGGAGCACGATTCTGGGAGGACGTTAAAGTACGCCCTCCCAGAACAATGGATCCACCTTGCAGCCATGTAATTACATTACAAGGTCGGCAAGTGGTTAAATTCACACATTCCGTTTTTGCTTTATATGACATTTGCTGGTGCGTACTTCTGAATGCTTGTTTCCATATCTTTCACAACTTGTGCCTATCATGCTTCCCCGCATGTTTTTCTGCTCAAGTAGAAGAAATTATTTTGCTTTCTAAGGTAATTTAGGTTTAAGCATTATTACGCCTCACAACACACTTTAGCCCCGGTTCACACTTGTGCGTCACACCTCTCCCGCAGGCAGTAGACATGTGCAATTCGTTTAGTTCCGAATCAAAATTCGGACAAATTTTTAATAATTCGGAATCCGGATGCATCCGAATTTCCTTATTACAATAGTAACGATTTTGAACGAATCCGTAAAAAAATTTTGTTTCGAAAAATTTCGCCCGAAATTCGATTCGAGTCAAATTCGAAGCGAATTCAAAATAGTTGAGTCGAAAAAGTCGAATCAAATTCGAACACAAATCGAAATAAAAATCAAAACTAATTATAAAAAAAAGATTTTCTAAAAGAGAATATAAAATATAAAGTAATATAATAAAAAAAATGAATAGTAAAAGATAGAATAGAGAAGAATATAATTATATTAAGATAGAATATAAACAATTAACCATGTTCTGAAATTCGAATTTCGAATAGTATAAATTTGAATGAGATTGAAAAAAAATCCAAAACAAAGAAAAACAAAATAAAACAATATAATAGAATATAAGAGAATAGAATAGAAAATAAATAAAATATAAAATAAATAGAAAACATTTTCAATAGAAAAGTTTAGAACAGAAGAGAAAATGAATAATAGACTAGAAAAAACTTGGGAAATACAAATAAAGAGAATAAAAAAACAACAGAAAACAATATAATAGAAAAACAATAGAACAGAATGGAATTATATCTATCTATAGTATTTATACATACATTTTTCGAAATTCGAATTTCGAAAACAGCATGAATTCCAATTTCGAATAGAATGAATTTGAATAGAAAAGATTATAATAGAAAAGGACAGGCATTGCCAGCTCAATCAGGAATCGGCCAAGCGACGCTCATGTGTGGGGGAGGAGTCCGGTCAGGCCGCCAGCCGTGGCGTCAGAGTGAGAGGGTGTCATTCAGCGGCGCAAAGGAGGCTAAGAGGCAGCGATGAATGCCCCCGAGCGTAAACCCCGATGAGAGCGGAGCGCCGCGCCCTGCATCCCACACCCAGCTTCCAGAGGTGACCCGACCACCGAAAGGACCCCGCCGCCACTGTACCCGCTTATATCACCGTCGCCCCCGCCGACTACATCCCCGGCTCCGGACGCTCAGGACGCATTCCAATAGGAACTGACAAGGAGTTACAGCACCTTAAAATAGGGAGAGGAGTGCCCAGAGGGAGCCGCAGACCCAAGGAAGAACGGACGAAAGTGGAGGGGGAGAAAACCGAGGAGACAAATGGCTGATAAGTATCATCTTACACACCCCATGAAGTGACTGTTAATGTGATATGATTACTGTATGATAGCTCTGTGTTGGTTCAATGTCTCAATGTCTTGATGATTAGTGTGCCTGGCAGCAAAGAAATTATAAAACATAAGAAGTAATAGCTGATAAGCTATATAAAATACAGCGGCATCACAAACAGGCAAAAACTGGTGAGCCATACAGAGCAGGAGAGGTGCAACACAGATGAAAGATATACACGCAGCTAGGGTCGTAATACCCAAGACAAACGGATATAACTGGTATAACTGAGGTATGACGGTGCAATAAGAGGAGGACAAGAAACAATAAGTACTGGAAAGGTACATCACCCCATAACCCCAACTCCCCCCCCCCCCCAATCCCCCCAAACCTCGCAGACCTCTACCCTAGGGTATAACTCTTCCCAGAAAAGAAGATAGGGTGTGAAGGACAAAAGGGGGCGGGGACCCTGCAGGTATTAAAGTGAAGAACAATAATCGGCAAAGAGTACATTCGCTACATATAGCATAGAGGGAGCGGAAAAAGACAGTGGACGGTGTGGGGACGGTGGAAAGGAGAGGCGGCACCCCCTCGACCAAACCCTGATTGGAGGCCGGGCCCTAGACCCTTGGTACCCAGACCCATACACCAAGATGAGAGGGAAAGCGACAAGAGGAGGTGGGACAAACTCAACTAGGATCAGTGCTAGCCCAGGAACTATCAAGAAATATATGGTACAGGAAAACAGAATGGAAAGCCCAGAGAAGATATATGGAGCAAAAAGCAAACAAAAAGAACCAGTAAGCAAAGGCCCCCAAAAAAGACAATCAGTGGGGAAAGAAGTAGGGAGCAGCCAAGGAGCCCTAAACAGCGGACAAGATATAGAAGAAGAGCAGCTAGGGGGCGCATCGATGCCAACGAAGCTGGAGATGGCGGAAATGTTCCAAAGGCTGGAGGTGTCACTCAAGGGTGAGATAGTGGGGCTACGCACTGACCTAGGGCAGATCCTGAGAAGAGTGGAGGAAACTGAAGAAATAGTGGAAAAACAAGAGGAAGAAATAAGGGAACTAAAGGAACAGATGTATGCTCTCCAGATCGAAGAGCGGAACACAAGATACAAAATGGAAGATTATGAGAACCGCAGCAGAAGAAAGAACCTGAGGATACGAGATATCCAAGAGAAAACAACAGGCGCTCACCAAGAAGAAGATTTGCAGGAAGTATTGGACAAAATATTCGGACCGATCCTGGGAAAAACAGAAGGAGAAAAAATAGAGATAGAGAGAGCACACAGAATAAGGAAACCCCCGGTATTGGGTAGGGATATACCCCGAGATGTGATTGTCAGATTCCATAAATATAAGGATAAAGAACAAATATGGCAAAAAATTTGAACGAAGCCGGCAAAGTATGGAGAAACAGAACTAAAAATATTCGCAGACCTAGCTACAGAGACAAGAATGAGGAGAAGACAATTGAAGCCGTTAACAGAACAAATGAGAAGTCATGACATCAAGTATACATGGGGGTTTCCTGCATGCTTAATAGGAACGAAAGATGGAAAATCAGCCAAACTAAGATTCCCAGATGAGAAGAAATTAGAAATACAAGTACCTGAACTGGAGAGGGGGCAGGGGGGGGAACAGGAACAGGAGGAGAGGAGGATGGAAGGAGGGCAAAAATGGCAGAGGGTCGAAAAAAGAAACGTACAGAAAAAGAAAATATAGTAAGAAGGGAAGAAAGGGGGTGGGATGCAGGAATAGGAAAAACAAAAGAATGACGAGGAAAGGAGACGCCAGGCTGAGAGGGAAAGCGGTCCTAGCTACAGAGGGACAACAATCCCAAGGGGTAGAATGGGGGAGGGCCTTCGGGGGGGAGGAAGACTCGCCCGCCAGAAAGGGGACGAAAGAGCCCTGGTACCCCAAAGGGGAGGGGAGGGGGGGAGGGGGAACAGAAAAGGGGGGGGGCAGGGAGGGGAAAGGTTCCGCCC
>BLSH010346820.1:670371-680774 GCA_018402905.1 Glandirana rugosa | reverse complement strand
CATTTTGAAGTGGCCATCGCAGTCACCAGACTTAAATCTGATTGAGAACCTCTGGTGGGACTTAAAGAAAGCAGTTGCAGTGCGCAAGCCTAAGAATGTGACTGAACTGGAGGCTTTTGCCCATGATGAATGGACGAAGATACCCGTAGATCGCTGCAAGACACTTGTGTCAAGCTATGCTTCACGTTTAAAAGCTGTTATAACTGTAAAAGGATGTTGTACTAAGTACTAAGATTGAATGTCACTTGGGGGTTGAATAAAACTGATAATGATGTGAGCTCAGAAAAGACATTTGTGGTTATTTCATTATAAATGTTATGTTATATTTGTCTGACCTACACGTGCCTCTTTGATTTAATTGTAAGCAGGATGACTGAATGATCATAATCAATGTCAAACCGACCAAAACAATCAATTTCAGTGGGGGTTGAATAATTTTGAACACAACTGTATATGGGAAATGGTAGAGACATAAATACAGACACTCATACACCCACATAGGTTGAACTAGATGGACTGATGTCTTTATTCAACCTTACCAACTATATAACTGGTCCCCCAGAGTCACCAGAGGATCTACTGCAAAGGCAAATCCCTGGATCTGGAGACAAAGCTGCTCAGTTATTTTTAATCTGGAAGCCCGGACCTCCACATCTGGTGCCCACCCACCTGCGACAGGGAGCCTGAAACACCTCAGGATGAAGAGGCCACTGTCCCAAGTTCAGATGGTGACTTAATGTGCCAGCCATTTTTCAGCGCCTAAAATGTGTATGGTGAACAAGGCTGAAATGTGAAGTTCTGCCCAAACCAAAATCAGATCTGTTTCTTTCAGTTGAATGTCTTCTAGTTCCTCTCTGGGTGATGTAAGCCACTGCTGTGGCATTGTCACTTGACCTCGCAGATGAGATATCCAGTACTGAAGGGATAATAATTCCCAAGTTGCAGAATATTGATTGGGAGATGAGCTTTCTCTGATAACAAGTCCCATGAACTGAGAGATCTCCAGAACTTCTGAGCTTGATAAGGCTGGCATCCATCATAAGAATGTTCCATTTAAAGGAGGGATTTTCAGGGGCGTGTCCAAGATGGCGACAGGAGCAGACGTGTGTTAGTGGAGCTCCCGATTCCGGCCTATGATCCTCTGCAGCACCGCAATCCCCTCTGCTGGGTCCCAGACCACAGGCGATGACTGGAGGAAAAGGTGCCACCACCAAGAAGCAGAAAAAAGCTGACAACTGCCGTGAGTACCCTGTCTGCACCTGGGCCTACTCACATGCAGACCTGCACCATGGAGACACAGACAGACTCTCGGGATGAGGGGGCTATTCAGGCAGGCTCATCCGCATTTGAGGCACTGATGCAGGGTATTACTACCTGCCAGGCCACGGTGACGGCGAAAATTGAACACTTGCAGACTGAAACGGCCCTCATATACCACGACATGGACACTTTCACAGAGTGGGAGAGGAGGGTGTCAGAGACTCAGGACATGCAGCTGCATGATCACGCGGACCTGCAGACCCTAACAATTAAGGTTAAACATCAGGAGGCAAGGGTGGAAGACGCCGAAAAAAGGAACCGCAGGAACAATCTGCGGGTCCTGGGCCTCCCGGAGGGGGCTGAGGGGAACGATCCTGTGGCCTTCATAGAGCGCCTGCTGCCCACCCTTCTCCCTAGAGCTAAATTCTCCCCCCATTTTTCGGATGAACGGGCCCACTGCATGCCTGCAACTAGAGGCCCACAGGGGTCCCCACCTCGCACCTTTATTTTTAAACTTCTGCAATATCGTGACAGAGATACAGTGCTCAGGGCGGCCCGCATGCAGGGGGACCTCCATTTTGAAAATGTTAAACTACGTATATTCCCGGACTATTCTGTGGAAATGCAAAGACAGAAGAAATCATTTGACTATGTCTGAGCTAAGCTGATTGAAAAGGAAGTCAAGTACAATATGCTTTTTACCGCCAAGCTGTGTGTTCAAGATGGCGAGAGAATACAGTTCTTCACTTCACCAAAAGAAGCTGCAGCCTGGGTAGAAACGCTTCGCACGTGAGCTGTAACAAAGTGCTTATTTCCTTTTCTATCTCTTCTTCATGCTGGAAGCGAGTGATAATGTTGCAGGATAAGTTTATGGTCTCCTCTTTCTAGCCTCTTACCCTTGCTCTATGGAGTATTAACTTACCCGTTGTTTGGGATATCCTACATCCTCCTGCGTGGGGGTATTTGCTACTACCTAGGGAACCTGCTATTACGGTCTCCCTCTTTACATTGGGATCTAATATTTCTCTTGGAACCACATGCAATTTACTCTATCTTGCAGCCTAAAGCCTGTAACATACCATCGCTTTATTAGGGGGAAGGAAACGTCTCCTATGCCTTGAGGGGGCAAGGGCTACGTCATTGCTGCTTGTGTGCCCTGCTCAAGGCTTGAAACACTACTAAACTGATGGGCTCCTCCCAACATCCTGGGGCTCCAAGGGGTGGAGCTCTTGCCCAGAACTTATTACAAAGCCTTTTGCTATGGCTACTAGGGGTCTGGTTTTAACCCTCTTAAGGAATGTGCCCCTGTGGATCCAGGTGATATACAATTTTGATTTGCCACCTATTTGACTATATGCTTCTTTGGTAACAACGTTAGATATGACTCCAGCAGTGGCGCACTGGAGAGTTCGGTTGCTATCCTTGCCGGAATTCCTCACCTACTGTACATTAACTTGGTGGGGGGGGGGGGGGGTCTAAGTGCCACTTGTTCATTTGCCTCTATGTTCAGCCGGCGTGCTGATGTTCTTTTGGGGGTCAGAGCCTACCTCGGGTTGGGGGTGGGTGGGAATTGGGGGAGGGGGCGGGTGTTGTTGGTGTACCCAGTTTAAATGTTTTATGTTGCATAACTCCACTGTCTAAAAAGTGCATACATCATTATATTACTGTCCTGCAATTTTTTTGATCACATCCGGGTCCAGGAGTCCTTCGCCCCGCAAGTCTATCTTGCCAATCCTCTTCATATTATTAGCCCTTCCTCATATCTTTGCTTAAAATCCTGGAAGACGAGGACTGAACTCTCTTGTCAAGAGATCCTTGGTGTTTCAGTTTATCAGGTCATATAGTCCACAGATCTGTGTGCTCCAGGAGACCCATCTGGTGGGTAGTAGGACCCTGGCCCTGAAAAAGCTGTGGGTGGGACACCATTACCATTCAACCTACTCCAGTTTTGCGAGAGGGATGAGTGTTTTGATATTGAAGACGCTCCCATTTAAACTCCTTGATTTGACCCTGGACCCAGATGGGAGATATGTGATACTTCACTTGCAGATACTGAGTCTGTCGTGGGAAATTGCTGAATATCACAGAGACCATGTGATTTTATTAGGCTACTTTAATCTGGTGCCGGACTCTGGGGTGGATAGACTAGCAGGCCTCAGATCCCCTCATCAGGGACTGGCAATATGGGCTGACAGATGTTTGGCGGTGGAAAAATCCAGACGCATGGGCTTACACCTGTCACTCAGCTTCATACAAGACATGCCCGGGGGGGGGGGGGGGAGCGGTTCTTACCAGAGTCTGGGATGATCAGATCCTTCCACGTGGGATCTCGGACCACGCTCCTTTGCTCCTAACATTGGATCTGTCTGCTGCTCAGGGGAGCCTCCACAATCAGTCGGACTGAGCAGCAGACAGATCCAATGTTAGGAGCTCATTAACGTTGTTGCCAAGGTGCTAAGATTTTGACCAAAAGAATGAATACAGTGATCACTGCCCTGACGCACCCCGACCAAAAGGGTTCATGCCAGGACGAGGTACAGATATTAACATCCGACACCTCCACACGCATATAGCATTAGCAGACCCTGACAACAATGGAGTTGTGGCCTCTCTCGACGCCGAGAAGGCCATTGAATCGGTTGAGTGGGAATATCTCTGGGCGGTAATAGCTAAGTTTGGCTTTGGTCCAAGATTTCTCTCCTGGCTGAAGCTCATCCCACTGCATGCATTCGCACTAACGGGACGGTGTCTGGGAGTTTTCCACTAGGCAGGGGGACGCGCCAGGGATGTCCATTGTCTCCTGGCCTCTGCGCCCTGGCACTGTAGCCTGTTGCCACGATTATTAGGGCAGATCCCATGGTGAAGGGTATCAGGGTGGGACCAATAGAAGAAAATGTGTTCCTCTATGCTGACGATTCCCTGCTGTATTTGGCTGGATGCCTCGTTGTTACGCTCAGCCCTGGCTCTCTTTGACCAGTTCTCCCGCTACTCTGGGATCCGCATTAACTGGGATAAGTCAGTCTTCTTCCCGTTACACCCATCACTGCCCAGCATTGACACCTTTAAAATGGGTCGATGACTTTACGTGCCTGGGAGTGAAAGTGTCTACCTCTCTTAATGCCTATCTGGGTAGAAATGTGTACCCGGTATTGAATCGTCCCACCCAGAAGTGCAAAACCTGGCGCTCCCTTCCTTTAACACATTAACCTATTAAAAATGATATACTTACCAAAGCTTCTCTATGTCTTTAGACAAACTCTGGTCCCTATCCCTAAATCCTTCTTTAAATACTTGGATAGCTTAGTGGCATCCTTTATATGGGCTGGGAGAACTCCAAGAGTAGTAAAGAGGATACTATATCTTCCCCTATCGGGTGAAGGCTTGGCCTTCCCCAGCTTTGAGATGTATTATTGGGCGGCGGCCTTGGTTACTGTCCATTGGTGGTTTTCACAGCCAAAACAGAACCCGGCAGTGACCCTAGAGGCCGCTCTGTTGGGTTCTTACGCGGCCCTATCCAACTTGGTATGTCGGGGAGACAAGGCCCACTCGTCAATTACCACCCCAATGAAAACCACTATTATGGTGCTCCAGGAAAAACTGCTTGAAACCATCTCCGGTTTCCCTACATATGCCACTATGGGGAAATCCTATGCTGCCACACTTGCTGACGGTCCCCGACAGCGGTGTGTGCCAAAAAGGGAATTACTACTCTGAAGCATGTAGTGGTGGAGGGCAGAACTATGTCCTTCCAGGAGATGAGGAGGGTGTATTCACTGCCTCGCTCATTCCACTTTCGCTACTACCTGCTGCATCATGCTATGAGCTCCCAGTATCCTACTCTGGTGGCCCTTGAGTCGGACTCTATTGAACGTCTCCTGACCTCTGGAATGATGGGTAAACCACTGTCATCCCTGTATCTTTATCTGACAATAGCTTATAATACCTCTAGATCACAGGATAAATGGAGAGCGGACATTCCGGAGTTGGGGGAGGAGGAATGGGAGGACAGTGCAGCCACATATATACCCACAATGATAGCAGCCAAAGACAGATACAGTCAGTTAAAATTCCTTCATAGGGCGTATTCTATGCCGCAAAGACTGGCTAAAATTTACCCTAACGTAAGCCCGCAATGTACTAGATGCACAACTGAACCTGAAACCTTTTGGCACGTGGTCTGGTTCTGCCCAAGGCTCCACCCTTATTGGACTGGGGTGGCAGAAACAGTGGTTGAAGTGTGTGGGATTGTGGTCCCATTGGACCCTATGGTCTTGCTATTGAGTTATCTGGAAAATGTAGAGGTGGATAGGTATACCAAGTTATGCATCGCCTTTGCATTATTTTATGCTAGAAGGGAAACTTGACTTTGGCGGAAACTTGCAGAACCTCCCATGTTAGACTGTTGGCGGAAGACAATCATGCCGCGCTACCATTATACAAACTTACATATGAAAGTAGGAACTGTCCCAAGAAATTTGATAAGGTCTGGTCAAATTGGATTGATACCTCTGGCTAGGTCCGGCTCCCCCCTTCCTCCCTCCGCTGGTCCCACTATTTTCGATAAGATACTCCCTTGTGTTACTCTCCTCCGGGGCACACCCCCTTTTTTTCTCCCCCTCCCCTTTGCGTTTTGAGGATCCTTCCGACACCTGGGTGATCACTCCAAGGGTTGATAGAATAATGTGTCTAATGAAGCTGGGGGTAAAGTTGAGAGATATGGGATGACTCCACTGCAAGCAGGATATTGATGGATAGTGTTATCTATCCAACAGGAGTATGACACGAGTAATTGATGGTGATAAACAATGCTGCACTTAATTGTATTATCATTAGAGTTGAGCGAACCCGAACTGTAAAGTTCGGGTCCGTACCAAACTTTTGGGTGTCCGGGACCCAGACCCAGACTTTTTAAAAAAAAAAAGTCCGGGTTCGGGGTTCTGGTATTTTATTACACGTGTTGAAAAGCTGCCAAGGGTAGCCAATCAACAAGTGTTTCACTGGTTTTCCCTAGAAGCCATCACAGCCATGCCTACTAATGGCATGGCTGTGATTGGCCAGTGCACCATGTGACCCAGCCTCTATATGGGGCTGGAGTCACCGTGCTGCATGTCATATGCTCTCAGGATAGTTTAGGGAGAGGATGCTGCTGGCTCTGTGAGGGACAGATTGCAAATATTATAGAACATCTCATGCTGCATTACTGAACGATCTGATTGTGGACTAGGGAGAGATACTAGTACTGCTGCTTTGAGGGACAGATTGCACACCTCACCCTGCTGCACAGAACGATCTGACTGGACTAGATAGAGTCTGTTGCTTTAAGGGAAAAATTATTCTTCTAAAATCATCATCAAGTTGTACAGGGAAAGGTTCCAGCTGTTGCTTTAAGGGAAAAGCCTGTTTCAGCCGCATGGAGCCATATTAATGTTCTAAAATCATCTTCAGTGAAGATGATTTTAGAACACTAATATGGCTCCACGCACCTGAAACAGGGTTTTAATTTTGTGCAAGAAACAATAATCTGTCCCTTTAAGCAACAGTAGGAACCTCTTCCTATAGAACTAGGAGATGATTTTAGATTCTAAAATCTATAAAAGATTCAGTGAAGATGATTTTAGAACACTAATATGGCTCCACGCGGCTGAAACAGGGTTTTCCCACACACTTTGAAGATGATTTTAGAACACTAATATGGCTTCACCTGTGGGTGGGGAGAAAAGGGTTATGGGGTGTGACCTGAATGAAGTTAGGCTGAAGCTGCTACCACCTTTTACACGCTGGGCTTCTATGGTGTGTGGTGGCTGAGATTTTTCTCTACTTGTTCTGAGTTATTCCCAAAAGGAGTACTCACAAGAACACTCCAGGAGCAGGAAGGATTGGTGTAGTTAGTTGTGAACATACGTTATAGACACTTAGTGCCTGCATAGCTATACCTGTATATTATAGCTATACAGGCACCATACATGCTTTTGCTTAGATTCAGAAAGTTTTCTTACCTTTAATACAAAGTTAAAAAGCTTTGTCATGTGGCCATAAATCTCTTCTTTCTAATAGTGGAGGGTGGGGTTACAGGACACTGTGCAGACACACATTGTGCCTGTATTCTGTATGTTCAGCCTGATGTATCAGGCAGGCTGTGCTTGAGCAAGGGGCATGTTCAAGAGGCAGGCTGTAATTGGGAGGGATTGTATGCCAGAGGCAGGTTGTGATTGGTCAGTGATGTGATGGATGAGGTGGTTGAACTACCCAAAACAGGCAAACTGTTTGCACAGTCTCCTGTACCTCTGAATGGCCACAGATCAGCTTCTGTGCCTTGTGTGGTCAGTTTAGACCAAAGAAGATTGGCACAATCAGTCAGGTACATCAAATTGGAGAAGTACTTGAAAATGATAAGAGACTAAAATACAGAGTTAACACTAGCAGAGGAGAAAAAAAAATAGGATGACATACACTTTGTCATTTGTGACACAGTACTGTAAGAAAGCAGCAAGAGGAAAGAAAACGTGTATGCATAGCAGGGCCTGTGGTGGCACTGCGGAGAACAGGATTACCCCCCAAGAATGTGTTGCAGTACCCATACCAAATCTAAAACGTATTGTGGAATCAAAATATTCCGCAACTTACACAATGCATTCATTAAAAAAATGTTGCAGTGCCAGTAGGTGCCCAACAAAGCTAAAATCTGTTGCCATGCTCCAATGTAGTGTCTAAGACACAATTTGAAGTGTTGCATTAGGGGGGATAGGGAATATACTCAGATGAGTTCTGGCTCCCATAAACACTTCAGCCCTGGAAGGATTTACCCTCTTAATCACCAGGCCATTTTTTGCGATACGGCACTACGTTACTTTAACTGACAATTGCGCAAGCGTGCAACGCTGTACCCGAATTCATGTCTTTTTTCCCCACAAATAGAGCTTTCTTTTGGTGATATTTGATCACCTCTGCAGTTTTTATTTTTTGCACTATAAACAAAAAAAAAAATGTTTTACTTTCTGCTCTAATACATATAAAAACATGTTAAACACATTTCTTCATCAATTTAGGCCAATATGTATTCTACATATTTTTGGTAAAAAAATCCCAATAAGCCTATATTGATTGGTTTGCGCAAAAGTTATAACATCTACAAACTATGGGATAGATTTATGTACTTTTAATTTTTTTTATTGCTATTACTGGTAATGGCAGCGATCAGCAATTTTCAGCGACTGCGACATTGAGGCAGACAAATCAGACCCTAAGTGACTTTTTGGGGACCAGTGACACCAATACAGTGATCATCAGGGGCGATTAAAGGGTTAAATGTGTTCCCTGCTAGTGTTTTCTAACTGTGTGGGGGATGGAATAACAGGAAACACACAAGAGATTCCCGATTACTAGGAACAGATGATCGCTGTGTACTTACCTGTCAGAACATTGATCTGCCTTGTTTACATAGGCAGATTTCCGTTCTGTCTCTCTGTGGACATCGGGTCCACCGGACCCACGGATTAGCTCCCCCTCCGTGCAGCGGGCACACACGCCCACAGTATCTAGTGCACAAAACAACTTACAAGTGCGTTGTTTCGCGCAAGAGAGCCGCAGTACTATATATGTGGTGGGCAGTCTTCAAGTGGTTAATGACAGGGACAAAACCTGTTACTCATTAATGGTGGTCTGGATGGGGGACATTAGCCCATTCAGGGCATAAAAGTGCAAACCAGTCAGATTTCTGCAAGCACATATCACCCCCTCCCCAGGAAGGCTTCACGGACAGGCTTCCACCAACAGATGCAGCATGGATCTGGACCTCTAAAGCACTCTACGAGTAACTTGCCTTACCCCAGTGGTGTATAACAGTGTTTCTCAACCTGTGGTACACATACCCCTTTGGGTATACAAAATGGAAATAAGAAATCCGGCGCTGAAAGGTCCTCTTGAGTGGCAAACAACCAAATGGATGAAAGTGAATGTACCGATGTGTGCAGCCCTCCTCGGAGGGGAAATCCGAAAATAACTGGAAAAAGACAAGAAAAAAAAAGGAAGGCACATGCACCTAGTGCATTACCAAACAAAATTTATTAAAAATTACTGACAAAGGAGGGTACTCACAAAAAGTCAGAAGTTGAGATGTGGTACACAGCTTGGGCAGGATAAGACAGGGTAAAAGCTGACGCGTTTCGGGGGCACACCCCCTTCCTCAGAGCTTTGCTACCCTGGACTGTCAGACCCGAAGATAAATAGGTTACTGCACAGATGCCGCTGATTCAAATGATTAGCCACTAATCAAACAATTGTGATTGATCAATCAATTGGTCAATTAGGAGCCAATAATAGGGATGACCAATTGATGAAGACCATTTTGACATTTTTTTTAAAAATCTTTAAACCTTGAGCACAGAACCAAGAGAAAAGATCACTAGTAATTCCATGCATATGAATACATATGTGTATATGAGATAAAAACGATCTAATATATAATACGTGGCATATTGGACCATAAAAGATGCAAATGCAAATACGTCATTTACCTCCAGCACTAGTAGACCGCTGACACTGGAGGCAGGGCCGCCTGATGACAGGCCAGCGTGCCCCCAATTGTCTCCACCCTAGGGAGAGATCGCCGTGGGGACAAAGGAAAAGGAAAGGGAGGGGAAAGCGGTGTACCCCCTTGGGGTACATGCACCATGGGCAGGGGATACACCGCGCAGAGCCGAGTGAGACTCCTCACTCTCACTGCTGCTGCCTCCTGTCACAAGCCTGCCACCCGGCAAGTGACAGTCTGAGCGAGCAACTCTCCAGGCAGCTCAGTGACGTTGCTGGGAGGCAGCGCGCACCTGCATGACACACATGGAGGGTTCTGGAGGCATGCTTCTTCAGCCGGAATGTGCCAGTGCCATGCTTGCCCTAAGTTAGACTCCTCACTTACTCCTTCTGCCTTCTTTGACAATGCACAAGCCCGCCTCGAGAGTGACAGTCTGAGCGAGCAACTCTCCAGACAGCTGCACACTGAATCCTCCACCTACCATCGAGGGGGGTCTGTACTCATGGAGGGGGGGGTTCCCTGAGGGGGGTCTGCACTGAAGGAGGGGGATGGTTTATCCTGCGTCGTCACTCTCACTCCTCAGAGTGAGCCGAGACGCGCCACATAGGGGACGGGT
>BLSH010346820.1:649601-660274 GCA_018402905.1 Glandirana rugosa | reverse complement strand
GGTCTTGGCAATCTTCTTGACCACCTTTATGTAGAGCAACAATTCTTTTTTTCAGATCCTCAGAGTTCTTTGCCATAAGGTGCCATGTTGAACTTCCAGTAACCAGTATGAGATAGTGAGAGTGATAACACCAAATTTAAACACTTGCTCCCCATTCATACCTGAGACCTTGTAACACTAACGAGTAACATGACACGGGGGTGGAAAATGGCTAATTGGGCCCAATTTGGATATTTTCACTTAGAGGTGTACTCACTTTTGTTGCCAGCAGTTTAGACATTAATGGCTGCGTGTTGAATTATTTTGAGGGGACAACAAATTTACACTGTTATACAAGCTGTACACTCACTACTTTACATTGTAGCAAAGTGTCATTTCTTCAGTGTTGTCACGTGAAAAGTTATAATAAAATATTTACAAAAATGTGAGGGGTGTACCTATCACAATCAGCTACCCCCGCCCCAAAAGATATTCCAAAGATGGTAGAGGGGGGGGGGGGGGGAGGAGGCGGAAAACGGCAACTTCTCCTTTTGGATGAAATTCTGCTTTGAGCATTGCCTATATTTTTAGATTTTGTTTCTTTAATAAGCATCAGCCAGTCAATTCCAAGGACACTGATTTATCAAACTGAGCAGCACTGGATACAATGTGGATTGTTTCAATGTGGCTGTGGCATTTCTCAACTTGAGCCCCCAAGCACTCCCAGTAAGTCATATTTTTAGGTAATTTAATCGGCTTAATCAACTCAGTATTTCAGGGAATCCATGTTGGAATAAAGCCAATAGATTACTCAAATAACACTGCACTGGCACAGTGCCAATCTAAAGGATCTTGGTTAGCTCCATGAGGGAGAAAGGCTTAAGTATACAGTTCTTCTTGAAATAACATGCTCAATTTAGTACTTATTGAACAGCTTTGCAAATTATAAACTATTAAAATAGGATTTTCTAGCACGGTTATTGTCTACCAACAGCAGCCGGGGGGGGCAGGAAGCAAATGCCAACATTTGACACTTAAAACTGTCAGCTTTTAGAGGTCTTATTACTGTCAACGTGCCTTTCAAATACATATGCCAGAGAATTTTGGGTGAAAATGTCAGTCAGCAGCTACGACTGACCATGTGCTCCTATCAACATCTGAGTGTTTGGGCACTTGCTTTTGTGTTTAAAACATCCAATAACTGAAAGTACACACCTTGAATGTGTATGGTTTACAGTTAAAGAGGTTGTAAACCATCACATATACCCAGTGAAGTGAACAACCTCAGATAATACACAGAGATTAACCTCTTCAGCCCCGGAAGGTTTACCCCCTTCATTACAGGCCAATTTTTGCGATACGGCACTGCGTTATTTTAACTGACAATTGCGCGGTCATGCGACGTTGTAACCAAAATGAATGTCCTTTTTTCCCCACAAATAGAGCTTTCTTTTGGTGGCATATGATCACCTCTACGGTTTTTATTTTTTGCGCTATAAACAAAAAAATTCAGACAATTTTGGAAAAAAAATTTTTTTTTTTTTTACTTTATGCTATGAATTCTACCCAATAATAAAAAAAAATGTAAAATCACATTTAGGCCAATATGTATGTATTCTGCTACATATTTTTGGTAAAAAAAATCCCAATAAGTGTCTATTGAATTGGTTTTGCACAAAAGTTATAGCATCTACAAACTACGGGATATATTTATGGAATTATTTATTTATTTTTTTTAAACAAGTAATGGTGGCGATCAGAGATTTCTAGTGGGACTGCGACATTGCGGTGGACAAATCGGACACTAAGTGACACTTTTTGGGGACCAGTGACAGCAATACAGTTATCGTGCTAAAAAAAAAAAAAAAAAAAAAAAAGTACTGTCACTATACGAATGACACTGGCAGGGAAAGAGTTATCACGGGCGATCAAAGGGTTAAATGTGCTCCCAACTGTGGGGGTGGGGTGGGGGTGCTTTGGGAAAAAAAAAAAAAGAGATCCGCTTAGCAGAAACACAAGATCTCTATCTTACCCTCTCAGAGAAGGGCGGTCTGCCTTGTTTACATAGGCCAACTGGCGTTCTGGCTCTCCTGAGAATGATTGGCGAGTCCCGGTGGCCATTGGGTTTGCCAAACTCGCTGATTGGCTCCCGCTGTGTCCAAGCACAGTGGGAGCAGGTCGCTGGCAACGCACCCCAGGGCACAATATCACATACAGGTACATTATTTTTAACTGGAGGGCTGCCCTGTCACAGTATATCTCCACGGGGCAGTCCTTAAGGGGTTAAACAAATCCTCCTACATACAATGCTCAGCATAAATCGAGTACACTACTAAGATTTTAAAATAGGTTTCAACGAAAAAGGAAATGTGAATAAAATAGCGCCAGCCTAAAAATAAACAACAATATATATGTGAAGCAACACCTTTAAGTGAACAATAACCTCAAAAGCCAAAAAAAGGTAAGGCAGTACCACATGAAAAATACCATCAAAGAAAATCTTTTTGTTTTAAAACAAAAGAAATAAATAATCAGTCCATAAGTTATAGTCATTATAAACTTCAACCATCGCGCTTTCTGAAAAAATGTGCTAATACGATGACTCCAATTCATGCTCCACCACTAGTGTGTACAGATTGGACCCTTACCAGCAATAAATAATGCAAGCCCCTTTGATAGCTTGGGGGTAGCACCTGTTCTCAAATAGAAGTTGGGATGGTTACACGCATATTGTGTCATGAATAAGACCAGCCACTGGCCTCCCCGGTTCCTGATCTCCTCTCCCCAGCAGTCCAGACCCAGAAAAAAATATAAATATCCAAAATAGTGTAATTTAGTTTTTAATAAAATAATGGATAAACACAGTGGTGTGCACTTTTATGTTAAGGTGCTCAGGTCAGCACAAACAAACAGGCTGGTTGTCGTATAAGTCCCGCAGGCCACTTGGACAAGCCGGCGTATGTTCTAATTATCAGCCATGCTGTCCAAACCCGACAGGAAGTGACGTCATGGATGGCGGTTGCGCAGCAGCCTCAATGCATTTCGCATTTCAGTGTCATCAGGAGCTTGCCTGTAAGCCTCCCAACTGCTTTTGAGAATGGACCTCAAGCTATCAAAGGCATTTGTATTATTTATTGCTGGTAAGCGTGCAATCTGTACACACTAGAGGTGGAGCGCGAATTGGAGTCATCATATAAGCAAATGTTTTCAGAAAGCACAGTGGTTGGCGTTTATAAGGATTATGATTTATGGACTGATTTTTTAAATATTTTTTTGTTTTAAAACTCTAGGATCTTCTTTCATTGATGGTATTTTTCATGTGGTAGTGCCTTATCTTTTTGTATATCTCAATGAACACAGGAGCAATTTCTAAAATGTTGACAAAACTGAGTTTTATAGAACATTTGCTTAGCTCATTACATGAAAGTAAGGTTAATAATATAACTTAGATTACAAAATCTTCAATATTACTCAAACTAGTTGATGCAAAAATGAATACACCCCACAACAAAAACTACTACATTTTGTATTTTGTATGACCTTCCTTGATTTGTAAGAATATTGCAACCTCTATCTTTTTCCACTCTTCAAGAACGACCTCTTAGAACATGGATGCTGGATAGAGAGTGATGCTCAACTTGTCTCTTTTGAATTTCCCATAGGCATTGGTGATTGGGTTCAGATCAGGAGACATACAGTACTTGGCCACTGAATCACTTTCACCCTTTTCTTCTTCAGAAATGCAACAGTGTCCTTAGGTGTGTTTTGGATCATCGTCATATTGGAAAAGTGCATGACGACCAGGTGCACGGCGTGACTGTAGCATCATCTCTTTCAATATAGAAGCAGTACATCTGTGAATTCACAATACCATCAATGAAATGCAGCTCCCCAACACCAGCAGCACTAATGCAGCCCCACAGAAGGACACTTCCACCACCATGCATTTTTCTTTGTACTCCTCCCCTTTGCGACGCCGTAGGGTTTTGAAGCCATCAGTTCCAAAAACATTTAGCTTGGTCTCCTCATTCCAGAGTACAGAGTCCCAGTAGTCTTCTTTTGCAGCATGGGTCCTGGCAAATTCTAGGTGGGCTTTTTAGTGCATGGGCTTTAGGAGAGGTTTCCTTCGTGGATGACACCCATACATGCCATTCCTCTGCAGTGTACGCCGTATTGTATCACAGGAAATAATCACCCCAGTTTGGTTTTCTACTTCTTTCGCTAACTGCAGTGAACTTGCATGGTGATTTTCTTCACCCCTTCTCATCAAAAGATGCTCCTGTTGAGGTCTAAATTCCCGTGGATGGCCTGAATGTCTGAGATGGTAGCAGTTGCATCTTTGTTAAAATTTTGTATCACTTTTGCTACAGTATTCTATGTAAAGCTTTGCTGATCTTTTTTTTTAGGCTTCACCTTACTTGTGTAAAGAAATTATCATTCTCATTATCATTGCTGACAGCATGAAATGGGAGGGGATTATCTTTGTTAACGAACACCCTTTTATAATCAACTGTCTGCTGGACACCTGTTTAATGTATAATTAGACTCACCTGCAGTTGAATTTGTGGTTAGGATTTTGAATTAATTTAAGAAAATTTATTTTTTGTGCATATTAACAAATCTTGGTTGCAATCAATGGCTCCCATTTGTGGGAGAATTTTGTAGTATAGTGTCACATAGAAAATGTTGACTCTGAAAGGAAAGTAAAGGTTTTCTGACAAATCTGTTGGGGTATACTCAAGTATGTGAGCACTGCAGGTTTTACTTGTTTATCTGCAGTCTTCTCTTCCCTACATCCTTTCAAAAGGGGAGATCAAGTTAAAAATCTTTCTTCATCTGTCAGCAGTACAGAGAAGAGGGCAGGGAGGCTACAGTAACAGTGTGCGAGTGAGCTCATTGGAGGAAAGGAACACACCCCCCTCCACACAGAAGAACTGTGTTGAATATAGACAAGCTTTGTGCTGACCCGCAAATTAAACTTTTCATTTACTTTCCTTTCAGAATCAACATTTTCTATGGGACAGTATAAAACAAAATACTCCCAAAAATGTGGCCCATTGATTGCAACCAAGATTTGTTAATTTGCACACACAAAAAAGTATTTTTCCTAAAAAAATGTATTCAAGACTGTGTTGCAAAATTGAATACACCCAAAGGAAAGCCTTAGGAGCAAAGCTAAATTTTAAACCACAAAATCCTATCAAGAATTCAACTACAGCTAAATCTAATTATTCATTAAACAGGTGTCCAACAGACAGTTGATTATAAAAGGGCACTACTTAACCACTTCAATATCATGCACTTTCCCCCCCTTCCCACCCAGAAAAATGTTCAGCTTTCAGCGCTGTTGCATTTTGATTGACAATTGCGCTTTCATGCTACACTGTACTCAAATGACATTTTTTTTATCATTTTATTCTCACAAATAGCGCTTTCTTTTGGTGGCATGGGCACTGATAGGCGGCACTGATAGGGAGGCACTTGCAGGCATCACATATGGGCACAGTGCTATCAATATAGTGCACTGTATGTCCCTTACCTGGTGGTCTAGGGTGGGCTCCCTGCGTGACCTCCTGGTGGTCCTCGGGGGGGAACTGCGCTGATAAACAATAAGCGCAGACACCCCCCCCCCCCCCCGTCCGGAAAGCCGCTGATCAGCTCTCATCTACTCACATCAGCAGACGTGAGTAGAGGAAAAAGCCGATACATGGCTCTTCCTATTTACACCGTGATTGGTCATGGCTGATCACGTGGTAAAGAGCTTTCAAAAAAGGGATTTTATTATAACTTACCGTAAAATCCTTTTCACTGACAGACGCAGCTCTTCATGACTATGTGGGTTTTATGTCCGTTACTACTAGGAGTTAACTAGGCAGGGAAAAGAAACAGCTGGCCCCTCCCCTGGGGGCCGTCCTCCTTTCCTACATCAAACTCCCTTCCTGTATAGCTCTTCAGTTCGTACACAAGCCGTATAGAAACAGAGCCCAGAGGGGTGGGTGCTGCGTCTGTCAGTGAACTCGGAGAAAAGGATTTTACGGTAAGTTATAATAAAATCCCTTTTTCTCCTTACGTTCACTGACAGACGCAGCTCTTCATGACTATGTGGGGACGTCCCAAAGCTGTGTCAAAAAAGAGGGGTGGGTAAACGCTAACAACTGTACCCAACAGAACCTCTGAAGAGGCGCCAGTCGCGCCTACACTGCCGCCTGCAAAACTTTGCGGCCAAAAGCAGCATCCCAGGATGCGAAAACATCAACTTTGTAAAACTTGGTAAAGGTGTGAACCGAGGCCCACGTGGCCGCCTTGCACACCTGGGACACCGAAGCCTGGTGTCTGAAGGCCCAGGAAGTACTAACCGCCCGGGTAGAGTGCGCCGTGACTGGGAAAGGGGGAACTTTTCCCCGAAAAGAATATGCATGAGTCACGGTTTTTCTAATCCAATGAGAAATAGTAGCCGAAGAAGCCGCTAATCCTTTACGCGGCCCTTCTGGAAGAACAAACAAGGCGTCAGCTTTCCGAAAAGGAGCTGTAGCAGCCAAGTACACTCGTAAGGCCCTCACTACGTCCAAGGCGTGCAACTCAAACTCCTTTGGGTGTGATGGACGAGGGCACAGCGAAGGCAGGATAATATCTTCATTGATGTGAAAGGAAGAGACTACCTTCGGAAGGAAAGAGGGAGAAGGTCGCAAGACCGCCTTATCCCTATGCAGTACTAAATAGGGAGACTTGCACGATAGTGCAGCTAATTCCGACACCCGTCTAGCAGAAGTGATGGCTACCAAAAAGGCCACCTTCTGCGACAGAAGCTGTAAGGAAATCTCCCTGAGTTTCTCATAAGGTGGTTTCTGAAGAAAAGAGAGCACCAGATTCAAATCCCACGGAGCCATCGGAGATCTTACCCGAGGCGCCACATGTCGCACACCTTGTACAAAGGTACGAATCAGAGAGTGCGAGGCCAAAGGCCTCTGAAAGAGAATGGCTAAGGCCGAAATTTGGCCCTTGATGGTACTCAAAGCCAATTTTTTGTTCAGGCCCTCCTGTAAAAAGGTCAGGACCCTGGATACGACATAAGAGCGGGGTTAAAGCCCTCCGCCTCACACCAAGCAATGTATGCCTTCCAGGTGCGGTGATAGATCTTGCGAGAGGTACACTTGCGAGCTTTTAGCAAAGTAGGGATTACGGAGTCGGCGACTCCCCTGTCCCTCAATAGCCAAGCCGTCAAAGCCAGCAAGGGTAAAGCAGAGTGCAATATGGGTCCTTGAGACAGAAGATCGTCTCGCATCGGGAGCCGCCAGGGGGCATCCGCCACCATTTTCACCACGTCGGCGTACCAAGTGCGCCGGGGCCAATCTGGGGCCACCAGAATTGTTGGTATCCCCTCCGTCATTATTCTGCGTACCAATCTCGGGAGCAGTTGAATCGGAGGGAAAGCGTACAGGAGACGATAATGGCTCCAGGGAGCCACTAGAGCGTCCGTGGCCACTGCCAACGGATCCCTCTTTCTGGACACAAAGGCTGTCACTTTGTGATTGAACCGGGACGCCATGAGATATACATCCGGAGTCCCCCATCTGAGACAAATCTGATCGAACACCTCCGGGTGGAGGGACCACTCCCCTCGGTCCAGCGTCTGGCGACTGAGAAAGTCCGCCTGCCAGTTCTCCACACCTGGAATGTAAGCCGCAGAGAGAGCCGGAACGTGAAGTTACGCCTAACGCAGTATTAGAGCTGCCTCTGCTGCCGCCGCTGGGCTCCTTGTGCCCCCCTGATGATTCACATACGTCACCGCTGTGGCATTGTCCGATTGAATTCGGATCGGACGGCCTTGCAATCTAATTGTCCAATGAAGGAGACACAGTCTGATTGCTCTCAGTTCCAGCACATTGATGGGCAGACGAGCCTCCTGAGCTGACCAACGGCCCTGGGCCGAAAGCTGGCCCAAGACTCCGCCCCAGCCCGTCAGGCTGGCGTCTGTGGTGATAATCATCCACTGAAGAGGCAGGAACAACTTCCCCTGTGTTAAAGCCGGGTCCCGTAGCCACCAGATCAGGGACGCCCTGGTCTGGGGGCTCAGACGGATAGGACGGTCCAACGACCGATGGGACTTGTCCCACCAAGTCAGAATTGCTCGTTGGAGAGGACGAGTGTGACTCTGGGCAAAAGGTATCGCCTTGAACGACGAGACCATGAGCCACAGTACCCTCATACAGAACCGTAATGACGACTGACGGTGCGACAAGAGGGTGCGCACAGCCGACTGTAGACTCTGCAGTTTTTCTGGAGGGAGAAACACCTTCGCCTGTTCCGTGTCCAAAATGAGGCCCAGATACTCCAAACGGCGGGAGGGGGCCACTGATGACCTCTTCAGGTTTAGTAACCAGCCGAAGTCCAGTAGGGATGCCATCGTGATGCTCACATTCTCCTCCAGAGCCGAGACCGAGTCCGCTCGCAGGAGCAGATCCGTCCAGGTATGCCACTATGGCAATGCCTCTCTGACGCAGCAACGCCAACACCGGGGCTAACAACTTTGTAAAGACCCGGGGTGCGGAGGTCAGGCCGAAGGGAAGAGCCAAGAATTGGAAAAGGCGAACCCCCACCGCGAACCGCAGGAAACGCTGGTGACGAGGATGGATGGGTACATGGAGGTACACGTCCCTTATGTCTAATGACGCCAAGAATTCTCCTTGGTGGAGGGCGGCCACAACCGACCAAACAGACTCCATCCGGAACTTTCGCGCCCTGACATACTTGTTCAGAGCCTTTTTTTTTGGGTACCACAAAAAGGTTTGAGTAAAAACCTCGAAACCTCTCCCCTAAGGGAACCGGAACAATCACCCCTTGTAGCCTGTACTGCCTCGGATAGGGCCTTCCTGCGATCCCGCGGGAGATTTAAGTTTGAAGGGAAGAACCTGTCTGGGGGTGGAGAGAGAAACTCTATCCTGTACCCGGTGGACACCACTTCCCGGACCCAGCGGTCTGAAACACGGGTCGACCACCGCTCTGCGAACCCCAGAAGACGTCCCCCCACCCGACCTTCGGGCGGGGGCAACCCATCAGGCTGAGGAAGGCTTGTCCTCCGCCTTTTCTGTTTTGCGCTGCCAGTGCCGTCTTCCAGCCCCTGCAGCGGCCTTACAAGAGCGGGTCCCTTTACCTGCCGTGCTCGAGGCACGAAAAGGCTTCTTCTGACCTGAGGGGGAAGGCTCCTGTCTACGGCGAAACTCACGCCTGCGGGGCTCCGGAAGGAAGGTACTCTTACCCCCCGTGAAATCCTTGATGATTTCATCAAGACGTGGGCCAAAGAGATGTCCACCCTGAAAGGGGAGGTCAGCCAAACCTCTCTTGGAAGCGTGGTCGCCCGACCAGGAACGCAGCCAAAGAATTCGGCGAAGCCTGACGGCCGAGATCGATATTCTGGACAACAGGGGCAGAATATCCATGGCCGCTTTACAGAGATATTTGATCCCTTGGAGTAAAAACTCAGCCTTCTGCGGCGCCTCCATCAGGCGACCGCCTTCTAGGTCCTTCATAAGGCCTTCCATGCATTCAGATAGATGCTGTGCCGCCATGGCCGAAGCCAGGGTCGGTCGTACAGCAGAGCCCGCGCTCAGAAACAGGGACTTCAAAAGTGCTTCTGTCTTCCTATCAGCGGGATCCTTAAAGGAACGAGTCCCTTCCATAGGGATAGTAGTCGCCCTAGTAAGGCGTGCAATCGGTGGGTCCACCGCAGGGAACTCCCACTTCTTTAGAAAACTCTCCTCAAAGGGACAGCGAACCGCAAAAAGTGATGTCAGTGAGGGGGAACACTGTGGGCGCTGCCATTCACGATATAGGAAACGGTCAAAGAATTTGTTATAAGGATAAGTCTTGGGGGCCCTAGAAGATCCATACACATACACAGCAGATCGTGATTCATCATCTTGATCCAGCTGCAACTTAGTGCGAATGCCAGCGATAATGGTGGCCACAAGTGCTGCTTCTTGTGCAGCTGCTAGCCCCTGGGTCCCCTTCAGGAGGTACACTGTCACCTCCTGTCTCCTCATCAGATAGGTCTGCAGGGGTCCCAGAGACCCGATGCCAGCTCTGGCTCAGATTCCTCCCCTGATGATAATTGAGGGGGAGGGGGACGCTTCCTGGGGACCCGCGGAGCGGCGTCCCCACGGGGAAAAAACTCTGTGAAAACCGCCCGCAGCTGTTCCAGAAAGGCCCCTTGATCCAATTGGGGGGCTGCTGATGCCACCTCAGCAGGTTCAGCAGGGGGATCAGTCATAGCTTTTTTTTTTTGCAAAGGGAAAAATTACACAAAAAAGGGAAAGGGGCGCCCCCACCCACAGTCTTTACTGAGGACAGTGCCCACCACCACCAGCATCCAGGGGGAGCCCAGCTATACTTGCTGTTCCGCTGCTAGTGGTGCAGATCGTCAGGAAGAGCTGTGCTGCGTGTCACCGCCGTTTCTGAAGAGGGGGAGAAGCTGCAGAGCATGCAGTCAAAATGGCCGCTGTGAAACACTAGAGGCCGACACACCCTTTCAGGTAACGTGCAGTACCAAAATAGGCCGCTCCGAGCGCTAGAGGGAAAGCCCCATAGGCTGGGAATGTCCGCGGCTACGGCAAAATGGCGGCCGGTCGCCGCATGGTGATCCAGATGAGAAGGCCGGGCAATCGCAGTGGTGCTGGGGGGGGGGGGGGGGGGGGGTA
>BLSH010346820.1:547071-589839 GCA_018402905.1 Glandirana rugosa | reverse complement strand
CTGGAGGGGAAGAATCTCCTGCCAGATATCCTATCAACTCTGGAATGTTGAAGCGCCATTTAAGTTCTGTTCGGTGAATTCTGGCAGTTGTAGAATGGAGAAGTGATCTATAATATGTGGAGACGAGCTTCGTATGGGATGGGTCAGTTAAGAGTTGTTCAAGCTGGGAGGGTTGTAGGTCTATGTTCCGGATCCCAAATTGCTTGCAGCCTTATGTCGTATTTAACCACTTGCCGACCGTCAATCGGCAATTGACGGCGGCAAAGTGGCGCTGTAAGGCAAATCGCGCACAGTGAGCGCGCGCCGCCGGAGGCGCGCCCACTGTGTCCGGGGAGGGCCAGGGAGCGGGTGCGGCGGCTTCGATTGCCGCCGGCCACCCGCGATGCCCCCCCCGGAGTGAAGGAGCGGAGGTCCGTGTAAGTAAACACGGACCTCCGCTCTGTGTGAGGGGGAAGGGCTGTGATCACAGCCTTCCTGTACGTGAAGGCTGTGACCACTTCCCTTCCCCAGCTAGGCAAGCCCCCATACAGTTAGAACACGCCCAGGGAACATAGTTAACCCTTAGAGCGCCCCCTGCAGGTTAACCCCTTCACTGCCAATGGCATTTACACAGTAATCAGTGCATTTTTATAGCACTGATCGCTGTATAAATGCCAATGGTCCCAAAAAAGTGTCAAAATGTTCCGACATGTCCGCTGAAATATCGCAGTACCGCTAAAAATCGCAGATCGCAGCCATTATTAGTAAAAAATAATAAAAAAAAAAAAAAACCAAAAATGAATTCTCATCATCCGTAAACGCGACCACTTTTGCGCAAACCAATCAATAAACGCCGATTGCGGGTTTTTTTATCGCAAATATGATGAATATAAATCGGCCAAAAACGGTGAAAAAAAATGTTTTTTTATATTTTTTTTTTGGATTTGTATTTTAGCAAAAAGTAAGAAATTTGTTTTTTTTGGCAAAACTGTCGCTCTTCTTTTGTTTATAGCGGCGATCAGAAATGACGCAGCGGTGATCAAATACCACTAAAAGAAAGCTCTATTTGCGGGAAAAAAAGGACGCATATTTCGTTTGGGTACAACGTTGCACGACCGCACAATTTTCAGTTAAAGCGACGCAGCGCCGAATCGCAAAAAGGGCTCCGGTCCTAAAGCTGGAAATCCTTCCGGTCCTTAAGTGGTTAAAGATAGCGGAAATATGCTGTAGGGGGAGATTATAGTCTTTAGAGAAGTCCGAGAAGGATCGGAAGGTGTTCTCTATAATCAGGTTTAAACCAATACCGGCCATCGGTCCGAAGATAAAATTCCCTAATCACCCCATAGAGGGGTATTAGGTGAGTGTTGTGATGAATCACCGATGGTAATAATTGTGAGATTTTAACCACTTGACCACTGGGCACTTAAACCCCCTTCCTAACCAGACCAATTTTCAGCTTTCAGTACTCTCACATTTTGAATGACAATTACTCACTCATGCAACACTGTACCCATATGAAAATTTCGTCCTTTTTTTCCCACAAACAGAGCTTTCTTTTGGTGGTATTTAATCACCATTGGGGTGTTTATTTTTTGAGCAATAAATGGAAAAATACGGAAAATTTTGTAAAAAAATGCATTTTTCTTTATTTCTGTTAAAACATTTTGCAAATTAGCAACTTTTCTTCATAAATTTTGGCCAAAATTTATACTGCTATACATCTTTGGTAAAAATAACCCAAATTAGTGGATATTATTTGGTCTTTGTGAAAGTTATAGAGTCTACAAGCTATGGTGCCAATCATTGAATATTGATCACACCTGATGCACTGACGGCCTATCTCATTTCTTGAGGCTCTAACAAGACAGAAAAGTACAAATACCCCCCAAATTACCCTTTTTGCAAAGTAGACAGTCCAACGTATTTAGTAAGAGGCATGGCAAGTTTTTTGAAGTTTTTTTTTTTTCACAAAATTGTCATATTAACAGGTTATTTCTCACACCCAGCATATGCATACCACCAATTACACCCCAAAACACATTCTGCTACTCCTCCCGAGTATGGTGATACCACATGCGCGACACTTTTACACAGCCTGGCCACATACAGAGGCCTAACATGCAGGGAGCACCATCAGGCGTTCTAAGGACATAAATTAGACATATAATTTCCTGACTACCTCTTGCACTTTTGAAGGTCCTGGAGCACCAGGGCAATGGAAACGCCCCAAAAATGACCCTATTTTGGAAAGTAAACACCCCAACGTATATTCTATGAGGCATAATGAGTCTTTTGAACGGTTCATTTTTTCCACAAGTTTTTGGAAAATGTGGAAAGAAAATGAAAACTTTTTTTTTTTTTTTACCCTAAAATATATTCTGCTACTCGTCCCGAGTATGGGGATACCACATGAGTGACACTTTTACACAGCCTGGCCACATACATAGGCCCAACATGCAGGGTGCACCATCAGGCCTTCTAGGGGCATACATTTCAAATCTAATTTGACTACCCATTACATTATTGTGAGGCACTGATGGGCGCTGTAGTGGCACTGATGGGTGCTGTAGTGGCATGTATGTGTCATTGATGAGAACTGATGTGGTATGGATGAACATGAATGAGGCATAAATGAGCACGAATGGGGGTGAATAAGCCATAGATGGGGATGACTGCGCACGGATGGATGGGTGAGCACGGATGCATTGGTGAGTACGGATGGATGGCGGAGCACGGATGAGGCTGGATGGGTGAGCACGGCTGGATTGGTGAGCATGGATGAGGCTGCATGGGTGAGCATGACTGGATTGGTGAGCATAGATGCATGGGTGAGAATAGATGGATGGTGGAGCACGGATGCATGGGTGAGCACAGATGGATGGCAGAGCACGGATGCATGGCTGAGCATGGGTGAACATGAATGCATGGGTGAGCATGAATGCAAGGGTGAGCATGAATGCAAGGGTGAGCATGAATGCAAGGGTGAGCATGAATGCAAGGGTGAGCACGGATGGATGGCGGAGCACGGATGCATGGGTCAACATGGATGCATGGGTGAACACGGATGAGGCTGGATGGGTGAGCACGGATGAGGCTGCATGGGTGAGCATGATTGGATTGGTGAGCACGGATGCATGGGTGAGCATGGCTGGATGGGTGAGCACGGATGCATGGGTGATGGATGAGTGAGCACAGATGGGTGAGCACAGATGCATGGGTGACAGATGAGTGAGCACGGATGGGTGAGCATGGGTGATGGATGAGTGAGCACGGGTGCATGGGTGAGCATGGATGGGTGGGCATGGATGCATGGGTGACGGATGGGTGAGCACGGATGGGCAAGTACGGAAGCATGGGTGATGGATGAGTGAGCACGGACGCATGGGTGACGGATGGGTGGGCACGGATGGGTGAGCACGGATGCATGGGTGACGGATGGGTGAGCACGGACGCATGGGTGACGGATGTGTGAGCACGGACGCATGGGTGACGGATGGGTGAGCACGGACGCATGGGTGAGCACGGATGCATGGGTGACGGATGAGTGGGCATGGATGCATGGGTGACGGATGAGTGGGCACGGATGCATGGGTGACGGATGGGTGAGCATGGATGCATGGGTGACGGATGGGTGAGCATGGATTTATGGGTGACTGATGGGTGGACACAGATAGCTGGGCATGGATGAGGGCGTGGGCATGGGTAAAAGCTGGATGGGGGTCCCTGCCTGGCACACAGCAGTGCTGTGGGCACTTCAGATCCTGCCCACAGCACCGTCGCATCTCCTCTCTCCTGTCACACTGCACCGATCGTGGCGGAGAGGGGAGTGCCGGCTTGTTTACATGTGATGCTCCGTCATTTGACGGAGCGATCACGTGGTAAACGGCTGTTCCAAGCGGCCATTTACCGTGATGCGCTGGGTCTCATAGACCTGGTGGTCACGGATGCTCCCAGGTGCGCGCCCCAGGGGGCGCGATTCTGGGAGGACGTGTTATAACGTCCTCCCAGAACAATGAGTGCCACTTGCAGCCGTGTAACTACGTTACACGGTTGGCAAGTGGTTAAATATTCATATGGTCACAGCAAGAATACCCGTTCCCTCCCTACCTCTAGTGGATAGACGGTGAATTAAATTCTGCAACGATTCAAAAGTAAAAATAGCGGCTTCTAAAGCTGTAGCTACATCATTTGTTTCTGGATAAAACCACAAGTGGGCATGTGCCAACTGAGAGGCTATATAACATGTCTGGAGGTTGGGGAGCACCAAGCCCCCCTCATGTACTGGCAACAGTAGTGTATCCTTTGCAATGCGAACCCCCTGCCCACCCCCCACAGAAAACTAGTGAGGATTGAGTCTTTTTCTTGGAACTTACATTTGGGGACATATATTGGGGAGTTACCTAGGATATAAAGGAATCGGGGTAGAAAAATAATTTTAAAAACATTTATCCTACCCAATAATGTTAAAGGGATATTAGTCCAGTCTGAGGAGATTCGTCTGGACGTTTTGTCCACTTTGCAGGATTACTTCGCTACAAACACTGCCTCGGTCACCAACCCCCTCATGCTCTGGGAGGCACATAAAACAGTGGTGCGGGGAGTCCTGATTAAATGGGGGGCACACACACCGCAAGAGAGAGCGCGTACAACAGATGGAGGATCTATTCACGAGATTGCGGGTCCTTGAGCGTACCCACAAGAAATCCCTGGCCCATTCGGCCTTCCGGGACCTTCAGAAGGTTCAGGAGGAGCTTTGTGAGCTTCTCTTCTATAAAACGAAACAGAAACTGGCCTGGGTCAAACGAGGCTTTTATGAATTTTCCAACAAACCAGGTGCTCTCTTGGCACGGGCGCTCAGAGGGCTGCGCCCGGGGACCTACATTCCTTGAGTGCAAACTGGGTTGGGTAAGAAACGGTCGCTGTCCTCTGACATAGTAGGGGAATTACGCTCATTCTTTGAAAAACTGTACAACCCGGCGGACGCCGCGCCTGCGGTCCCGCCCAGGGCGGAAAACCTGAAAATGCAGTAATACCTGGTCTCCTCGGGGATGCCTACCCTAGATCATGGTATCCAGGAGGAACTTGAGCAACCAATCTCTGTCGAGGAGCTTGGCGCGGCTTTGGCTGATGCGAAGCCCAGGAAGGCCCCTGGCCCGGATGGGCTGACCCCTGCCTACTATAAGACCTTTTTCGAGTCCTTGTCTGGCCCCCTAGTGGAAGCGCTTAACACTATCCCGCAAGGGCAAGCTTTCCCTGTGGACTCCCTGAGAGCCTACATAACCCTGATTCCTAACGAGGGAAAGAATCCTCAACAGTGTGGCAGTTAGCGCCCCATTGCCCTTCTGAACACAGACCTGAAGCTGTTTGCGAGGGTTCTGGCAAACAGGCTGTTGCCGCACATACCGGGATTGATCCACCATGACCAAGCAGGATTTGTCCCTCAACGAGAGGCGAAGGACAATACCGTCCGGGTTCTAAACCTGATACACGCGGCCAGATCAGAGCAGAGACCCTCGCTCTTACTCTCAACCAAGATGGTTCTGCACCCCATGTTCCCAATCCAAAACGCAGTGAGCCGGCTGCATGGACAGCATTTTCCACATGCCATCCCTGGTACCCCTACCCAACCAGCCCCCCAAATCCGACGACGCGGATACAGGCGTGACACCAGTTTCTTATTGCCGATCCTGTTTTGGCCAGCCTGGTCTCTGCATCTGTGACTGTTTCGAGTGCTACCATACACTAGTTGAGTATTAGCGTAGGTAACAGCACTACACAAAAATAGGGCACATATTCACAGGGTCTACGAAGATGTCACTGCATTTTTAGAGACTCTAACCTTTACGGTTATAAAAAAAAAAAAAAAAAGCGTACCAAAAAAAGCCCAAAAAGTTGTAAAAACCAAAAAAAATATATAAAATAAAAAAAGTTGTACGTCTCTTGTTTTTCCATCTCTATTTTCTATTCTCTTTCTATTGCTCTCTATTGCTTTTTTATACATACCTGTAATGTTTTGTTGCTGTTTATTATCATGGTTTTTTTTACGCCAGCTGCAGCGCTGATTTATTTAGGGTGACAGCAACAGCATTTGCTCCCACCATATATAAAACAGCGACTTCAGTGCTTTTGGAGGGGATTTCACCACCACAGTTAAACAAAGAGCATATATACCGGAGCATAGGGGCAGCGGTGGAAATTGGGGTGGATTGCCCCTATGCTCCGGTATATATTTTTAAAAAGGGGCTATGCCCACCACTAGAAGTAGGTGGATGAAAGGAGGTTTGCTAATGATGGGCATACCCACCGATTGCTTCTTTTTTTAAAATTTAACCCACAGGTTGCATGAAAAAAAAAGAACATTACAACATATGCCCAACAAGGACCAGTGACACATTAGTATGATGCTTAGAGTGGTTATACTGTAATGATGCCTGCAGGTATAGGTATCAGCTAGGTATCGCTCTTTTCAGCCCGCGGTCAGCTTTCATGTAAAAGCAATCCTAGTGGCTAATTAGCTGCTAGACTGCATTTACAAGCAGTGGGAGGGAACACCCCCCCCTCTGGCCGCCTTGCATGGTTTTCTCTGGCTCTCCTGTCTCACCGGGGAACCCGAAAATGCAGCCGGTGGTTCTGACAGCTGACCATGGAGCAGATTGAAGACTAGAATGGCTCCAATTATCTCTATGGCCCAAGATACTGGAGGCTACGAGCATTTCATGACTTTGGCTATAAATCGCGCCATTGGGAATTTGGGGAAGCATCTTATGACACCGATTTCGATGCGCTCAGATGCTTTAAGAGCTTAGAGGTCTAGCGTCTAACAGACCCAAAAAAAAAAAAAAAAAAAAAAAAATAATAATATGCACCACTACCTATTTTTATCATAGAGGATATTTAAATTTGCCGTGATAACAAAAATAGAAAAAAAAAAGAAAAAGAGAAGATGAAAGGAACAGTGTAAAAATAAAATAAAAAGATAAATAATTAAAAAAAAAATGCACCCCTGTCCCCCGGGCATGCGTGCAAAAGTGAGCGCAAACGTCGGTCTCTTGTTGTATGTAAACCGCAATTGCACCATGCATGTGAGGTATCACCACGAATGTCAGATCGAGGGCAGTAATAATAGCAGTAGACCTCCTCTGCAGATCTAAAGTGGTAACCCGAAAGGGCTTTTAAAGATGTATATAGCTTGTCTCCGCTGCGCGGGTATGCTTTATTTTTAAAGCATGTCATGTTTGGTGTCCATGTACTCAGCATGAAATGATCTTTTAGATTTCAAATATTTGGGCAATATAGTGTGTTTTTGTGCATTAAAATTTAAAAAAGTGTTTTTTTTCCCACAAAAACTGCGTTTGAAAAATTGCTGCACACATACTTTGTGAAAAAAAAAAATTCCCACACCCACCATTTTAATCTGTAGGGCCTCTGCTTTAAAAATATATAATGTTTGGGGGTTCAAAATAATTTTCTACCAAAAAAAAAAAAGGATTTTTTGACTTACCGTAAAATCCTTTTCCCTGAGTTCACTGACAGACGCAGCCTCTAATCTTGACATGTGGGGTAGGCACCTTTTACCAGGAGTAGACTAAGCAGAACACAGTTCAGACAAAAAGCAAGCTAGCCCCTCCCAGGGGGCAGTCCTCAATCTGCATAACCCCCTCCGCCCTGCTAGCACACCAGTTCGTAACAAGCAGTACAAACTCAGAACACAAAGGGGTGGGTGCTGCGTCTGTCAATAAACTCAGAGAAAATGATTTTACGGTAAGTTAAAAAATCCTATTTTCTCTTTCGTTCATTGACAGACGCAGCCTCTAATCTTGACATGTGGGGACGTCCCAAAGCAGTGTCAAAACAAAGAGGGGTAGCTACCCGAGACAGGCCTGCCGCCCCTACAGGTAGGGAGGGAGCTGACAGCCAAGCAACGCCTCGGTGCGAGCCGCAGCCCGGTCCCTCAGTGCGCAGGCGGGACGTTTAACCCGCCGGCCGCCATGCACGGAACGGGGCCCGATGCGGCCAACCTCGCAGGCAGAGGAGAATACCTGGACCTAAAGATCTCCAGCATGTCACCCAGCCGGCTACTTGATTGCATTCTTCATCATATCTTAAGAAAAAACAAAACAATTGGGGAACTGCAGATCCCAGCAGGGAGCCTAGGTGCTACTCCTTGCACTAGGCAGAAAAAACTGGTGTGCTAGCAGGGTGAGGGGGTTATGCAGAGTGAGGACTGCCCCCTGGGAGGGGCTAGCTTGCTTTATGTGTTCTGCCTAGTCTACTCCTGGTCAAAGGTGCATACCCCACATGTCAAAATTAGAGGCTGCGTCATTCAATGAACGAAAGAGAAAAAGAGTTCACCAATTTTTTTTAAATATTTTCTGAGGCATGTACCGACCTGGGTCCCCTGGTCATATTGCTGAAAGGTTAATTTAGCTCCTTTTTATGGCTGTCATCTAATCCCCGGATTAGTTTAAAAGGCACTAGAGATACCTGCGGGACAAGGTGGGTTGGCACTCCCTGACCTATATAAATATTACTTAACAGCCCCATTGGTATATGCACATAGGTGGCTGATAGTGGTGCCACCAAAGTCTTGGAGGCAGCAATTGTGGAATCCTACGAAAGTTTGAAATTCCTGCTTTACAGATTGCCTCAAGCACCTCATGCACTCATTGGCTTCATGAAAATGACACTATGAGCTTGGGGTCTGTCCCACAATTTGTCCCCAGAAAATGCTAGTAGGGTTTCACCATTTTCATCTCCATGTATGAACCCCTGTTATCTTCATCTAATAACTATGCCTGATGTAGCTTTGTGGGCAAAGGAATCAAGACCATAGGTGACAGTTTTCCTGAAATAAATTGCTGACCTTTGACCAGGTTAAAGATAAATTCCCTCTTCCCAGTTTGTTACTTTTCCATTCTCTTCAACTGTGGCATTCCTTTGTCTCCCACTTTGGTATGAATGTTTAGTGACACAGCCCTCCCTGCCTTGAACAGTTGTTACAGGATGGTGGTGCGCTGTGCAAACCACTATAAAGAGCTGTTCACAACTAGACCCCTCGCAATTGTGAGATGCAGAGCAAAATGGGAAGGAGATGTTCCTGATTTACAGGGGGGCGATTGGGATGACATGTGGTATTACCTGTTGCAAACTCTGGTTTTGGCAAGACACCATTTATTATAAATTCCTCCATGTTATCTACTATGCGCCATCCAAGCTGTCAAAATATTTGGGGTCCCCCGTGACCTAGTGCCAGAGATGCACCTATTCTTTAACCGATATCTATCATGTTTTCTGGGCTTGGCCACAGTCCAACAATATTGGAAAGATGTTACACATTTAATAACCAGGATTGCAATCCTGCCAGCCCTGTTGACTATCCTGGTATGTTTATTGTGCCTTATAGAGGGACTTGAAAACACGGTAGCACACAGAACGCTGCCCTTGGAAATTTTAGAAGGTATGGGGTGGCTGGCGCTTGGTAACAGACAAACGGGTAGTCCAGAATGGCTTCTCTATCACTTTTGGTAGAAGCTGAATGGCAAACCATGTATGTGATAATTGACCTCTCTTTTGGCCCAAACTCCTAGTTGATATTCTCCTCCAAGGCTAAGATTGCTCCACCTGAGTGGCTAATGTTGGGGCCAGGAGGCTTTGCAAAATTTGGGGCTCAGGTGTTTACTCAGGGGTTCTTTGTACTTCTGTAATTGTGTTTTACTTTTGAAAATCAAGCGATTTCCAGAAAAAAAAAAAAAAATACAGGACTAGCCAAGGTTACACAACCCCTGTTAATAATCACCATAGTTAAATCCTCCCAGCACCTAAGGAATGCAGAAAACTTACACCGAGCTGTACGTGCAAAATGGAGCCTATTCACTGCTAGTAATTTAACTGTTTAAGAAAGTATGTTATATAATAGAGACCTAATCCTCTCCAACTGGTTGCTTCCAATAATGTGCGTAGAAGTTCAATGGAAAAAAAAATAAAAAATAATCACAAGAAACTCTTCCAGTCTCTCCTGCAAAAAGTACGAAATACTTCCAAGAAATATTCCCAGAACCTATTTGCTGCCTATTTTGTCATATCGACAACCATCCAAATTAAAACTGATTGTGAGAAGCTCCCTGAACAACTAGAACTACATTAAACACATCTATGCTTGCAGAAAAAATGCAACACTTCCACACATATCTACACCACCAACAGGCTTCCAGGAATCACAGCAGAAGTACAGAACACAGGGTAGATTCTCATGCCATATGACTGTTAAATGGCCTACAGGATTCAAATGTTGATGAGACAAGTCCAGAGAGAACTAATGCCCCAACAATAAGGCCCAGGAATAAAAAATGTGATGGGGCACTAATGCTGGGACAATCGTTACTCCCACTGGTCACAGTCCAGCCCCCTAAAGAACAGTACCACTGGCCCTTTGCTTAGAAAGTTTGGAGACCCCTGTTCTACACTGCGGCAATAGGAGACACATAATTTGTGTGCCACTACAATTTTAATATAAGTTATAACATCTGACAAGACAGCCCATTTTGCTTCACACCTCCGATCAAAGGTATAAAGACATTACAAAAAGACTAAAGTATAAGAGAAAAACTTCCTATTTCATTAGCAATTGCTACTCATGGGAAAACTATTATATTCTATTTGTTGCTTAATTATGTGTTTTCAGAACCTTTCCTTTTTACATCTGTACAATGTCGGACAAAACAACAACTTGCTTTAAAAGCTTGCATCTATAATAAGTTAGCAATATATTACCTTAACGCTAAGCTTTCTATGTTTGAAGATTAACACAGTACAGCACTTTCAAAGAAAAAGACAAATAAAACAGATATAGGCAGTAATGTGTTATGAATGGAAACTGAACCACACAGATGCAACTTCGTGTATATTCTTGGCATGCCTGGGTGCTGTGATAAATTAACTACTATGCAAATGCATGGGTGTTACATCATCCTAAGCCAGCTGTTCAGGATGGTGGAAAAACAGCAAACCCAAAAGACCTGTTAAAAATGTCAGCAGTGTTGACAGATTGCATTCATTGCAGTTGCCTTGTGGCAGATGAGTCTGCAAAAATGGTCTTACTTATCTAGTTAAAGCTCACCAGAATGCAAATTTAGTTTAGCTGTAAATTAAAAAAAATGGCTTATGTACGAACTAGGATAGTTCTCAGTTGGAAATTAGCATAGTGTGGCCTTTACATGTCAAAGTCATAGAAACTTACCTAAGTTTACCTGATCCTTTCTCAGAGAGTTCAACAGCTCTTTTACATTCTTCTAGAAGATCTCTTACACAGCCATGCTTGTCTGGATATAGTGTTATTTCCTGTTAAAACAGAAAAAAAAAAAAATCCTAAGCATGACTGAAAAAATAAGAACTCAATGGATTTAAACACTCTACGCATGCATCTTGTAATTTTTTTTTTTTTTTAATGCCCAATAAATTCTTTTGACTAAAAAAGCCCAAAGCTTTTTATATCAATTAACAGTCTACATGCTTTTTAAAGAAGCCTATTCATTTCTTTACAGCAGGAGAGGTCATGATTTTGTTGGATTTGTGAACACTTTAGATGAGCCTCTGGATACAAGTACTCTCCATCAGAGATATTGCCTGCTTCAAATCATAGCATGCGATTACCACCCGGTCATCCACAACCACCCGCAGTGTGTTTTGGTAGATTATGATGCAAGGTGCCTTTGTAGTAAGGTGTGGGATGAGAGTCACTACATTTAATTAAGGTGTTTCAAGAAGGAAAGAATAAGTATCTACAGTTCACCCTATCCTGCATCATGCACCAGCAGGTAGATATTTGCTAATACTAAACACATCTTCCACATATCGCTAAGGCAGCCCATACATTAATAATTTTCTTCATTTAACTAGTCGGTTTCATGAAAAACATGATCTGTTTTCCCGGGGGAGGGGGGTGAGTCCTTTCTGCTGTGATGAAATAGAATAAATGGTGCTGTGTTTATGGAAGATTATAGGATCACAGGCAAGATGCTAAGCACAATTCACTAAATACATTTTGGATAGTGTTTTTGAGATGGCATAATTGAATATCTTTACAGTACTGAAACACTGTGGACTTTTTACCTTTTATACGTTAATTTAATTTTATTAAAGACATTTTTTGTTTACAATTATTTCTAAATTACTGAATACAGCAATACATATAAATGTTGTCATTTATTATATAGTTCTAGATTAGGCATATCTGTTATTGGCACTAGCTCACTGGACTGTGTGATGAATGTGGATGAATAATTCTTACTAAAAGAGTCAAACAAATTATATTTAACCTCCCTGGCGGTATGATTCTGTCTGGAATTTTGTTCCAAAAGCGGTACAATTATTTTGCATGAAAATTTGGCGTTTTATATTGTAGGCCTGTAATTCTTAGGAATAACTCACTTAAATCTGTCCAAACAAGAGTCTAGTAGACATCCCGGGTATGAAAAAGTTTGAAAAATGAAATCATAAATTATAATATAATAAATAACTAAAAATAATTATCAAAAATAATAATATAATAGTAATAAAATGTATGCAATAATGTAATCAAACCAAAAACGCAGAAATTTGCTCAGTTGCAGAATTGTCGCTATCGTCACTTTCAGTTGCTGATGATAAATTTCTCCAAAAATCAGTATCACTCAATTCTGCAAATGATTCTTATTTACTATCGCTGTTTTCTAGCCGATCAAAAACCACTTTTGACGCAAAGGGACACTTTTTGGTTGCTATGGACATTCTCATGTTTCCAGGCAGAAAGAATGACATTTATTATATAAAAGTGCATGCAGGGCTCTGGGCAAACCACTAGGGACAAAGGGGATGTGAAATGTTTTCATACAGTAATGTAATCTATAAGATTACAGTGTACTGTATGTACTGTGTGTGTTTAACTTTTTGAATTTCCCGCCGGTCTCCGTCCCCGTGCGACGCGACGCTCGCAGGGAACGGAGCCCGGCACACAGGAATCATCTGGCCGCGGGGAGACAACTTGACACTGCGGGAGGACATCGCTGGATCCAGGGGACAAGGTAAGTAACATTGCCTGGATCCAGCGATGCAATCCCGAGTGTGGCTCGGGGTTACCGCTCTTGGTACTGAAATTCCACCCCGAGCCACACTCGGGAATACCGCCAGGGAGGTTAATATACTTCAGAGATTGACGTGAATAGTGGTGATCACTGTGTGTATATATACACTTACATTGAGTGGTGCAGCACAGTTTATGAATTTCATTTTTGTAAATGTGGGAACATGAAAAAAAAACAAAGTTTGCCACAAAACATTGTAAATAAGTACATTTTCTCCATCACTGACGGGCACTGATAAGGCAGTACTGATTGGCACTGATGGTGAGGCACATATATGTAGCACTGATGGGCACTCATAGGTGGCACTGGGCAATCCTAGGTGGCAATGATAAATGGCATTTTTTAGAACACATTCCCAGGTGGTCCTGGATGGCATCCAAGTTGGGCACTGGCTGACATCCATGTTGGGCACTGTGCCCCTTACCTGGTGGTCTAGGGTGGGCTCCCCTGGTAGTCTCCCTGGTGGCAATCCTACGGGGGGCTGCATTGTCAAACAATCAGTGCAGACCCTCCCTGCCAGGAGAGCAGCCGATAAGCTCTCCTCTATTTGCGTCTGCAAGAGCAAGCAGAGGAAAAGCTGATAAATGTCTCTTCCTGTTTACACTGTGACCGGCCGTGATTGGTCACGGCTGATCACGTGATAAAGAGCTTCCGATGGAAGCTCTTTACCGAGATCGGTAATGTGGTGGGTCAGACTGACCACGCACCACCAATCGCCACGATGTGTGCCCCTGCGGGCATGCGATCACGGGTTATCCTGACGACATCAATGGGATGTCCAGTCAGGATAACGGAACCACCGCCCAGCCGTCATTTGTCTATAGGCCGGGCGGGAAGTGGTTAATTAAGACAGGTAGGTGGCAGTGCAAGATATATTCCATTCTAATTTATCCCACTGTGATATTGTATTCTAACAGCAGGGAGCCTTCCCACCATCAGAATGCAATGATCAGTGGCTGTAGCTGGTGGCACTGATCTTTTGGGAGAAACCGAAAAGGCTGTTTGTACACGAGTCAGTCAATCAGATCAACTTGTGTACAACCAGCCTGCTTATACATGAATAAAAACTTCAGTCCATGTACGGTTGGCTTAAGAACTGCCCAACTAAATTACAGCCTATACAACAAGCACAAAGCCCTTAAGCACTTTATATCCTGGCCATTTCTGGCACTCCTCTCCAAGTACAAATCATAATTTTTTTTTCCCTAGAAAATTACTCAGAACCCCCAAACATTATATATGTTTTTTTTGCAGAGATACTAGGGAACAAAATGGCAGTTGTTGAAACTTTTTATGTCATGCGGTATTTGCACAGCGGTTTTTCGAACGTGTTTAAAAAAAAAAAAAAAAATGTTTCATGAAATAAACAAAAAAACAAAAAACAGTTTAACCACTTAAGGACCGGAAGGATTTCCAGCTTTAGGACCGGAGCCCTTTTTGCGATTCGGCGCTGCGTCGCTTTAACTGACAATTGCGCGGTCGTGCGACGTTGCACCCAAACGAAATTGGCGTCCTTTTTTTCCCACAAATAGAGCTTTCTTTTGGTGGTATTTGATCACCTCTGCGTCATTTCTGATCACCGCTATAAACAAAAGAAGAGCGACAATTTTGCAAAAAAACCCAAATTTCTTACTTTTTGCTAAAATACAAATCCAAAAAAAATATATAAAAAAACATTTTTTTTCACCGTTTTTGGCCGATTAATATTCTTCATCATATTTGCGATAAAAAAAATCGCAATCGGCGTTTATTGATTGGTTTGCGCAAAAGTGGCCGCGTTTACGGATGATGAGAATTCATTTTTGGGGTTTTTATTTTTTTTTATTTTTTACTAAAAATGGCGGCGATCTGCGATTTTTAGCGGTACTGCGATATTTCAGCGGACATGTCGGACCATTTTGACACTTTTTTGGGACCATTGGCATTTATACAGCGATCAGTGCTATAAAAATGCACTGATTACTGTGTAAATGCCATTGGCAGTGAAGGGGTTAACCTGCAGGGGGCACTCTAAGGGTTAACTGTGTTCCCTGGGCGTGTTCTTACTGTAGGGGGACTTGCCTAGCTGGGGAAAGGAAGCGATCACAGCCTTCATGTACGAGAAGGCTGTGATCACTTCCCTTCCCCCTCACACAGAGCGGAGGTCCGTGTTTACATACACGGACCCCCGCTCATTCGCTCCGGGGGGGGGGGCATCGCGGGTGGCCGGCGGCAATCGAAGCCGCCGCACCCGCTCCCCGGCCCCCCCCGAACACAGTGAGCGCGCGCCTCCGGCGGCGCGCGCGCGCTCACAGTATCTCTGTATCGCAGCCGCCGTCGTATGACGGCGTTTTGCGTTACAGAGCCACTTTGCCGCCGTCAATCTCCGATCGGCGGTCGGCAAGTGGTTAAAGTTAGCTTTTTTTCATAATGTGAAAGATGATGTTACGCTGAGTAAATAGATAACCAACATGTCACGTTTTAAAATTGCGCAAACTCGTGGAATGGCACCGAACTTTGGTACTTAAAAATCTCCATAGGTGATGCTTTAAAATTTTTTTTACAGGTTAGATGTTTAGAGTTACAGAGGTCATCTTGGGCTAAAATTATTGCTCTCAGTCTAACGCACGTGGCAATACCTCACATGTGTGGTTTGAACGCCATTTACATATACAGGCGTGACTTACGCATGCGTTCGCGAGCTTGCGGGGACAGGGCGCTTTAAATTTTTTTTTTCTACTTTTATTTTTACACTTTCTCTTTAATTTTTTTTGATCACTTTTATTCCTATTAGGCTGGGTTCACACTATCCGACACAAAAACGGTCCGACTTTGATCCTACTTTGCTGTGCAATTTACGGACCTACATAGGGTCAAATTCGGACCGTTTGTCTGAACAGGGATCCGACTTTGATCCCGACAATGCCAGGCACCTTGTGCTCTGCGGTTCTTGAAGGTGAACTCCATGCCAAATTTAAAAAAAAATGGCATGGAGTCCCCCTCCAGGAGCATACCAGGCCCTTTGGTCTGGTGTGGGTTTTAAGGGAAACCCCCACGCCGAAAAAACAGCTTGGGGGTCCCCCCCAAAATCCATACCAGACCCTTATCCGAGCATGCAGCCCGGAAGGCCAGGAAAGGGGGTGGGGACGAGCGAGCGTTCCCCCCTCCTGGACCATACCAGGCCGCGTGCCCTCAACATAGGGAGTATGGGTGCTTTGGGGCAGGGGGGGGCTCTGAAGCAATGAGCTTATATCAGGTCTGGTTTCTGTGGATGTAAATGGCGCCATTTTTAAAAATGAAAAGCATCTGATCACACCCAAATGCTTTTAAGGGCAGAGGAGGGATAGACCACATATCTCTCCATAAAGAGTACCTATCACATGCCTATTGCTGCCAGCTCTGGGTTAGGTCAATAGCCTGGAGATTGTACTCCGTGCAGAAAAGCAGGTCAAGCACCTGAGAGGTAGTCACACCCAGGTAGTAGCTATCAATTAAGATTACATACAAGCACAAAATCAAAAAAACTAGCACATGGAACTACATAAGTGAATGCAATGGTTTGCAGTTCGTATAAATCTATATTTTATTCACAACATAAAAAATGGAAAACATATCAAATCTTTAAACTGAGGAAATTTACAATTTTAAGAAAAGAAAAGGTCATTTTGAAATCGATGGTATCAACAAAAATCTGGCAGTGGTTATTCCATCCATAAAATAAAGCAGAGGTAGGGTGATACTACCCAATAAGATTAGAATTTATTTTTTCAGAGCTACCTGGGTGCGGAAAGGCAGTCGCACAGCTGCAATGCCAAACAACATGTAGTGAACAAGGCCCACAAGCCTGAAACACATTTACAATTGCTGGCTGTTACTGTGTCTTTTATGGAGAAGCAAATTCTGAAGATTTTAAAAAGCAAGCAAGGAGTTGCGGACCATCCTTTCTCACAGTGGTACAAGGAAGAGCTGGAGGAACATTTTGAAACTAATTAGGTTAATTGGCAATAGGTCAGTAACATGACTGACTATAAAAAGAGCATCCTAGAGAATTAGAGTGTCTCAGAAGTAAATATGGGCAGAGGCTTACCAATTTGTTAAACGCTGCATCTAAAAATTGTTGGACAATTTTAGAATGTTGCTCAACGTAAATTTTTAACTAGATCATCTACAGTACATAATATACTGTAACAAACTAAACAAATCCATCAGAGATAGCAGCAACATTAGGAGTGGCCAAATCAATAGTTTAGTACATTCGAGGAAAGAAGAAGGCACTTGAGCCCAGCAACATAAAAAGATCTGAAAGATCTGGGGGTGTGTCCAAGACCGGCATGTGAGGAGACGCACTTCTCACAGCTCCGTGTCTTATCAGACTACCGATCCTCCTTCGGCATCTAACACACAGCGGATCTCGCATACACAGCTGGCTACTGACCTGTTGCACCCTGCGCCGGGGCTCTGCTTACCAGGGGGAAGGACCGCAAAGGAAAGATCGAGATGGTGGGCCCGGACTCCTAAAATGGTGCCGCCGCGATCGCGGCCCTTGCACACCGCACACCACGGACGGCTGACAAGACAGGAAGGGAGCTCTAAAAATGCACTAAATACTCAGGGTAAGGAACTACTAAGGGACATCCTGTATTATGCCCCCAAAATACCTGGAAATGCTATTGCTGACAGTGGGGAAGCTGTAGATAATGGCGGGACTACAGGCCGCAGTTCACATGCAGAGTGAGGGATGGGCACGGACAGTATGCCCAACGACTCGGCTGTAGAGTCAGTCTCACATGATTCCCCCCCCCCCCCCGAGACTATGCTTGAGGATACAGAACAGCCCACTCTGGGAGAGATTTTGAAAGCGGTGCATGTCTGCACAGCTTCAGTTAATACATTGCAAGATCAGCTTGGGGGCCTGCGTGAGGAGGTATCACTGATCAGACAGGATCTCCAATAAGTCCGGGAAAGAGCAACGGTTGTGGAAAGCAGAGTTAGCGACAGAGGGCAAACTACCACCTATAGCAAGGGAGGCACGTGCAGCTCACCAACTGGCACAAGAAACTAACAATAGGGCAGAAGACATGGATAACAGCCCACGTAGAAATAACATCTGTATTGTTGGTTTGCCGGAGAAAACGGAAGGCAAAGACCCCACTGCCTTTGTGGAAAATTGGCCTATTGATACTTTTGGTAAGGAGGCTTTCTCCCCTCTTTTCACGATAGAAAGGGCTCATCGCACCCTGGGCCGCCCACTCCTTCCAAGAGCTTCCCCAAGACCGAATGCTAGCCCGCCTCTTGCATTACCGGGACAGAGAACCAGCCCTGGGCTGTGCCCAGGAACATGCTAATGTTCAGTTTCATGGCGTCAGGGTTTCATTCTAACCAGACTTTTCAGCAGAGGTACAGAGGAGCCGAGATAAGTTTGGGGAAGTGAAAAGACGTTTGCGGGCCTTACAACTTCCCTATGCCATGTTATACCCGGCCAAGCTACGTGTTACTGCTGAGGGCCAAGCCCAGTTTTTTTGATTCAGCCAGAGAAGCTGCAGAATGGCTGGATCGCAACGAGCAAGTTCTGCGTCACCGTAGAGATGGACCTGATGGAGACTGAAGCAATACACTCCTCTGTTGATAAGGGACGGAGAGTCAGATCACTGGTGGGGTTGGTATGGCTGCTATGTTACCTCTAATGTAAACTAATTTTGACAATATATTTTTTCTTTATAAAAACCACTCTTCTTTTTTGCCGGGGGACATTATATATTTTTTTACAAACGCCAGGAACTCAACTGTGACACTACCTCCTATTCATCATTGTAATGAGACGACAATCCGTTTGCTTACTGCTAGGCTATGTTTGCACCACCAGATCTGCCCTGTTGGTAGATATGGTCTGCATGTTCGTTTTTCCGGTTCTTCTATTTTTTTTATTCTTCTTTCTTTTTGTTCAAAAGACACACACACACACACACGGATTACAGGTACCTCAGTAACAGCTTTTTTTATGGATACAAACATCATTTTGCAGTATTGCTTTCATTGCGGGAGGCTAGCTTACAGGCCAATTCTACCTGCATGTTAATTTTCACTTCTTCAACCAACTGACTGCTCTTCAGACTGGTCATCACATCACTCATACTTATTATACATGTACCATGGCTGAAATACCGGTGATTTCATGGAACATTAGGGGTTTGAACTCCACCCCCCCCCAAACGTACAAGGATTTTTGCATGCCTAAAGAAGTTTCTCCCCGCTATCATAGGTCTCCAGGAAATACATTTAACAGCCGATACAACTAGCTGCCTAGGGTATCGCTGGGTGGGTCAGGGAGATCATTCCACTCATACCTTGTTTTCACGGGGTGTGAGTGTCATGGTACATAGATCTCTAGACTACCAAGAATATGCGGTCCAAGTAGACTCTGAAGGAAGATTAGTGTTTCTATATTGCCGTATTGGGACCTTGAAATGTGTGTTGGCATGTGTATAGAATAGAATTTCTGGAGGGAAAGCCGGACCTCACAATATTAATTGCAGAGGATTTTAATTGTTGCTTGGAGTCCAGACTAGACAGACATCTGGGCCTAAGGAATTTGGTTCCTCGGTGGGTAAAACCCCTGGCTGGTTTGTTGCAGGAAATGGGGTGGCTGGATATGTGGAGGCATCAAAACCCTAGGGTGAAGCAGTTTTACTGCTTTTCGAAGTCACATGGATCCCTTTCTAGGACTAACTTGGAGATGGGTAACTCGGCTATGCTCTTTTTGGTCTCAGAGATTTCTTACAAACACCTAGATGTGTCTCAGACCACTCCCATATGGTGATCCATATTGTATCACAGCCATCTGTGATTTATTAATTCTCATGAAGACCTAGAACGGAGCATCTGGGATTTCTTTGCCGACCAACAGTCTTGAGGCTATACTTACCGAATGGGAGGCCTTTAAGGTAAATCTAAGGGAGGTCATTATTTCAGAAGTCACAAAAATTAAAAAACGGTCGGAGGAGCTGAGGGAGGAGTTGAAGGCTCGGGTCCATTCACTGGAGCTGAAATATGTACAAGACCCCACTGAATCAGCTAAGGAGGATTGGCAGTCGGCTCAATCAGCTTAAGAGCATTTGCTAACCTCCTCAGCTAAAAAGAGGTTTTTCTCCAAACTAGCATTTTTTGAGGTAGGGGAAACAACAGGCCGTCTTCTGGCTAGGATAGCAAACTCTGAACACCGCTCTCTGGCTAATGGAGCAATAAAAAATGATAAGGGACGTCTTGTACACTCCCCGGATCCGATACTGCAGACGCTGGCAGAATTCTATGAAAAACTATAACTCCCAGCCCCGGAGTACGGATCTGAGGAGTTGAATAGCTACCTAAATGTGATAGCATTCTCAATTCTCACGGGGACCCAGCACAGGGAACTTGATTCTCCACTTACTCTAGAGGAACTACAGGGGGCAGTAGCAGCCTTTCCCAACTGTAAGGCCCCAGGGGAGGATGGTCTCCCCATGGAGATTTACAAAGAATACGCGGAACTGTTGTTGCCCCAATTGTTGAAAATGTATAACGCAGTAAGGGAACAAAACACTCTTCAACCTTCTATGTCTAGGGCTAACATTGTGTTAATTTTAAAGCCAGGTAAAGATGCAGTAGACCTTACAGGCCAATATCTTTATTACAGACCGAAATTAAGATATTGGCCAAAGTACTGGCCCTTAGGTTAACTAAGGTCATCACATCCATCCGGATCAGGTGGGTTTTATGCCCAACAAATCTACTGCGGTTAACTTGATAAGACTCTTCCGCAACATACAGTCATGAGCGGACAATGTTCGACACAGAGTTCTGCTTTCCCTGGATGCAATGAAAGCTTTTGACAGCACAGAATGGCCATATCTCTGGGAGATACTGAAGGAGTTTGGTTTTGGGGAGGTGTATATTTCCTGGGTGCACCTGCTTTACTATCACCCATCCACAGGCAGTCATAAGGGAGGGAGGTAGCTTTTACTTGGGGGGCACCAGACAGGGGTGCCCTTTATCACCGCTGCTGTTTGCCCTTGTCATCGAACCAATGGCAATTCAGATCAGGGATAATCTGGGCATCATTGGCTTCTGCTGCAGAGACCGGCAGGAAAAAGTGATGCTTTACGCAGACGATACAATAATTCTACTGGGAGACATAGAAGGATCATTGAAGGAGACCATGGACACTATTTCACAGTTTGGAAAATATTCAGGTCTAAAGATCAATTGGACCAAATCGGCATTGATGTCAATAGATGGAAACCACCTATAACCTGGAGACCTAGTAGGAGAGATACCAATCACCACGTCCTTTAAATGCCTGGGAATCTGGGTGACCCCTTGTATTAGAGACTACGGCCGGCTTAATATTTCCCCCCTTCTGCTAAAATTTAGGGACCACATTAAAACCTGGAAATCTTTATGTATGTCGGTGGCGAACAAAGTGAATCTAATTAAAATGATTCTTATGGCACAACTGCTATACATGCGTCATAACTCACCTGTAGTGATCCCATTAAAAACTTTTAGGACAGTGAATGCCATATTCCGTACATTAATCTGGAAAAACCGCCCCCCTAGAATAAAACTAGAACATCTACAACGCTCCAATGAGGATGGAGGCCTAGCGCTGCCCAATTCCATGGCTGTACTACCTTGCTACACAATTGAAGCACTTTATGGGCACCATGCACTTAGAATCAGAAGGGGAGGACAGGATTCCTAGCTCCGCTGAGAGTGTCATGCTTTATACGGTGGCCGGCGAGTCAGTTTCGACCACCCTTGAAGTATTGGCGCTCTGAAAACATCAGAAAAACTCTACCCACATATAATTTATTGCAAAGAGTATGGAGTAAAACTAAGTACCTGCAGGGAGCAACAGGAATCACAGAATATTCCCCAATTTGGTCTAATGATACATACCTGGAGTTTGCCAAACTGCAGCATTGCGCCAGATGGATAAGATATGGCATTGTCTATCTGAGACAGATCTTTTACAATGGTGAACTACTTACGTTTGAGGCCCTACAAGCGGAATATAACCTGCCACCTTCCATGCACTTTTATTACATGCAGTTGAGACATGTGGTCATGGGGCAGAGCAGAATCTCTGACTGGCCTGTAGCCTCGGTGCCCCTATTTTCCTTACTAAAGGCAGCAGATACCTCAAAGGGCTTCATATCTCAAAGTTATAATGTACTGCTCCAATTATTTTTGAAAAAACAACCCCTGAGAGTAAAGAATAAGTGGGAGGAAGATGTGGGACCACTAGCTGAGGGGAGTAGTGGGAGGAGGCCTTACAGGCCGTGACTGTCTTTTCCCTAAATGTGACTCAGACTGACACAGCTGTATACCCTACTGAGGATATATTATACCTCACATAATCTGCACAAGATGCCATTGCTCCCCACACCAGAACGTACTAGGTGCAGGCGAGACCATGTAGATTTGATCCATCTGCTATGGCGCTGCCCCAAATTATACGTATATTGGGGGGGGGCGATAGATACCCTGAACCAAGTGTTCTGGGTGTTCATTACTTTAGACCCCAAACCCTCCTAGATGAATTTGAGTGGGAAATCATACTAGAGAGGTTCTCACTCAAACTTTTTTTTTAACTTGCAAAATGATAATGGTACATTGGAAATTTGAATCTCCTCCAAAAGGTGAGGGAATGGGTAGTTGCGGTAGGCAACACAATACGAATGGAAAAAATCATATCAGCATAGGGGAAGTAACCGCAAATTTGAGAGACTCTGGGGTCCACGGCTGGAGATACCGAGGCTTGCTACAGAAGATCTAGTTAAGGACAGACTCTTGGGCCTAAATGCAGGATATTAATGGACCATATATGTGTTATAGAGGGTTTATAATAAGAAGTTTCTGACCCTTATATAGCCACGATGATGAGTGTATACATTGTGATATAAGATATGCAATTATCCATTACTGAGGCTGTAAAGAAAAGGTTGTGGTTTTTTTGACTAATGGACACTGTCTATGCCTAAAGCTGTACCTGCTATAAACTGGAATGTGTGTACCGTATTTTTCGCACCATAAGACGCATCTAGGTTTTAGAGGAGGAAAACAAGAAAAAAAATATTCTGAACCAAATGGTGTACTAAAATATTTACCAGTGCAGCCATATACCAGAGTCCATGAAATGCAGCCATATACCAGAGTCCATGAAATGCAGCCATATACCAGAGTCCATGAAATGCAGCCATATACCAGAGTCCATGAAATGCAGCCATATACCAGAGTCCCATGAAATACAGCCATATACCAGAGTCCCATGAAATACAGCCATATACCAGAGTCCCATGAAATACAGCCATATACCAGAGTCCCATGAAATACAGCCATATACCAGAGTCCATGAAATACAGCCATATACCAGAGTCCATGAAATACAGCCTTGTACCAGAGTCCATGAAATACAGCCTTGTACCAGAGTCCATGAAATACAGCCTTGTACCAGAGTCCATGAAATACAGCCTTGTACCAGAGTCCATGAAATACAGCACATACCAGTGCCAATCAAATACAGCCATACCTGTGTCCGTGAAATGCAGCCGGACACAGAGCTGACAGGGAGATTCAAAATCTCCCAGCACGGCTGCACTGTGATGTCATCACACATGCGCCTGGTGGAGCTCCACTCTGCAGCCAGACCCCATTCAGATAGCAGACAGAGCAGCTACACTTCATTCGGCCACTCAGGCTGCTCTGTATTCTATGCGAGAAGGAAGACAGCGGCGCTCTATGGTGCCTGGGAGCCCGCAGTGTAATGCGGGCTATCAGCTGCGGCGGTGGGGGAGGGGGGCTGTTTTTTTGCAGTATTCGCACCATAAGATGCAGGGACACTTTCCCCCATTTTTTTTGGGGGAAAAAGTGCATCTTATGGTGCGAAAAATACGGTATGTTCAATAAAAACTTTCTGGATAAAAAAAACCCAAAAAACATAAAAAGATCTGGACGTCCACGGAAGACAACCGTGGTGGACGATTGCAGGATCCTCTCTATGGTAAATAAAAACCTATTCACAACATCCAGACAAGTGAAGGGCACTCTCCAGGAGGTGGATATATCATTGTCCAAGTCTACAATCAAGAGAAGACTTCACGAGCGCAAATACAGAGGGTTCACCACAAGGTGTAAACCATTCATAAGCCTGAAGAATAGGATTTTTTTTCGCTATACTTACCTGTAAAATCCTTTTGAGTACATCACGGGACACAGAGTTAGGCTATTATTCTTCACTTACTGGGCTATATGCCATTCTCTAGGTGAATGGACACTGGTAGACAAAGTCTTAGACAGGAAGTGATCCCTACATAACACCCCTCCCATACAGCCAGCACTTCAGTTTGTAGCAAGCATTGAATCCCCAAAAGAGGGACGGGACCTCTGTGTTCTGTGATGTACTCACTTACAGCTAAGTATGACGAAAAAATGTTATTTTCTGTATCATACATCAAAAGGACACAGAGTTAGGCTAGTATTCATTACTTAATGGGATGTCCCAGAGCAATAGCCTTGAGGGGAGGGAGACACCATGCCAAACAATAGCCATCAGACCTTATACAGCAGCCCTGTGGCCGAAAGCCGAACCATCAACTTATCCACCCATAAAATTTTGTGAACGTATGCACTGAAGACCAGGTGGAAGCCTTACAAATCTGAGCCACAGATACCTGATGGCGAAAGCCCAGTAAGTTCCTACACCCCTGGTAGAATGAGCTCTCACCCTAAAGGGAAGAGCCTTACGTTTCAGACTGTAGGCCTGAATGACCAACTGGCAGACCCAATTGGCAATGGAAGCCTTGGAAGCGGCTTGTCCCTTCTTGGGTTCTTCCGGTAAAACAAAAAAGGAGTCCTCGGATCTAGACAAATAAGCTCTGCTTGCACTACATCCAAGGAGTGCAGTCGTCTGTCTTCCGCCAAGCGAGGCTGAGAGAAAAAAAAGAAGGCTAAACAATGTCCTGATTCAAGTGAAAGGCCGACACTACTTTAGGCAAGAAGTGTGGAACAGGTCGTAACACGACCCTGTCATGGTGAAGGGTCAAACATGGTTCCATGCAAGAAAGGGCCGCCAACTCTGACACCCTTCTAGTCGAGGTGATGACCATCAGGAAGGCTAGCTTGCATGACAGCAAGACTAATGAAATTTCCATGATAGGCTCAAGGTGACCTAATGGGGGGAAGCACACGAGTTACCCCCTGCATAAAGGTTTGGATCAGCGAATGGGAGGCTAAGGGCCTTTGGAAGAATACTGACAAGGCTGAAATCTGACCCCTGAATGTACCCAAAGCCAATCTGATTTCCACAGCTGACTGTAGAAAAGAGAATTCTCCCAATCATATATTTCCAGGGATGCCATTTTCTGGCTTCACACCAAGCAATACAAGTCTTCCAGACCTTATAATAGATCTTCCTAGTGACCGCTTTCCTGGCATTCACTAGGGTAGACACCATCGGACGCGAGATGCCACAATCTTTTAACACCCTGGCTGCAAATTTGGAGACTGTAAATTGGGGTGAAATATAGGTCCTTGAGACAGTAGATCGGGGCAGCACGGAAGCGTCCATGGCCTGTCTATTGCCAATCTCATGATCTCTGGAAACCAGGGCTTCTGGGCAAGGCTGGTGCCACCAGGATGCCTGGAACCCCCTCTCCCCGAATCCTGCACAACAAATGTAGAAGAAGAGGGATTGGGATGAAAGTATAAACCAGGGAGAACTGGCTCCATGGGACTACTAGAGCATCTGCTCTGACTGCCATGGGATCCCTTGTTCGGGACACAAATTGCTGTAGCTTGTTGTTGAACCTAGATGCCAATAGATCGACCTCTGACCATCCCCAATGCTAGCAGATTTCCTGAAACACGCTTGGGTGAAAGGACCATTCCCCCGGGCAGATCTACTGGTGGCTGAGATGAACTGCCTTCCAGTTCTCTACCCCCGGGATATGGACCACCGATAGAAACGGCACATGTCCCTCTGCCCAGATTAATATGTGGTTCACCTCCTGAGTTGAACGGCTCCTGGTACCACTCTGGTGGTTGATATAGGCCACTGCAGTGGCATTGTTGGACTGAACCCTGATGGGGCAGTCCTGAAGCTCCACCATCCAGGACCGTAGGGCCAGATGTACCACCCGTAATGCCAGGATGTTGATGGACAAGCTCTTCCCCGTGACCATCTCACCTGAGCTGAGAACACCTCTAGGGTTGCTCCCCTGCACAAGAGACTGGAGTCTGTGGTCAGTACTCTCCAAGACACCGGGAGGAAGGATCTTCCCTTTTGAAGGCTCTGATCCTGCAACAGCCAGCTTAGGTATAAGCGTGCCGGGGAGATAATGACATGAGGTAAACCAGGGCTTGTGCTCTCCTGTTCCAAACTGGCAAGATGCTTTGCTGTAGAGGCCTGGAGTGGAACTGAGTATAGGGAACTTCCTTGGAGGTCACCATCCTTCACAGAAAACTAATACAGAGCCGAATGGAGGGTTGCCTGGTGCCCCTTACCTGACGCACCTGATCATTCAGGGCACAGATCATTACGGGTGGCAGAAATACATTTGCCTAGACTGTATCCAGGATCAAACCTAGATATTTGAGACTGAGCTGGTCTCAAGGCTGACTTTTCGGTATTTATGACCTAGCCCAGGTTTTCTAAACACCACACTGTTCAGGCTACACGTAGTTTCAGGGCCTGTAGTGAGTGATCTCTGAGCAGGAGGTCATTCAAGTATCCGAACACCAAGATCCCCTGGGCCCTTAAAAGACCCAGTACTGGTGCTAGGATCTTTGTAAACACCTGGGGTGCTGTAGCAAGCCCGTAGGGCAGTGCCACAAACTGGAGATCACATTCCTCTATTGCAAATCACAGGAACCTCTCATGAGGTTGAAAGCTAGGTAGGTGTAAGTACACATCCTTGATATCGATGGAGGTTAAGAAGTCTCCCATCTGGAGCGAGGCTACTACCGAGCGGACTGACTCCACCTGGAAGGATTGGATTAACAGATGTTGGTTCAGGGATCGTCCAAGATTGGCCTTATGTCCCCATTTGGATTTAGAACTGTGAACAGGTTTGAATAAAACCTTGTGCCCCTTTCAGACACAGGAATCTGTATGATCACTCCCTGATGCACTAACTGCTCTAGTGCTTGAAACAATTAGTTTCTTCTTAGAGGATCTGCAGGAACGCTGGTTTTTAAAAACCTCTGAGGAGGAAAACCCTAATTCCAGCTTGTAACCATGGGACACTGTTGAGGTGACCCACTCGTCCTGCACCACTGTTCTCCAAATGTCCACAAACTGAAGCAGCCTTCCTCCCACCTGATCAAGTGGGGGCGTCCCCTCAAAAGAAGGGCTTGGTGCCGGGTTTAGAAGAGTTCTGGACTCAGGGTTTCTTCTGCCCCTGGCTCTAGAGCCCTGCTGGTGGCGAAACTGCCTTGGTGCTGAGACACCTGAGGTTGCGGTCCCTGAGGTTTTAAACGTGGGACACCTGGTCCTTCTCTTCATAGGAAGTAGAGAACTCTTCCCACTGGAAATTTTTTGGATATATTTGTCCAAGTCATCCCCAAGCAAACGTTCACCATGGAAGGGGATCCCTGCCAATAACTTCTTACAAGGAAGCTTGGCTGACCAGTTTTTAAGCCATAGAAGTCTGCGCATGTGTACAGACAGGAGAGCCATACGAGGACAAGTTAAGTTCTTGTTTGTGGAAGACACTGCCACATCTACAGCTGGCATGCTCCATTTCTTAACAAAAAATTTTCCTCCATGGGATATAAAAGGGAAAACCTCTTAAGAGGAATGAAACTCCTGTCAGGATGTTCGGAATCGGCATACACCGCCTGTTCTAACAGCAGGTGCAAGGGGAAAGCCTGTGCAGCCTGAGGAGGCTTCAAGAACCCCAACGAGCACAAGGGAGGCTCAGAAACCTATGCAGGAGGTAACTTAACCACTTAACAACCGCCCTATAGACAAAAGACGTCTACAGGGCGGTTGCTTAATTCTGGGAGGATGTCTATTGACGTCCTCCCAGAATCGCGCTTCCCGCGCGCCCCCTGGGGCGCGCACACGGGAAAAACCGTGACCGTCGGGTCCGGGGGACCCGACTGATCATGGATCGTGGTGAATGGCCGCTGTGAGCGGCCTTTTACCACGTGATCGCGCCATCAAATGACGGCGTGATCACATGTAAACAAGCCGGCGGAAGCGCCGGCTTTTCTCTTTCCTCTTCGCACCGATCGGTGCATTGCGAGAGGAGGGAGAGAGGAGGTGCTGCAGCGCTGTGTAATGCCCACAGTGCTGCTAGGTGACAGTTGGCAACCGCAACCCCCACCATGCATACACTACTCACCCAGCCTTCCACCACCCACCCAGCGATCATCACCCAGCCACCCACCCAATCCACCCATGCTCACCCATCCAGCCATGCATGCTCATCCACCCAGCCATGCTCACCCATCCATCCATGCTCACCTACCCAGCCATGCTCAACAATCCATCCATCTGTGCTCCCCCATCCATCCATCCATGCTCACCCAGCCATCCATCCATGCTCACCCAGCCATCCATCCATGCTCACCCAGCCATCCATCCATGTTCACCCAGCCATCTATCCGTGCTCACCCACCCAGTCGTGCTCACCCATCCATCCATCCATGCTCACCCACCCAGCTGTGCTCACCCATCCATCCATCCATGCTCACCCACCCAGCCGTGCTCACCCATCCATTCATCCATGCTCACCCACCCAGCCGTGCTCACCCAGACATCCATCCATGCTCACCCACCCAGCCGTGCTCACCCAGCCATCCATCCGTGCTCACCCACCCATCCGTGGCTCATCCATCCCCATCCATGGCTCATTTGTGCCTGATTCATGCTCATCCATACCACATCAGTTCTCATCCGTGACACATCCATGCCACTACAGTGCCCATCCGTGCCACTACACTGCCCATCCATGCCATTACAGTGCCCATCCATGCCACTACAGTGCCCACCTGTGCCACTCTACTATTCATCCGTGCCAATACCCTGCCCATCTGTGCCACCACAGTGCCTCACAATAGTGTAAAAAGATGGTCAAATTAGATTCTAAATGTATGCCACTAGAATACCTGACGGTGCTCCCTGTATGTTGGGCCTCTGTATGTGGTCCCGCTGTGTAAAAGTGTCACACATGTGGTATCACCATACTCGGGAGGAGTAGCAGAATATATTTTAGGGTGTCATTTTTGCTGGGTACATGCTATGTGTTAGAAATATTGTATAAATGGACAACTTTGCGTAAAAAAAAAATGTGTTTTCATTTTCTTTCCACATTTTCCAAAAACTTGTGGAAAAAATTACATGTTCAAAAGACTCACTATGCCTCCTAGAATATACGTTGGGGTAGAGCTGCACGATTCTGGCCAAAATGAGAATCGCAATTTTTTTGCTTAGAATAAAGATCACGATTCTCGCGGCGTAATATATTAAATATACAAAAAAAAAAAAAAAAAATGGGCTAACAGCACTGTAGGTTTTTGAAAGGGGTAATTTTTCCAAAAAAATTGCGTTTAAAAGTCTTCTGCGCAAGCAGCGTGTGACATAAAATATTGCAACAACCGCCATCTTATTCTCTAGGGGCTCTGCTAAAAAAAAATATATAATGTTTGGGGGTTTTAAGTCATTTTCTAGCACAAAATAATGGATTTTTATTTGTAAACAGCAAGTGCGAGGAAAGATTTAGTCTTCAAATGGTTAAACCAAACAACTATAGAAGGGGAGTTCATTCAGAGTTCAATGTCTTTGATAAGAGTTACAAAGTAATTTTACTTCAATGATGACTCAGAAGCTGGCTGTATGCCCAGACTTGGCTGTTCCCCTGAGACTCAAGCCGCTCTGACTTCAAAAGACTTCAGGCACTGTCAAATCGCGCTGATTCGCCCCCCAAGTCAGACTCCTTTTAACTGCACTGAAAATCGCGGCAATGCCCAATTGAGATCGCAGGGGGGGTAGATCGAGATCGCGATCTTCATACGATTAATCGTGCAGCTCTACGTTGGGGTGTTAGCTTTCCAAAATGGGATCATTTTTTGGGCGTTTCCATTGGCCTGGTGCTGCAGGACCTTCAAAATTGCAAGAGGTAGTCAAGAAATTATATGTGTAATTTATGCTCCTAGAACGCCTGATGGTGCTCCCTGCATGTCTCTGTATGTGGCCAGGCTGTGTAAAAATGTCACACATGTGGTATTGCGATACTCGGGAAGAGTAGTAGAATGTATTTTGGGGTGTAATTTGTGGTATGCATATGCTGGGTGTGAGAAATAACCTGTTAAAATATGACAATTTTGGGGGAAAAAAAATAAATTCATTTTGCAAAGAATTGTGGGAAAAAATTACAACTTCAATAAATTCACCATGCCTCTTACTAAATACCTTGGAATGTCTACTTTCCAAGAAGGGGTCATTTGGGGGGTATTTGTACTTTCCTGGCTTGTTAGGGTCTCAGGAAATGAGATAGGCCGTCGGTAAATCAAGTGTGATCAATATTCAGTGATTGGTACCATAGCTTGTAGACTCTATAACTTTCACAAAGACCAAGTAATATAAACTCTTTTTTTTTTTTTACCAAAGATAGGTAGCGGTATAAATTTTGGCCAAAATTTATGAAGAAAAATTACTAATTTGCAAAATTTTATAACAGAAACGAAGAAAAATTATTTTTTTTACAACATTTTCGGCCTTTTTTTAATTATAGCGCAAAAAATAAAAAACCCAGCGATGATTAAATACCACCAAAAGAAAGCTCTATTTGTGTGAAAAAAAGGACGCAAATTTCATATGGGTACAGTGTTGCATGACTGAGTAATTGTCATTCAAAGTGTGAGAGCCCTGAAAGCTGAAAATTGGTCTGGTTGTTAAGGGGGTTTAAGTGCCCAGTGGTCAAGTGGTTAAATGGCAGAATGAACCATCTCGCTAAGAGTCGCGAGGCTGATACCAACTGGACATCTTCTGGCCCAGATTCATCTGCCAGGTCTTCTCCTAAGTCCTTAGCATCTAGCTCTTACCCTTCCTCAATTCACTCCTGCTCCAAATTAGGAGGCGGGTCTGTCACGCTTCTTTCCACCCTGCGGGATGGAGGCAATCATGCCAGCAATCCTGTGCTCTAACCCGGCTGAGGACCGTTCATCCCTGGTGATAAAGGCTGAAGCAGCAGCGTTGACTGTAGGCACAATACTAAGCAGGCGCAGCGGCTCGGATTGCCCGGAGGCCTCTGGTCTCTCATGTGATACAACACTAGGGCTTTGACTAGGCTCCTCAGGAGCTACTGACAGAAGTGTGCCCTTCCCTGTGGCGTTAGTCCCGCTCCTCTTTTTTCAAGAAATTGGAAGCCACAAAAAGGCAGTACCTGGGTTTAGTATATTACTCCATAAGGTAGACCCTTTGACAGGGCTCACTAAGTCCCTATGTAACAATCCTGCTAAGCACCTTAGCCTGCCAACCAACATCTGGTGACTCAAGGAATGAGTTGCTTTTAAAGTGAATGGTACATAGCCTACTCTGTTTCACAGCTGTCCACTGGAAGCACTGCATGTCAGCCATTTATGGTTTAAATAAGATGGCTGTGTGGCGGGACGCTCTGTGCATGCGTGCGCACATGCACGAACATGCGCGGCTGTATACGCGCACGAAAGAATCCTTGTGCGCCATCTTAGAACTACGGTGCATGCACAGCTCAGTGTACACACAGCGTACTGCATGGCAAGCCGCGTGTGGCATGGTCGCTCAATAGCCACGAATGATCGTGCACTCTGTGAACGCACGTGTGCCATTGCGAACCAATGCGGAACTCCATAAGGTAAAACAGCTAATTACAACAGAAAAAAGGTACTCCAATTCAAACACTAGCAGCTAGACCAAACTCCCCCCTGTGGTCACCGCTACACAGGTGTCCAGCCTTAGCTAGATTGACAGATTGTTACACATCTGAGGCACTACTCAATAAGTTAATAGGGGGGAATTCACGTACCCATCCAGGCGCTGGGTAACCTTAGAAACTAAGAGCACAATCTTCAGCCATCATGGCGGGTTCCTGAAACTTGGGGGACCTTCAAGGACTGGGTACCTTTTCATGTTTTAGGGTCTACTCCCTTGGACCTGTACAGCACCCTGTAGGCATGCATTAGCTCTGTAGTGTACAGGATTCCACTACGCAGGGTCCCGAAGTCGCATTACAGGCAAAACCTCGCAGGATCCTTGCATCTTATTTGCGAGGCTCGGGTACCATTTACCTAAGCGTATAAGCCTGTTTCAAATGGATGCGATCGGTCAATCCCTTGATTCATTTTAGAACCGTGCTGTGACAAGATCTGGAGCTCAAGAGAGCTAAAACAAACATGCCCATCCACCAAGCAGACACTGGTTAAACAATGGAAGTACTTCCTGTATGGGAGATGTTATATAGGGGATAACTTCCTGTACGTAATGAATAATAGCCTACGCTGTGTCCCATTATGTATGATAAGAATAGCCAGATTAGACAAAAAAAAAAAAAAAAAAAACACATCTAAAAAGCCAGACCAGTTCTGGAAAAGCATTCTTTGGACAGATGAAAGATTAATATGTACTAGAATGACAAGAAGAAAAAAGTATGGAGAAGGCTTGGAAAAGCTCATGATCCAAAGCATGCATCTGTAAAACATGGTGGAGGCCGTGTGATGGTATGGGCATGCATGGCTTCTAGTGGCACTGGGTCATTGGCGTTTATTGATGTTACAGAAGCAGTCGGATGAATTCTGCAGTGTTTAGAGATATATTGTCAGCCCAGATTCAGCCAAATGCAGCAAAGTTGATTGGACGGTGCTTCACAGTACATATGGACAATGACTCAAAACACACAGCAAAAGCAAGGCAGGAGCTTTTGAAGGAAAAGTGGAATATTCTGCAATGGCCAATTCAATCACCTGATCTCAACCCAATTGAGCATGCATTTCACTTGCTGAAGGCAAAACTAAAGGCAGGAAGACACACAAACAACTGAAGACAGCTGCAGTTACAGCCTGGCAAAGCATCAGAAAGGAGACTTTGATAATGCCCATTGGCTCCAAACTTCAGCCAGTAAAGGATTCTCAACAAAATAATAAAAATGAACATTTATGATTATATTCACTTGTCCAATTACATTTGAGCTCCTGAAAATGGGGGAACTGTGTCTAAAAAAGGCTGCAGTTCCTAAAATTTGTACTTGATATTTATGTTCAACCCCTTGAATTAAAGCTGAAAATCTGCACTTGAAATTTATTTAGATTGTTTAGGTTCAAATTTATTCTGGTGGTATACAGGCCAAAAGTATGAAAATTGTGCCTGTGTCCAAATATATACAGTTGTGCTCATACGTTTACATACCCTGGCAGAATTTAGGATTTCGTGACCATTTTTCAGAGAGTAGGAAAAAACAAACACACACAATTCTTTCACTCATGGTTAGTGTTTGGTTGAAGCCATGTATTATCAATCAACTGTGTTTACTCTTTCTTTTAAATCAAGACAACAGAAACTACCCAAATGACCCTGATCAAAAGTTTAGTTACCCTGGTGATTTTGACCTGATAACATGCACACAAGTTGACACAAAGGGGTTTGAATGGCTATTAAAAAGCTAACCATCCTCACCTGTGATCCATTTGCTTGTAATTAGTGTGTGAGAATAAAAGGTCAATGAGTTTCTGAACTCCTGACAGACCCTTGCATCTTTCATCCAATACTGCACTGACGTTTCTGGATTCTGAGTGATGGGGAAAGCAGAAGAATTGTCAAACTGTGGGAAAAGGTAGTTGAACTGTATAAAACAGGAAAGGGATATAAAAAGATATCAAAGGAACTGAAAATGCCAATCAGCAGTGTTCAAACTCTAATCAAGAAGTGGAAAATGAGGGGTTCTGTTGAAACCAAACCACAGTCAGATAGACCAACTAATATTTAAGCCACAACTGCCAGGAAAATTGTTTGGGATGCAAAGAAAAACCCACAAACTTCAGGTGAAATACAGGACTCTGAAAACATGTGGTGTGGCGGTTTCAAGATGCACAATAAGGAGGCACTTGAAGAAAGATGGGCTGCATGGTCGAATCACCAGAGTAAGCTACAAAGGCACAGGAAATCTGGTCAAAACTGATGGCAAGATGAATGCAGTATGTTATCCAAAAAATACTGGAGGAGCATTTGCATTCAGCCAGGAAGCTGCGCATGGGACGTACTTGGACATTCCAGCATGACAATGATCCAAAACACAAGGCCAAGTCGACCTGGCTACAACAGAATAAACAAAGTTCTGGAGTGGCCATCTCAGTCTCCAGTACTCAATATCATCGAGCCACTCTGGGGAGATCTCAAACATGCAGTTCATGCAAGACAGCCCAAGAATTTCCAGGAACTGGAGGCTTTTTGCCAAGAGGAATAGGCGGCTTTATCATCTGAGAAGATAAAGAGCCTTATCCACAAAAGACTTCAAGCTGTCATTGATGTTTAAGGGGGCAATACACGGTATTAAGAACTGGAGTATGTAAACTTTTGATCAGGGTCATTTGAGTAGTTTCTGTTGTCATGATTTAAAAAGTGTAAACACAGTTGATTGACAATAAATGGCTTAAGCCAATGAATAACCATGAGTGAAAGAAAAGTTTTTGTGTTATCATTCATATTCTCTGAAAAATGGGCAAGAAATAATAAATTCTGCCAGGGTATGTAAACTTATGAGCATAACTGTATGGACCTAACTGTATGCTCCCATTCAGATGTCCTTTTCAGGGAAGGCCTTGCAAAGTCCAGCAGGACAATGCTAAATCGCATACTGCATCTACGACAAAAGCATGGGTTTGTATGAGAAGAGTCCAACTGCTTAACTGGCTTGCCCGCAGTCTGGACCTTTCACCAACTGAAAATATTTGACACATTGTGAAACAAAAAACTATGACAAAACCAGCCCAGGAATGTTGGGCAGTTAGAATCCTGTGTCAGGAAAGAATAGGATAACATTCCTCTCCCAAAATTCCAGCAACTGGTCTCCTTTTTACACTGTGTTAAAAGAAGAGGGGATGCTACACTGTGGTAAACATGGCCTGTCTCAATTTTGAGACGTGATGCTGCCATTAAAGGGACTGTTTTTCACCTTAACCACTTCAGCCCCGGAAGGATTTCACACTTTAGGACCAGAGCACTTTTTACGATTCGGTACTGCGTCACTTTGACAATTGCGCGGTCGTGCGGCGTTGTACCCAAACGAAATTTGTGTCCTTTTTCCCCCCCACAAATAGAGCTTTCTTTTGGTGGTATTTGATCACCGCTGCGTCATTTCTGATCGCCGTTATAAACAAAAGAAGAGCGACAATTTTGCAAAAAAACCCAAATTTCTTACTTTTTGCCAAAATACAAATCCAAAAAAAATAAAAATATATATAAAAAAAACATTTTTTTTCAACGGTTTTGGCCGATTTATATTCTTCCTCATATTTGTGATAAAAAAAAATAAATTGTCGTTTATTGATTAGTTTGCGCAAAAGTTGCCGCGTTTACAGATGATGAGAATTCATTTCTGTGGTTATTTTTTTTTTTTTTTACTAGTAATGGAGGTGATCTGTGATTTTTAGCGGTACTGCGAAATGCAGTGGACATGTCGGACCATTCTGACACTTTTTTGGGACAATTGGCATTTATACAGCGATCAGTGCTATAAAAATGCATTGATTACTGTGTAAATGACATTGGCAGTGAAGGGGTTAACCTGGAGGGGCGTTCTAAGGGTTAACTGTGGTCCCTAGGCGTGTTCTAAGTGTATTAGTGTATGACTGGCAGGGGAAGGGGAGTGATCATGGCTTCCATATAGAGGAAGGCTGTGATTACAGCCCTTCCCCCTCTCACAGAACGGAGATCCGTGTTTACATGCACAGATCTCCGTTCTTTCACTGCGGGGGGGGGGAGGGATCGCGGTTTAGAAATCGAGTGCGCCCTACCTGCTCCCTTCCCCCCCCCCGACACAGTGAGTGCACCTCAGGCGGCGCGTGCTCACAGTGCACAATCTCGCAGCCGCCATCATATGACGGCAGTTTGCGATATCGAGCCACCTTGTCAGCAAGTGGTTAATGCATTCTATGCATTAAGGTGAAAAACCTTTTCTACTACAGCAGCCACCCAGAGCCCCTGTTTTACTTACCTGACCCCGATCGTTCCCGCGCCGGGGACGAGCCTAGCAACTCCAGCCGCGGACTACGGTCCTTATTGGCTAGATTGATAGCAACAGGAGCATTGGCTTCTGCTGCTGTCAATCAAGCTTCAGAACGGGGAACCGCCGATGTAAACACGGCGGTTCTCCGTTCTGTGAAGGGGGGCATGACAGATCTACTGATCCCTGTCACTGGGATCAGTTAGATCTGTTATGTCCCTGCCAGCCCCGCCCCCACAAAGTTAGAACACATACACAGAACACAGTTAACCCCTTCACTGCCCCCCTTAGTGTTAACCCCTTCCCTGCCAATGACAATTATACAGTAATCAGTGGACATTTAAATTTCTGATCGCTGTATAAATGTCATTGGTCCCAAAAAAGTGTCAAAAATGTCCGCCCCAATATCAAAGTCCCGAAAAAATTGCAGATCGCCGCCATTACTAGTAAAAAAAAAAAATAATAAAAAACGCCATAAATCAATTCCCATAGTTTGTAGACGCGATTACTTTAGCGCAAACCAATCAATATATGCCGATTGCGATTTTTTTTTTTTACCAAAAATATGTAGAAGAATATATATAGGCCAAACCCGATGAATAATTTTTTTTTTTTTTGGATTTGTATTATAGCAGAAAGTAAAAAATAGTTCTTTTTTCAAAATCGTCGCTCTTTGTTTATAGCACAAAAAAGAAAAACTGCAGAGGTGATCAAATACCACCAAAAGAAAGCTCTATTTGTGAGAAAAAAAAAATTATAAGAATTTTGTTTGGGTACAACGTCACACGACCGCGCAATAGTCATTCAAAATGCAACAGCACTGAAAACCTAAAATTGGTCTGGGCAGGAGGGGGTTTAAGTGCACAGTAAGGAAGTGGTTTAAAAAAAAACAAAACAAAAAAACTAACCTTTCCAATCACGAAGTTTAAAATTAACTTACCATTTCCTGTAATTGAGAAGCCTATTGACTCAAAGTACAGCAACTGCCAGAATTCGAACCTCTTAACCACTTCCCAACCGCCTGCTGTGTTTTCACGACGGCAGTCGGGTTGCTGTACACGAATCGCGATCTGCAAACGGCCGCTAGGGGGCGCGCGAGCGCCCGCCGCACTCCTGAGTGTGCCTGCGGCTCGGGCGGACCCGATGTCCGCCGGCTAGGTGCGATGAGCGGCCACAGGCAAAGAACGGGGAACCGCCGATGTAAACACGGCGGTTCCCCGCTTTGCTAATGAGGGCATGGGAGATCTACTGATCCCTGTCACTGGGATCAGTTAGATCTTTCATGCCCATGGTAGCCCAACCCCCCCACAGTAAGAACACACCCAGGGAACACAGTTAACCCCTAGCTCTCCCCCCCAAGTTAACCCCTTCATTGCCAATGACATTTATACAGTAATCAGTGGACATTTACATTTCTGATCGCTGAATAAATGTCATTGGTCCAAAAAAAGTGTCAAAAATGTCCGACATGTCCGCTGCAATATCGCAGTACTGCTAAAAATCGCAGAACGCCGCCATTACTAGTAAAAAATAAAAATAAAACCCCAGAAATTAATTCGCATCATCTGTAAATGCAGCCACTTTTGCACAAACCAATCAATAAACGCCAATTGTGATTTTTTTTTATCACAAATATGTGGAAGAATATAAATCGGCCAAAACCGGTGAAAAAAAATGTTTTTTTTATATTTTTTTTTGGATTAGAATTTTAGCAAAAAGTAAGAAATTAGTTTTTTTTTTTTTTTTTGCAAAATGGTCGCTCTTCTGTTTATATCGGCGATCAGAAATGACGCAGAGGCGATCAAACACCACCAAAAGAAAGTGACAGTTGTGGGAAAAAAAGGACGCAAATTTTGTTTGGTACAACGTCGCACGACCGCGCAATTGTCAGTTAAAGCGACGCAGTGCCAAATCGCAAAAAGTGCTCTGGTCCTAAAGCTGGAAAACCTTCCGGTTGGTAAGTGGTTAATGTTGATTTCTCATACCCAGGGAAATAACAGTGACTCATTGAAAGCTTTATATATCTTATTTTCTAATCCAAGCAAGCTGTATATACATTTTCAAATAACCCTTCCGCCCAATGCTCTTAAAGGAGAAAACATTTTTTTCATATTACTTTTTTTTATTGCATTTTAGTGTAAATATGAAATCTGAGGTCTATTTTACCCCAGACTTCACATTTAAGAGGTCATGTTGTGCATTTTTTCTATTTTACATTCCTTGTAATCGGAATAAAATTGACCCAATTTTTTTTTAAACCACTTCCACACAGTATATTTACTGCGGCAGTGTGGAAAGTGTACCATGAATCGCTGTAAATAAATGTTGATTTGCGGAGTGGCCGCTAGGGGGCGTGAGCCTCTAGCAGCGCAAGCTCGTGCCCACCGCACTCCGGAGGAGTGCCTGCGGCTCGGGCAGACCCGATGTCCGCCGGCAAGCAGCGATGAGCTGCCAGAGCCAAAGAATGGGGAACCGCCCATGTAAACACGGCGGTTTCCCATTCTGACAGTGGGGCCATAAGAGATCTACTGATCCCTGTCACTGGGATCAGTTAGATCTCTAATGCCCATAGCAGCCCAACACTCATACAGTTAGAACACACCTAGGGAACACAGTTAACCCCTAGATCTTCCCCCCTGCAGGTTAACCCCTTCACTGCCAATGGCCTTTACACAGTAATCCGTGCATTTTATAGCACTGATCACTGTATAAATGCCTATGGTCCCAAACAAGTGTCAAAATGGTCCGGACATGTCCGCCCTAATATCGCAGTACCGCTAAAAATCGCAGACATTACTAGCAAAAATAAAAAAACACCCAGAAATGAATTATCATCCCTGAAATGCGGCAACTTTTGTGCAAAGCAATCAATAAACGGCGATTGCGATTTTTTTTACCAAAAATATGAGGAAGAATATAAATCGGCCAAATCCGAAGAAAAAATTTTTTATATTTTTTTCTGGATTTGTATTTTAACAAAAAGTAAATTGTTTTTTTTTTTGCAACATTGTCTCTCTTTTTTTGTTTATAGCGGTGATCAGAAATGATGCAGAGGCGATCAAATACCACAAAAAGAAAGCTCTATTTGTGGGAAAAAAGGGACACAAATTTTGTTTGGGTAGAACGTCGCACAACCGCGCAATTGTCAGTTAAAGCGGCACAGTGCCTAATCGCAAAAAGTGCTATGGTCCCAACATGGGAAATCCTTCCTGGGCTGAAGTGGTTAAATGGACAGTGTAAAAATAATAATAATAAAAAATTTTCAAGCGCCCCGTACCGCCAAGCCCGCGTGCAGAAGCGAACGCATACGCAAGTCCCGCCCGCATATAAAAACGTTGCTCAAACCACATGTGAGGTTTTGCCACGATCATTAGAGCAAGAGCAATAATTCTAGCACTAGACCTCCTCCAACTCAAAATTGGTAACCTGTATAAATTTTTAAACTTTGTGGATGGAGATTTTTAAGTGCCAATGTTTGTCGCCATTCCACAAGCGGGCACAATTTTGAAGAATGACATGTTGGGTATCAATTTAGTCGGCCTAACATCACAATATAAAAAACATTGGGCTAACTTTACTGTTGTCTTATTTCTTAACTCAAAAAAGGAAAAAAAAAAAAAAAAAAGGCACTTGTAAGACCACTGCGCAAATACGGTGTGACAAAGTATTACGACGACTGCCATTTTATCCTCTAGAGTGTGTGAGAAAAAAATAAAATAAAAAAATAAATATATATATATTATGTTTGGGGGTTTTAACCAGTTCCCTACCGAGTCATGACGTCAGTAAAATGACGTCGGCAGGAACTGCTTGTCGATCTGGGCGGACGTCATATGACGTCCGCCGCTTCTTGCCGCTACTGCGGGCTCCCAGGGGCCCGCAGAGCGGCGATCACGGATCGCTCGTCTGCCGGGGGGTTGTGTCCCCCCCAGATCGGGGTAAAGAGCCAATGAAATTGGCTCTTTACCACATGACCGGCTGTGTCCAATTACAGCCGGTCACTAACGCTCCTCTCGTGCGCGCCCAGCGTGGCGATCGGAGCTGAGGTTTGTCCCTCGGACAAAGCCCAGCTCCGATCCGTGTAAAGAGCCAATAAATTTTGTTTGGGTGCAGTGTAGCATGAGAGAGTAATTGTCATTCAAAGTGTGAGAGCGCTGAAAGCTGAAAATTGGTCTGGTAAGGAAGGGGGTATAAACGCCCGGTATTGAAGTGGTTAAGTAATTTTTTTGGAAAAAAACCCCAAAAAATGGATTTTGCCTCTCACATTGAAACGGTTTTCAGGCATTTTAGCGCTGGTAATAGCCTCTAAAATCACGCCTGAAAACCACTTCAGTGACTTTTCACACTGGGGCGGTGCAATTGTGGGACGTTTACAGAAGTTCTGCAAGCAGCATACATAGTGAGGTTGAAAAAAGACACCAGTCGAACCTATGTGTGTGCTTTTATGTCAGTATTACATTGTATATCCCTCAATGTTGTGGTCCCTTAGGTGCACATCTAATAGTTTTTTCAAATTATCTATACTCTCAGCAGAAACCACTGCTTGTGGAAGAGAATTCCACATCTTCACTGCTCTTACCGTAAAGAACCCTCAACGCAGTTTAAGGTTACACCGCCTTTCTTCTAGTTTTAGTGAATGGCCGCATGTCTTTATGTACTCCCTTGAACTGAATAGTTTTGTCCCTATTGTGGGGTCACCAGTACAGTATTTGTACATGGCAATCATATCCCCTCTCAAGCATCTTCTCCAGAGAGAATAAGTTCAGTGTTTGTAATCTTTCCTCATAACGAAAGTCCTCCAAACCCTTAATTAGCTTTGTTGCCCTTCAATGAACCCTTTCCAGTTCCAGGACATCCTTTCTGAGCACTGGCGCCCAGAACTGGACGGCATATTCCAGGTGCGGCCTCACCAGAGACTTGTAGAGTGGGAGAATTATTGATTAATCCGTGGAGTTGATCCCTTTCTTGATGCATGCCAACATTTTGTTAAATTTACTTGCAGCAGCTTGGCATTGCATGCCACTGCTGAGTGTTCTCTACTAGGACCCTTCGGTCCTTTTCCATCCTAGAATCCCCCAGAGGCTCTCCCCTAGTGAGTAGTATGCATTCGTGTTCTTGGTACCCAAATGCATTATTTTACATTTTTCTATGTTAAACCTCATTTGCCACTTATATGCCCACCCCATTAATTTGTTCAGATCTTCTTGCAAGGTTTCCACATCCTGTGGAGAAATTATTGCCCTGCTTAGCATCATCCGCAAATATTGAGATTGAGCGGTTTATCCCATCCTCCAGATTGTTTATGAGTAAATTGAATAGGATTGGTCCCAGGACAGAACCTTGGGGAACCCCACTTTCCACACCAGACCATTCCGAGTACTCCCCATTTACCGACAGACCTTAGTTTGTACAGTAAATGTTTGTGGGAACCTTCTCAAATGCTTTTGCAAAATCTAGATAGACCACGTCTACAGGCATTCCTTTATCTAGATGGCAGCTCATCTCCTCATAAAAGGTATGTAACTATGCAGGTTAATAGATTGGTTTGGCAAGAATGATTCTTCATGAAACCATGTTACCGCTAATGATATTGTTTTCATTACAATAATCTTGAATATAATCCCTTATTATTCCCTTCAAGGGCTTGCAAATTATTTATGCTAAGCTAACTGGTCTGTAGTTCCCAGGGATACATCTTTGTCCTTTTTTATATAGTGGTGCTAAGTTGGCTTTCCTCTAATCAGCTGGTATCATACCAGTCAGTAAACTGTTCTTAACCACTTACCAACCGGAAGGTTTTGCAGCTTTAGGACCAGAGCACTTTTTGCGATTCGGCTCTGCGTTGCTTTAACTGACAATTGCGCGGTCGTGCAACGTTGCACTCAAACAAAATTTGCGTCCTTTTTTTCCCCACAAATAGAGCTTTCTTTTGGTGGTATTTGATCGCCTCTGCGTCATTTCTTATCGCCGCTATAAACAAAAGAAGAGTGACCATTTTGCAAAAAAACCCAAATTTCTTACTTTTTGCTAAAATTCAAATCCAAAAAAAAAATATAAAAAAACATTTTTTTTCACCGTTTTATATAATTCCTCATATTTGCGATAAAAAAAATTTGCAATCTGCGTTTATTGATTGGTTTGCGCAAAAGTGGCCGCGTTTACGGATGGTGAGAATTCATTTCTGGGGTTTTTATTTTTTTTTTTACTAGTAATGGCGGCGATCTGCGATTTTTTCATTCTTTAAACCCAAAAAAACGTTTTACCAGTGAGAAGAAAACAAATATCGCCGCTATTCTTTACTGCGTCTCCGCTAGTTTATGGTGGTTTTCTTTCGAGATAAACACCCCTTTTTTTCCTGCGTTTAAAACAAACTCACGTTGCAACGTGCTGGCGCGTTAACAGTCAATTTCGTTGCGTCTCGGCTTAGCGTTTTTCACGAGACCAGGATTTCGACGTTT
>BLSH010346820.1:514250-527108 GCA_018402905.1 Glandirana rugosa | reverse complement strand
GGAGGACGCGATCATCTCCGCCGCTGCCGGCGGGTCCGGTAAGCGGCGGAGATGACCGGAAAGCGGCGGGAGGGGGGGGGGGGCACCTCTCCCGCCGCTGATAAAAGTGATCTCGCGGCGAATCCGCCGCGGAGATCACTTTTATCCGACGCAGAATCGCTGGCTGAAAAAAATGATACCGGGGTTATGGTAGCTATCTGCTACCATAACAACGGTATCCCACTTCAAAGTACCGCCGTCAAACGACGTACGGCGGTCCGGAAGTGGTTAAGTATTACACCATCTGTTATGAGTTTAATTTTCTTTATTTATATATATCCTTTTGATGCTTAATTTTTCCTGACCACATGGGCAGAGTTTATTACTAAGTTCATTGGTGAGCGCTACACATTTTCTACTCGAAAGCTGAAAAATGGCCTGGGCAGGAAGAGGTAGAAAGTGCCCAGTATTAAGGTAGTTAAATAAAAGTGGGCAGAAAAGGCCCTGAAGAGAGTTATTGTAGTGGACTGGACACACGTATGCACCACCATTGAGTTAGTGTGTGTGTGTGTGTGTGTGTGTGTGTGTGTGTATATATATATATATATGTGTATGTATATATATATATATATATATTCCTCTTTAGCAGGACATACACTTAAAAAAAAAAACAGAATTTTTTTTTTCCTACTTAACGTAAAATCCCTTTCTCTGAGTTCATTGATGGACACAGCAGCTCATCTTGACCATAGTGTTATACTGCCACCTTCAGGAGTGGACTAGACAGAACAACAAAATATAAAAAGCAGACACAGCCCCTCCCCAGGGGCAGTCCTCACTGGTAGTAACCCTCCACCCTGTAACAGAAAGCTCAGTTCGTAACAAGCAGTACAAACCACAAAAGAGGGGTGGATGCTGTGTCCGTCAATGAACTCAGAGAAAGGGATTTTACAGTACCAGTTGTCTCTTTCATTCATTGACAGACACAGTAGCTCATCTTGACCATAGGGACTTCAGAAAGCAGTGCCAAACGAGCGATGGGTAAACAGAAAGAATCAACCCAACAGAAACCTCTGTGAGGAACCAGAATATACACTTCAAACAGCCGCTTGCAAAACTTTGTGGACAAAGGCTGCATCCGAAGATGCCAACACATCAACTTTGTAAAACTGCATGGAAGACCATGTAGCCACCTTGAGACACCTGAGACACTGACGCCTGATGTCGGAAAGCCCAGGAAGTGCTAATCGCCCTAGTAGAGTGAGCCATGGCGGGAGGTTCGAAACCTCTAACAGCATATGCTCATAACACAGTTTGTCTAATCCAACGTGAAATAGTGGCCGATGAGGGTGCCAGGCACCTTGCGTGGACCATCAACCACTACAAACAGCACATCCGACCTCCGAAAGGAGGCCGTGGCCGCCAGATACACCCTAAGACCCTGAAAAACATCCAACGAGTGCGGGCATAAAGAAGGAAGAACAATGTCCTCATTGATATATAAAGATGACACAAGGAAGGTGATGGGCGCAAGACCGCCTTATCCTTGTGTAGGACCAAATAGGAGACCTACAGGACAGAACCGCCAAATTCGACACCCGCCGGGCGGATGGGATAGCCACCAGGAAAGCCACATTTTGCAAGAGCAACAGCAGCGAGATGTCCCTGATATTCTCAAACGGCGGCTTCTGAAGCACCGAGAGGACCATTTTAAGGTCCCATGGCACCAGAGGCGAACGTACCTGGGGAGCGACATGCCGAACCCATTGTACGAAGGTTTGGATTAAGGAATGCGTAGCCAATGGGCACTGAAAAAAGATCGCCAGAGGAGAAATCTGAACCTTGAGCGTATTCAACGCCAGTTTCTGGTCGAGTCCCCTCTGCAGAAATGCCAGAACCCTAGAGACCGAAAAGGAGCGGGAATTCCACCCCCCATCCTCGCACCAGGAGATGTAAGCCTTCCAGGTGCGGTGGTATGTCTTACGTGCTTTGAGCATGGTATGGATCACCGAGGCCGATACACCCTGATCCTTCAACACCTGGCATTCAATAGCCAGGCCGCTAAAGCCAGAGAGGGTAAAGCAGGATGCAAGATTGGCCCCTTGGACAGAAGATCCTCGTGAAGCGAGAGTCGCCAGGGGGCACCCACCACCATCCATACCACGTCAGCGTACCAAGGACGCCGTGGCCAATCTGGAGCTACTAGAATGGACGGGATTCCCTCTGCCTCTATTCTGTGCAACAGACGCGGAAAGGCATAGATGAGCAGATACCGAGCCCACGGTGCCACCACAGCATCCGCTAAGGGAGCTCTTGTCCTGCTCACGAAGGTCTGCCTCTTCCGATTGAGATGAGACGCTAGCAGGTCCACATCTGGCGTGCCCCACCACATACAAATCTGACGGAATACGTCCGGGTGCAGGGACCACTCCTCCCTGATCCAGCACCTGTCGACTGAGGTAGTCCGCTTGCCAGTTTTCTACGCCCGGAATGTGAACGGCGGAGATCGCCAGCACGTGGAGTTTGGCCCACCACAGAATGTGAGCCACTTCCATGGCCACAGCTGAGCTTCTTGTCCCGCCCTGATGATTCACGTACGTCACGGCTGTGGCATTGTCCGATTGAATCCTGACTGGGAGCCCATGCAGCCGTCTCGTCCATTGGGAGAGGCAACATTTGATGGCACGAAGTTCCAGAACATTGATTGGGAGACGCGACTCCTCCAGAGACCAGTGGCCCTGGGCCGACAGCAACCCCAGCCGCAGGCTGGCATCCGACGTGATCACCGTCCAATGAAGGGGGAGGAACGACTCCCCCATCCGAAGGGCCGGGGCCCGTAACCACGAGAGCAATAAAATCCTGGTCTGGCGGTCCACCCGAATCAACCGATTCAGGGACGATGGGGACTTGTCCCACTTCAAAAGAGTCTCCGCTGCAGAGCACGGGTGTGACACTGGGCATACGGAACTGCCTCGAAGGTGTACACCATGAGGCCCAGGACCCACATGCAAAAGCGTAGGGATGACAATTTCTGGGACAGAAAGGAGAGAACCGCCGACTGAAGCGCCTGCAGCTTGCTTGGTGGAAGAAAAACCTTTGCCTGGGCAGAATCGAGAATCAAGCCCAGATATTCCAATCGGTGAGACTGGGTCAGCACAGTTTTCGGGAGATTTATCAACCAACCAAACTCTTGTAGAGAGTGCATGGTGATCGCCACATTGTCCCTCAGGGCTGGAGCTGACTCCGCTCGCAAGAGGAGGTCATCCAGGTACACCACCAACCGCGATGCCCCTCTGTCTTAACAGAGCCACAACAGGGGCCAGAAGCTTGGTGAAGACCTGAGGCACAAAAGCCAGACCGAACGGGAGGGCCACAAATTGGTAGCAAAGCGCAGGTGGTGAACACATATGGGAATATGCAGGCACGCGTCCTCGATGTCGAGCGAGGCCAGGAAATCGCCCTGGTGAAGTGCCGCCACTACATAGCGGATGGACTCCATCCTGAACGTTCGTAGGCGTACAAAATAGTTGAGGGCTTTTAGGTCCAGTATCGGCCGGACCCCATCCTTCTTTGGTACCATGAACATGTTGGAGTAAAACCCCTGAAAACGGTCGGGACGGGAACCACGACCCCCTGGTGAAGTAGGTCCTGAACTGCCCCCAGTAAGGCCAGCAGTCGGCCCGGGGGGAGCCACATATTTGAGGCAAAGAACCTGTCCAGAGGACGGGAATGAAATTCTATTTTGTACCCTGACAAAATCAACTCGTGCGCCCAGCGGTTGGAAGTACGGGAAGTCCACAAATCCACAGAGACTTCCCCCCTACCCGAAGGACGGATGGGGGCAACCCTTCGTGCTGAGGAGGACTTGTCCTCTGGCTTGTCACGCTTGAGCTGCCAAGGACGCTTCTGTCCACCGGCGGGAGCCTTGGCGGGTCCTTGCTCGACGAGCAGGACGTACAAAAAGCTTCTTCTGGGCCGAAAAAAAAGGGGCCCTGCCTGTGGTGGGGACTCCTTACTTTTCTTGGTCTCCGGGAGAAAGGTGCTCTTCCCACTGGTGAGATCCTTGATAATTTCATCCAGGGTGGCTCCAAAGAGAGCGTAGCAGGGCATATGTTTAAGCGCACCTCACTGTGAACAAAGATAATGGTATACCAACAATAACATATATAAGAAATATATATATATTATTATTGGTATACTATTATCTTTGTTCACAGTGAGGTGCGCTTAAACATATGCCCTGCTACGCTCCTTCCATCTTTCAACATGCAGCTTTTAACGTATGATTTGTTGTTTACTATGTTTATTATATAGGTTTTCTCCCTTCTCCCCCCCCCCCCCCGCCCCGCCCAGTCCATTTGTGAAGTTATGACGGTTGTGCTTCTTTGAATTTTTAATCACCATCTACCTGTTTTTACCATTACTGGTCCCATTACAGCTCTTTTGACAAATCGTAGGCTAGCTATGTCTTTTACAGACTTTGACTTCTAGTTCAGTCGCCACCAGCCCCTATCCGTGCTGCCACTCATCCTGTCCCACACGATCCGCCTCCTAGCCTTGTTTGGACCACATAAAAGATGGCCGACACTGGACTTCCTGGTGCCTGATGAAAGAGCGCGGTCACTTCCTGTTGTGTGAACCGGACGCTCAGAAACGCGTCGCACTTTGATGACGTCACGCCGCCGCGACACTCCACAGTGTACTCCAAGCTCCAGTCCAGCGCCTTGCCGGCTACAGACGCTAAAGGATCACCTCTGACTGTACTTGATGCTGCCTGTTAGGGGACGGTGAGCTGTGACGCTCCTTGCTTTGGAACACTTACATGCGTTGTTTTTAAACGCCTTTTGTGAGTTGTTATGCTCAAGATCTTAGATGTTATTAAATTTTATACAGTCTGCAATTAGAAGCGCCTCTGTCCTTGTTCATTGAAAGCAAGAGTAGGGGAGGAAGCAGATTAAAATTCCAGTTCGTAGCCCTTGGAAATAACACTCTGGACCCAAATTACCATCCCTGTTGGAGTGAAGAGCTGAGCCCGAGCTAGAAAGCCCATCTCAATATTTTCCACTGTGCTTTAGGTCTGCTTTGCGCTGTGGGGAGGACGGAGAAAGCCCCAGTGCTTATTTTTAGGCCACTGTAAATCCAGGTAATGCAGCAAAAAATAGGATTTTATTAAGAACAGACTGTAAAATCCTTTTCTCTGAGTTCATTGACAGACGCAGCCTCTATTCATGACACGTGGGGACGTCCCAAAGCAGTGTCAAACAAGAGGGGTGGGTAAACAATAACTGTACCCACAGAAAGATCTTGGGAGGCGCCAGCCGCGCCTACACCACCGCCTGTAAAACTTTGCGGCCAAAAGCAGCATCCATGGATGCTGACACAACTTTGTAAAACTTAAAGTGTGCACCGAGGCCCAAGTAGCCGCCTTGCACACCTGAGACAGAAGCTTGGTGTCTGAAAGCCCAGGAAGTGCTAAAATCACCCTGGTGGAATGAGCCGTGACCGGAAAAGGGGGTACTTGGCCCCGCACAGCATACGCATGGGTCACAGTCTGTCTGATCCAACGTGATACAGTGGCCAACAAAGCCGCCAAACCTTTGCGTGGCCCTTCCGTCAGCACAAACAGCGCATCCGACCTCCGAAAAGGAGCCGTAGCTGCCAAATACACCTGCAAGGCCCTCACCACATCCAAGGAATGCAGAGCAATCTCCTTAGGATGGGACGGGCACGGACATAAGGAAGGGAGGACAATGTCCTCATTAATGTGACAAGAGAAAACCACCTTCGGAAGGAACGAAGGAGACGGACGCAACACCGCCTTATCCTTATGTAGGACCAAATAAGGAGACCTACACGACAAAGCTGCCAATTCAGACACCCACCTAGCGGATGTAATGGCCACCAAGAAGGCGACCTTCTGGAACAGCAACTGCAAGGGAATATCCCTGATCTGTTCATACGGCGGGTTTCTGCAGGACAGAAAGTACCAAGTTCAGATCCCACGGTGCCAGGGGCGACCGCACCTGAGGAGCCACATGACGCACACCCTGTACAAATGTACGGATCAAAGAATACGTCGCCAAAGGACGCGGAAAAAGAATCGCCAGAGCAGAAATCTGGCCTTTGAGTGTGCTCAAAGCCAACTTTTGATCCAAGCCCTGTTGAAGAAAGGCCAGCACCCGAGAAACCGCATAAGAACGGGGGTTCCAATCCCCCGCCTCGCACCAGGCAATATAGGCTTTCCAGGTGCGATGATAGATCTTGCGCGAAGTACATTTGTGCATCTTAAGCATGGTGGGGATCACTGACTCAGAGACCCCCCCTGTCCCTCAGGATCTGGGACTCAATAGCCATGCAGTCAAAGCCAGCGAGGGTAAAGCAGGGTGCAAGATGGGACCCTGCGACAGTAGATCTGTGCGAAGCGGGAGTCGCCAGGGAACATCTGTTACCATCCGCACCATGTCGGCAACCAAGGACGCCGAGGCCAATCCGGAGCCACCAGGATTGTCGGGATTCCCTCCACGTCTATCCTGCGCAGTAACCGCGGTAGAAGCTTGAGAGGGGGAAAGGCGTACAGAAGCCTGTACCGAGACCATGGGGCCACCAGGGCGTCCGTGGTTGCGCCAACGGATCCCTTGACCTGCACACAAAGGTCTTCACCTTGTGATTGAATCTGGATGCCAGGAGATCCACATCTGGCGTGCCCCACCTTTCGCAAATCTGGCGAAACACCTCTGGATGCAGGGACCATTCTCCTTGGTCCAGCGTTTGGTGACTGAGGAAGTCCGCCTTCCAATTTTCTACGCCCGGAATGTAGATGGCGGAGATTGCCGGCACGTGAAGCTCTGCCCACCTTAGAATGTGGGCTGCCTCTGTCGCAGCTGCCAAGCTTCTTGTTCCGCCTTAACGGTTCACGTACGCTACCGCTGTGGCGTTGTCTGACTGAACCCGAACCGGGAGGCCGCGCAGCCTCGCCGACCAGCGGGAGAGACAGAGCCTGATTGCCCTCAGCTCCAACACATTGATCGGGAGACGAGACTCCTGCGCCGACCAACGGCCTTGAGCCGACAGTTGCCCCAGGACTCCTCCCCAGCCCAAGAGGCTGGCATTCGTCATGACTATCGACCATTTCAAGGGAAGGAAGGACTTCCCCACGGTCAGTGCCGGGGCCTAAGGCCACCAGGTCAACAACCCCCTGGTCTGATGATCCAACCGGATCGGTCGATCCAGGGACGAGGGAGACTTGTCCCACTGCAGTAGTATCGCTCGCTGCAGGAGCCGGGTGTGACTCTGGGCGTACAGTATTGCCTCGAAAGTTGAGACCATGTGCCCCAACACAGGGTTCGCACCGCTGCTTGCAGCGTCAGCAACTTGTCCGGAGGTAGGAATACCTTCGCCTGCACCGTGTCTAATATTAGACCCAGATATTCCAGGCGACAGGACGGGGTCAACGTCGACTTCTGTAGATTGATTAGCCAACCGAAGTCCCTCAGTGAGGCCAGGGTGATAGCAACATTGTCCACTAGAGCCAGAGCTGACTCCGCTCGTAGGAGAAGATCGTCCAGGTAGGCTACCACCACAATGCCTCTCTGTCTCAGCAGAGCCAGCAGCTTGAGGAAGACCCGCGGAGCCGAGGCTAGACTGAAGGGCAGAGCCACAAACTGATAATGAAGGTCTCCTACAGCAAAGCGCAGGAAGCGCTGGTGTCGGAACACAAATGGGAACGTGAAGATATGCGTCCCTGATGTGCAGACGCCAGCCAATCCCCCTGGTGCAGGGCGGCCATGACCGAACGGACTGACTCCATCCTGAATTTGCGCGCCTTCACAAAGTGATTGAGCGCTTTCAAGTCCAGAACCAGCCTGATCCCCCCCCCCCCCTTTCTTCGGCACCACAAAGAGGTTCGAGTAGAAGCTGTGGAATCTCTCCGCCGGAGGTACTGGCACAAGTACCCCCTGTTCGGACAGCGTCTGTACAGCTTCTAGCAGAGCTAGCCGATGCTCCGGAGGGAGTCTTAAATTGGACGGGAAGAACCTGTCAGGGGGCCGAGTGCTGAACTCTATCTTGTACCCGGAGGACACCACTTCCCGCACCCACCGGTCGGCGAACCTCAGAAGTCGGCCCCCCACCCGAGAGACGGGCGGGGGCAACCCATCATGCGGAGGAGGACTTTTCGGGCTTGCGCTGCCAGGGACGCTTACCGGGGCCAGAGGCAGACTTGCCGGGCCGGGAGCTCCTGCCCGCCAGACCGGTCGCACCCAGAGGGCTGAGACCCCTGCTTGCGGCACTGACCATGCCGCTTGGGTTCTGGAAGAAACGTACTCTTCCCCCCGGTGAAGTCCTTAATGATTTCATCCAATTGGGGCCCAAAGAGCCGACCACCCTGAAAAGGTAGATCCGTGAGGCCCTTCTTGGACACGTGGTCACCCGACCAGCGGCGCAGCCACAGCAGGCGCCTAATGATTGCAAAAACAGACATTTTTGACAACATCGGCACCAAGTCCAGAGCTGTGTCACAGAGGTAACGAAGCCTCTGCACCAGGTGGTCCGCGCGCTACACGGATTCAGCCGAATCCACGCCGCCCCAGGCCTCACTCCATTCCATCGCACACTCCGTGAGCGACTGAGCTACCATGACCGACACCAAGGCCGGCCGCATGGCGGCCCCTGCCACCAGAAAGAGTGCCTTGGACACTGCTTCCGTCCGCCTATCGGCCAAGTCCCTAAAAAAAGGGGACCCCTCCAAGGGAATAGTTGTCGCCTTATTCAGGCGGGCCACTGGCAGATCCACCGCCGGAGAGACCCATTTCTGCAATAGGCTGTCCTCAAAGGGATAGCGCACAGAAAAACGTTTTGGCAGGGTAAAGGAATTTAGCGGACGCTGCCATTCCTTATAGACAAACTGGTCAAAATACTGGAGGTAGGGGAACACCTTAGGCCCACGGGAGTGTTTCTTGGACCCAAACGTATAGGCAGACGTCTGACTCCCCAGCCTGGTCCAGGTGTAGAGAATTACAGACGGCTGCGACGAGGGCGTCCACCAGCACCCATTCGCGCGCTACCGAGGCACCCTGATCCTCCTCGCCATCCGAAGGCTCCAGCTCCCCGTCCGAGAGTTCCACGGGGGTCCCAGTTACCCCAGAGGCCCCTTCCGGCTCCGAGTCCTCCTCTGAAGATTGCGGAGGTGGTGGACGCTTTTTGGGGCCCCTCCTACTCCGGCCTGGTTCCCCCGTGGGCGAAAAGATCTTCCAGAATTGAGGTTAATTGTTCCAAGGGAACCAGAGGTCCCAGCACGGCCTGTGCCTCCGCGGACCCCTCCAGAGAAGCAACTGCCGGTTCAGCCGCCATTGCGCCACCGCCGGGACACTTATGAGGCCTACCAGCCATGCGCCCCCACAATGCCACCCCCTGCAGAGCCTCAGGACTGCCCAGTAAAGACCCAGCACCGCCGCTCTCGCACCCCAGGGAAAGAGACAAGCTATACTTGCGGAACACTGCCTTCCCGCAGATGCTTCAAAGAGGCAGCCCTGTCTGCCAATGCTGCTGATGTATCTGCTGCTGCTGTCCCGGAAAGAGAAATGGGGCCAAATGCACATGAGAAACTCCCGTGCAGGGAGACCAACCAAAAATGTTCCCCAGCAGACACAAGAGGCCAAATCACTTCCAAAATGGCGGCGACCGCGACTCTGGGAAAATGGCGACCGAAGCTGCCAAAATGGCGGCGGGGGGCGTACCACAGCAGGTGGGGAAGGATGCTGCTGGCCAAGCAACCCCTGGAGCGGGCCACAGCCCGGTCGCTCGGTACGCAGGTGGGGAGTTTAGCCCACTGGCCACCCACACGGAATGGGCACGATGCGGCGGACCCCGCCATAGCTAAGGGTGGCTCGCATCCTGTCGGCCATTCTGGGGAGATGGCAGGACAAGGACTATCCGCGTGGTCCCCAGCCGGCTACTTGATAGTCTTCATCAGAAGACTTGCGCAAAAAGAAAAGAAAAAAAAATAGGGGACCGCAGTTCCCAGCAGGGAACCAGGTCTAACTCCTTGCACTAGGCAGAAGAAAATGGATATGCTATGCAGGGCTGAGGGGTTATATGCTGAGGGAGGACGGCCCCCTAAGAGGGGCCAGCTTTGCTTTTGTGAACTTTCGTTCTGCCTAGTCTACTCCTAGTAAAAGGTGCATAAACCCCACGTGTCATGAATAGAGGCTGCGTCTGTCAATGACCGCAAGAGAAATGACTATATATGTGTCATTAGAGGTGGGCCAGGAATTGTTGCCAGTCTGACGTCATGCTCAGAAAAAGGAAGATGCAGGAGAGGTGCAGCCACAGTGACCCAAATGAAAGGCGAGTTGGCACAGTAAGCGCCCGGGTTGTGCAGGTGCACTAGCAGCCACAGGAGGAAAGGTAACATAGACCCAATATTGCCGGGGCAGAAAAGCTACTTTGAGCATGAATTTTAACCAAGAATATACACTATCCTTGTTTTCACCGTAGCAACAAGGTCTTCAGGCCAATTACATGTGTTGCACAATGTATAAGGAAGAGTGCCTAAAGCAGTATCTAGTGTATAGCACATTGCGGGGCCAACCCCACGTCTTCAATCCAGGGGGAGCCAGGTACGGTTTTCCCAAGGCTGCACCATGGATTCAGCGGATCATGAAGCTGCAGTAGGAGCAGCAATAGCTATGGTGTTCTAGGAATCTTACGAGAATAACCGTCAGAGAAAGAAAAATCTCCATTGAAGAAGGTAAGCTTCTCGCAGTAGAGTGAGGAGGTTCATTACCTAAAGGACACTAGCAAAAAAATGAGGCCAACTTGTTGCTTGGCAATCTCAACATCATTCTTTTGTATAAGCATATTTTTAGCATCTACACCATTTTAAAGATTGATAAAACCGAATAAAACTTGAGAAAAAAAAAAAAATTAGGGTAGCTAGGAGAGAGAGAGGAGTTAAATACCTCTGTTATGAGAACAACAAAAATGAAAAGGATTCTCCCTGCAGAAGAGGCATTAAAGAGGTAATATGAACGTAAAATACAAATCTTTCAATGATGACTGGGGCATTAGGATTAAACTGTCTCTTAGGCCTCATGCACACTGCAGCTGTCAAACACCTGCTTTACAGGCATTTGACTTTTTATTGCCCCTAAACGCTCCTCTGTGTGCATGCACATACAGGCATTTACAGGCATTTAAATGCACAAGCTTAGTGGAAAAAATCTTGCCACACCAAAACCGCATTCAGGAGGGGATCGTTTGGCCAGAAATAACACCCGTTGCGTCCAAGTGCTTGACCATTCATTCAGTTTAATGGACAGAATAAATTACTATTTCGGCCAATTAAATTAATAAATGAACAAATGCCTCATGCACCTGAACGAGTTTGAAAATGCGGTTTTAGGCGAGGTTTTAATGCTGGTATTTTCCTGTGGGTAGAAAAGTGCACAGAAGAGCTTAGTGTGCATAAGGCCTAAAGAGGACAATGCCACACAATGAAGTTTGACGACAAGTGGTTCAATCTTAAACTGCATAAAGAATTCTTTGCTACTAGCTAGAGCTGCACGATTCTGGCAAAAATGAGAATCACAATTTTTTGGCTTAGAATAAAGATCATGATTCTCGTGGCGTAAACATCTTACATATACAAAAAAATTGGGCTAAGAGCACGGTTTAGTTTTTTTCTTTGAAAGTATAATTTTTCCCAAAAAAAAAAAAAAAAAAACTGGATTTTTTGACTTGCCGTAAAATCCCTTTCTCTGGGTTCATCAACAGGCACAGCGACTCTTAGCACTAAGTGGGTTATACTGCCCTCTTCAGCAGTTTAGTAGGCAGAACAGGCAGTTCTAACAGCAAAAAGAACAATAACAGACACAGCCCCTCCCAGGGGGCAGTCCCCACTAGCAGATAACCCCACACCCAGCTCTGCTAGCTCAGTTCGTAACAAGCAGTACAACATCCAGAGGGGTGGGTGCTGTGCCTGTCGACGAACTCAGAGAAAGGGATTTTACGGTAAGTCAAAAAATCCTGTTTTCTCTTTCGTTCGTCGAAAGGCACAGCGACTCTTAGGACTAAGTGGGATGTCCAAAAGCAGTGCCAAAAATGAAGGGTGGGTAACAGAACAACACCCAACCAAACCCTCAGTGAGGAACCACACGTGTCTCACACGGCCGCCTGCAAAACTTTGCGGCCAAATGCAGCATCCAAGGATGCTAAAACATCAACTTTGTAAAACTTTGAGAAGGTGTGTGCACAGAGGACCAAGTAGCCACTTTGCACACTTGAGACACAGGTGCCTGATGTTGAAAAGCCCAGGAAGTGCTAATCGCCCTGGTACAGTGAGCCGTGACCGGGAAAGGAGGCTCCAGACCCCAAACAGCATATGCTCGGGTCACCGTCTGTTTAATCCAACGTGATATAGTGGCCGACAGACCCTTGCGTGGGCCATCCACCACTACAAAAAGCGCATCTGACCTCTGAAAAGAGGCTGTGGTCGCCAGATACACCCGCAGGGCCAGAACAACATCCAGGGAGTGCAAGGCAACCTCCCTAGGATGAGAGGTACACGGGCAGAGCGAAGGAAGGACAATGTCCTCATTGATATGAAAAGATGACACCACCTTTGGCAGAAAAGAAGGTGAAGGTCGCAGAACTGCCTTATCCTTGTGTAGGACCCGATATGGAGACCTACATGATAGAGCCGCCAGCTCAGACACCCGCCGAGCGGATGTGATGGCTACCAGGAAAGACACCTTTTGCAAAAGCAATTGTAGCGATATCTCCCTGATATTCTCAAAGGGCGGCTTCTGAAGGACCGAGAGTACCAAATTGAGGTCCCATAGCGCCAGAGGCGACCGTACCTGGGGGGGGGGGGGGGGGGGG
>BLSH010346820.1:461340-479161 GCA_018402905.1 Glandirana rugosa | reverse complement strand
TCTCTCTACTCCCTTGGCAGAATCTGGATCTGCTTTGTTTACAAAGGCAGATCCCCATTCTGCCTTTCTGTGGAGCGATCGCTGGTGGCCGGCAGACCTTGCGCCTGCCGGACCCACGCATCGGCTCCCACTCCAATATATGGCATTGTTGTTTCGCACAATAGAGCCGTCCTGCTGTAGTATATCTGCAGCGGGCGGTCCCTTAGTTAAAAGCCAACACAATTGGCTCAAAAAAAAAATAAAATAATATATATATATATATATATATATATATATATATATTTTATTTTTATTTTATTTATTTTAGGTACTTATATAGCGCCGTCAATTTACGCAGCGCTTTACATATATATATTTTACATTCACATCAGTATATATATATATATATATATATATATATATATATATATATATATATATATATATACTCCTAGGGTCATACAAAAATTATTTTGACATATGGATGCATTTTAGAATGCTTTGTGTCACACAGCTGCAGTTAGATCTCATCCAGCCATTCACAAAGTCTTATGAATAGACGGCCCATAGCATGTATCTATCCATGGCCACCCACGACCACCCCCTATTCATGCGGCCTGCCCCTTCAGGACGCCGGCCGCATGAATTACCGCGGCAAGGGGTTACTTTGAAGCATCTCATCAGAGCCATAGGCTCTACTGGATTCATAATAGAGTGGCTTGTGGCGCAGCACCACGAGCCCTTAGAAAGGCAAATGAATATTTGCCTAACACTGAACCGCCTCTACAGCAATCAGGAATTGCGGGTATGTTACCGGTTTCCCAATTGCGAAGACGACAGGCGATCCTATTGGATGCCTTAATCGGAGGAGGAGGATGCACGGCCGCAGCCAAGCCACTCGCCGGACACCGCTGCCTGCCTGCTCCTAGAGGTGATGCTGTATATACCCCTCTGGTGATGCTGTATATACTCCTATCTAATGATGCTGTATATACTCCTATCTAATGATGCTGTATATACTCCTATCTAATGATGCTGTATATACTCCTATCTAATGATGCTGGGCTGTATACTCCTGACACAATAGGTGGAATATATAAGAGGTGGGGCTTATGAGAAGTGAGAGGGTTAAAAAAGCAAGGGAGGGGTCTGGCGCCCACCCATCCTAGAATTTCAAACAGCCGCCACTGCTTATGAACATACATAGACTAAATCTAACTAATTTGTGGATGTAACAGATAAGTGATCATGCAACTTGCGGACAGATTCGATCTCCATAAAACTAACAAAATTGTCAGTGCATGCACGAAAGACTTTTGGCCAGAGAAGTTTGCAGTGGTGGTTCTGCTGCTCCCCATGGATCGTAGAAAATGGATCTGCCAGGAGCATGAACAGACGAGCATAAAAATTTGCTAATGGGAAAGACATACAAGGTAGGGCAGCTCTGTATTCATTAATACATCTTTACATGATTAGTATTTGTTTTAGCAACAGTAAAATTACATGACTGACACTGGAGTCAGGGTCTTACAGCCCACGTACAGCAAAGCTCAGACTACAGAAAAAGAAATGCAAGAAGCCAATCAGCTGTGCTGCAGTGCAAGAACATGCTGATTGGAGAAAAAAAGCACTGATGATACGTGTTCACCAGTCTTCTGCATTTCCTCTAACTGTCCAGTCACAGGCTGGGGGTGGGAAAGAAGACGTATAAGTGCTACTGAGAGGCAGTATAGAAAGGTTAGGTATACGTTTAAGCCACACAGGACTGTGTGGTGTGACAGAGCTGTTTAAATCTCGGAGCTGGATGAATACAAATCCTTTGGCAGGTAAAACAGTTTTCTTATACAATATATAGATATGCATTTATTCTGTTTATTTAGCAGTTTGCCTATAGTTCAACTTTGCTGAAAGAAAAGTAATATTTTAGCGGTTTAGAAAAGTTCCAAAAATATACTGCTTACCCTTGAGACTTGAAAAACTGCAGGAGCATTGGATCTGTGTTAAGTCTTTGTGCAACAGTCTTTGCAACCTGAAAAACAGCATTCCACAATATTTGTGTACATAGTTAGAGAGACCTTGTCATCAGACTTTACTATTTAAACTAATAAAACAATTTAAAAGTGGAGGTTTGGTGACAGTTAAAGCAAAATGAAAGCTATTGCTGTCCACAGTTTCCTGGTAGAAAATCCCAGTCTAATTGTGAAGGAGATGATGGTGCTGGCAATCTTTATTCTAAATCTGCTACTTCTCAGACTGGTACCCTCCACTAGCAGACTGGAAACAATGTTTATATTGACACAAGGAACCAAGCAACACAGTATACATCAGAGTACTCGGCCTGGTAAAACCTCTGAAAACCAATAAAATGCCCTTCTTGGAGTTCATTGTGGACATAATCTCCTATACTATCATGATATTACCACCTACTGGAGTACTGAACACTGGCAAAAAAATAAAAAAATAAATTAAAAAAATCTGTAGGCCAGCCCAGGATAGCCCCTCCCCTACTCAGTGTGACAGTTTGTAGCAACCAGGGGTGCGACCTGGACCCCTCCATGGACACAGAGAAAAGGATTAAGAGTACAAATATCCTAATATAAAAAAATAGCCAAGTGGAAGTGATGAAACACAGAACAGGGCACTGAACTGGGGACCAAGTGAGAAGCTGGTCAACCTGGACCCACCAAAACAGTTTCAACTGCCAATTCCCATTATAGAAGAAACATATACAACCCAATCTGGAGAAAAAAGGAATAGGGACAAATACCAAACAAGGAACTTAGAAAAAATATCCAAGTGAAAGGAAGACCAGTAAGTCAAAGTAGAAAGGCCTCTACTCAACTGACCTCCAAGATAAAGAAATGAGAACTCCATGTCAAGAGATTGTCGGGAAAGCCAACCAACTAACCAGGCAAGAATAACCCTGAATTTCACAAGGAACAACCTACAAAGGGTGTAAATATGACTTCTGAGTTCACCAAAGAACCCAGGATTCAATCCCACAAAGTCAGCATAACTAAAGAGGTAGGTTGAATGGGATGCAGCTGAACAAATGTAGGCAGGAGATAGAAGTTAGACATTACTTATAAACTGGTAAGAAAAACTGCAAACCAGTTGGAGCAGAGGATGAACTGGTGCTCTCAAACCAGTACGCAAGAGGCCCCACAAAGTTGAGGCCTAAGAGAGACCATGCTGAAAAAAACAAAAACACACCTGCCAATCCTTGACCTTAGGGCCACAAGGCTACAAATGCTCATCACTCCCCGGATCCACCAAAGCAGCAACTTCTGTGGAGCAAGTGACAGAAACGTGTCCGTACAAGGAAGAAGACTTGTCTTTGTGAATCCAAATCAGATTAGAGCAGCTAGAAGGGCTCTCTTTGCAAACTGGGAAATCAAAGAAAGGGGACTTAATTCCAGCCAGACAGGTTCTCCAAAGTCATTGATACACGTCCTGTTCCTGTCAAAAAATATCTGGAGCAGGAGCCTAGTTTGCATCCCCCACAGACAGTCCAGTAAGACATGAAACCATCCTGCAGGTAAAGGCGCCCTTTACCTGCAACACAAGGTCTGAGTCACACCTTGGAGCATGAACCACTCCAGGTCCTGAAGCAACCACTTGAGAGAAACTAGCCCCCAGAATGCTGCCCCAGATAAAATAATTTTCTTGTTCAAATATTTTATTGATAACCAAAAACCAAGTACAATGAAAAGCATCTCATTTTAAGACAGCGCTTACAACAAAAAAAAAAACATCCAGTCACCTGAGTATGATGACAATCATCCAGTCATCAAGTATGACGACAATGAGTGTGGAGTATAGCAAAACAAGAGATCAAATAATTTTCTAATGAAAGGACCCCCCGCCAGAGATGGGTAGAAAAGTCATTGTAAGCCATTCTATGAAGAAAAGTGATCAGGTCAGGAACTACCTTAGGCTTAGAGCCAGAACGTCTGCTTAGGAACTAGAACAAATAGAGAGTAAAAGGCTGAGACAGATTGACTGTGTTTAAAAAGGGAGGTGCTCCAGAGAAAGGCCCCTGTGCACCCAATGCTCCCACTAAAAATAGAGTAACTGTGTCCAATAAGGGCAAACCTGGTTTGGCCCCCTCAACCACAGATGTATGGTAGTCAACTAAACATACAAGTGGCAGGCATTTGCCATTGCTGCAAGCAGACAAAGCAAGACTGGGCTAGATCGTGCAGGCATGTAGCCCCTAGAATTGTCTGCTAGAACCTAAACTGACAGCCCTTTTCACAGAAAGGGATGATGCTAAGAAAGGGTGCTAGCACAGACAGGACCAATGCTGTGAAGTGCCAGGCATGCAGGGGTAACACTGAGGATTCAAAGCCCTGTTAGGGCAAGGTCAGTGAAAGCTGGTCTGTTGACTAAGCAAAAACCCCTCTGGGGGTGGAATTATGTTGTTTTTCTATTGATTGGACTTGTGTCTTTCTTTCAACCAACAATGTAATTTATGCAGGGCAGGGGGAAGGACAGTTAACCTTTACAATAGCACAGGAGAGTAGAGCATGCCAGAAGTAAAGGATAAGCCTGTGAAGCTAAAGGGGCATGCTGAACCTGAATACCCAAGTGCAAACTACCTTATATACATTTGGAGGATTGTAGTTAAAGGATACTAATAACTATGTGCAACTATGTGGCAAACAAGGTTTAATGTTGATAAATGTAGTTATGCATGTGGAGGCTAGAAACATGGACACATCATACGATGGGGAGTACAACTGGGGGAGTCAACGGAGAAGGATCTGAGTGTTCTGGTACAACTTAGACTTAATCACATGCAATGCCAAGCTGCAGTTTCCAAATGAAGCAAAATCCTTAATAATAAGAGAGGCGTGGACTGCAGAGAAAAATACATCATTTTGCCCCTGTACAAATCATTAGTAAGACCTATTCTGGAATATGCATTTCAGCTTTGGGCACTGGTTCATAAAAAAAAAAAATATATATATTGGGGAACTGAAGAAAGTGAAGAGAAGGGCAACCAAACTGATAAGAGGCACGGAGGAGCTCAGCTATGAAGAAAGGTTGGCTGAACTGAATTTATTCTCTCTTGAGAAAGGCGATTAAGGGGGGATATGATCAACATGTATAAATACATAAGTGGTCCATATAATGAAATTGGTGTTTAGTTATTTACTGTGAGGTCATCACAGAGAACAAGAGAGCATTCTTTACGTCTGGAGGAAGAGATTTCATCTCCAAATACGGAAAGGCTGTGAAAATATGGAATAGACTCCCTCAAAAGGTGGTTATGGCCAGCTCAGTAGTTTGTTTTAAGAAAACCCTGGATTCTTTCCTAGATACACATAATACTATAATATAACTGGACACAATTATTATTTATAGGTAAAGTTGATCCAGGGGACATCCGATTGCCTCGGGGATCTGGAAGGAATATATTCCACTGCTGGAGCAAACTGCATCATGCTTTATTTGGGTTTTTTGCCTTCCTCTGAAACAACTGTGGTTATTTTTCTTGGTCTACTGGTTGAACTGGATGGGCTTGTGCCTTTTTTCAACCAAACTATGTAACTATCGCTTTTGACCATTTGTATCCCAATGCTCCACATCATCTGGCAAGAGGCTCCTTAAACGGTGACACTTGGTGGATGCACATTCTTTTACGCAGGAAGTTAGAGGCACTTGTGGAATCATATGGGCTGTGAAAGGACTTTATTTTGATTCTATATGGATTTGTCACATCTTTTTGGTAGTTTTTTTTTTTTTTTTTAACAACTGCTGACCTTTTGGGTATTTTATTAACAGAGATTGAACAAGTTGAACAAGTTTGGTTTGCACATTAATATATTGTTTTTACATTTGTGGATTATTTACACATATTAAATTACTTCGACTATTTATAGAATTTAGTGATTTTTTTTATACATGTGTTTTGCTACTGGTGTCACGATTGCAAAAGTGGCTGCTGTATCTCACAGGTTCAAATACTTAAGGGCAATTTTTTTTACAGGTTTTATTTTAGGATGCTAGACTCAGAACAATATTTGTAGAAGTGACAGGCTTAGCCTAACTGGAGAAACAGCACATTAGACCGTTTCAGCGGCTGAATGCTCAAAGGCCATAAACAGATCTGAACGATATTCTGCAGGTGAAGATTTCTAATGTATCAGGTTAAAAATATCTGGGTGAAGGGCCCATTCCCCTTCTTCCTGGTGGTGGGGACTAAGATAATCTGCTTTCTAGTTGTCCAGTGCCAATATGTGGACTGAAGAGATCTCTTGATAATGAGGCTCCATGAAACTATCTGGCTTGCTTTCTTCAAGGCTGCATGACTCCTGATGTCCCCCACATTGTTGTGAGTCACGGCCGTGGCGCTGACAGCACCCCGATTGGATTTCCTTGCAGAAAGGAGGTCAAGTGTTGCAAAGCCATCCTTATTGCTGTGAGTTCCAGGATGTTGATGGGAAGCTTCCATGGTGCCCATGTTTCTTGGACCATAAGGGACTGTATTAACATTTTCCAGTGATAAGGTAGCAAAGACTTCCTGATTGTTATGGGAGGGCTGGAGATTCACCAAATTAGGAATTCCTTGCTTGGCTGGACAAGAGCATTGTTAGGTTGAGAGAAGAACCATGTTTGATCCAGGTCGCCAAGATGTCGTCTTAGATGAAATTGGGCAAATGGCACAGCCTTGAAGGAGGCTACAATAAAGTCTAGTACTCATGAACAATCCCATTGTGAAAGGTCTTTGACCTTTCCTTGAGCATGTCCTCACAGAGAAGTTTTTCTTCTCTGGATTGTATCCAGGACCAGATCTAAGTATTCCAGGCAGAGAGAAGGCTGGAGAGACAATTGTTTGGAAACTGATCACCAACCGAAAGCCTGGAGCATCTGAAAAGGTCTGTGGATGTCCTTCAGGAGAAGGTGATCTAGATAACCCATGACCCGGATGCCCTGAATTCTGAGAAGAGCAGAAATACAAGGACCTTTGTGAATACACTTTGGGAAGAGGATTGCAGCATTTGCAGAAAGTGCTGATGAGGTGGATAGTTGGGAATATGCACATAGGCATTTTGGATGCCTGCGGATGCCAGGTATTCCCCTGGTCTCAGAGAGGCAATAACCATTCCTGCAGATGTGTTACGCTTCAGAGGACCCTTAGGCCGAACAAACAGGTTATCAGACTGTTGAATTGAAGCTGTGAATGTCAAATTCAAACAACTCAAGGATCCAAAGAGTGAAGAGGAACATTACTTAGATTCTTAGGTAGATTAGAGTGAGCTATTTCACATAGTCACCATCTGGATAAAGACTTCCAAGGATGATCCAAGCAAGCGTTCACCCTCCAAGAAGTTCTGCTGGCCAACACTGGAGCAATAGGATCCTTCCTATGTGGACAGAAACGGTGCCCAACTGTGTAATACTGCCTTATGGAGTCTTCAAAAGGCATCCCCCAATGAACTCAAGGCTCTAAGAAAATTTTCCAGGAGTTGCCAAGTGGCAGGGTATTCTGGGTCAGATTTTCTAGAATGGAGCGTGCATTTTTCCCAGACTTTAAGGGGGCCTCTAACCTCTTATCCGTGGCATCTTTAACCACTTCCCATCAGACATGCCTATATAAAAATCCTGATGGAAAATAGTTAAAACCTGGATCACGGCTGCAGCTGACAGAGGGATTTGGGAGACTGCCACACCATCTTAGCCCCCACCCCTCTCTGCTTGTGGGAGGCCATTGCTTGATATGGGTTAAAAAGGCCAGTAAATCCCTGAAGGTGGCCACCCAGCCGAGGGGAGAGTCGGCCTAAGCAGGAAAACCTATCTATGGCAATCGCCCCCCCTTGGAAGAAGAATACTAGTAAACAGACTGAAGTCCAGTGCAGTGGTGTCAGGATCCATATGATGTGTAAGCTAAGAGAGATAGAAAAGCACATGTACTGTGCCCAAAACTAGAGAAAATTACCCCTTTGGCAGTCTCCTACTGTAATATTTCACCTCATATTGAAACTAGCAGCAAGTGCACCCAAAAACACAGCCTGGAGAAGAGAATACATTTCTCCACTAGTATTCAGAACCAGCAGGCCCAATCATAACCCATCATAGAAAGCATGCCCCAGAGCATCTTCAGGATCGTGAATCCACTCCAGGAGGATAACTGCCCTGGACCTGAATAGCACTCTACCAGTGAGGTCACCGGGTAGACTGTACACATGAGATCAGTGCACAAAGGATTCATCGCTGACCAGCATACATTACAGGCAGCTCCTGCTTTTGCATGGGCATTGAAGCATAAAGCCTGTTGGCCATAGCGCATGATCCAAATAAAGCTCACCTCTGCCCCACCAGGGGTGTAAGGACCAAGGCAGGAATTATGGGAACAGAATGCACAAAAGATTTTCCCAGAGACATACGAAGGCATATCACCTAAAGACAATAGATTAAAACTGAGGTTTTGCTGAGCTGGGCAGGGATTAGGACCAGGCAGGATATCTGCTTTTTTTGTCCAGTGTCCATTTACCCGAAGGTGGGGGCATAACCTAGGTAGCAATGAATAATAAACCCTCTGTGCCTATGATGTACGATTAATAAACTACTTTAAGCCAAACGTTCACATCGGCCTGTTTTGACATGTCAAAATTGTCGCCTATTGCCGGCAACGGCACCCTTCGAATTGGTGCCCACCTCCGCACGGATTCCTAAAAGTAGTTCCTGCACTACTTTTGGCGACTTTGGGAGCGATTTGAATAGACATCTGTTCAAGAAACCCACACAGATGTCTGTCAAATCACCCCCAAAGTCAGACTGAAATGCCAGATTGAAATTGTACAAGTACAGCTAAACTTGTACGATTTCAAACTGGCCCTCAGTGTGAACGTGGGCTAATAGCACTTGTTTTTAAGAGACAGGTGCTTTCAGTTCATCTAAACAAGAACTTCTCTAGTGTGCAGCAGGTTTATTTTTCTTTTGGCATTGCACAGGACCTATGGCTGCTATACTATGAAACGATCATTGTGTAAATGTACAACATCAACCCATATTACATCTCATGGATTAAACGGCTTTAAAAAAAAAATGTTCCTAGTTATATCGAAGACCTTGTCTTAATTCTGGCCAGTTTATAACCCCCGTTCTTGGTGCCTTAACAGGTACATTCTGGGAAGCTGCCGCTGCCTACAAAGGCAATTGGGTGGGACCCCTAGGGTCCAGACCCTGCTTGCACTCTTCCTATGCGCCAGCTCCCCCCCATTTTTTCCCTCTATTCTGGAGGCCGAGAACTATAGCTTTATATATACATAAGTGGAACGCAGACCCTGGAAGAGGGGCCCTGCTTTCTCAGTGGTTAGAAACCGTCTTGCAGTATATATTCCGATACATTTTCCCTGAATTCTGCAGCTATGTTGCGAAGTAGCCACGGGTGTTTTTTCTTTTAGTACTATTTGTACAGGTTTTCCCTGAAGACGTGTCGATTTAGATTTGAATGGTATCCTTATACTGTATTTTGCTAAAAATCTCAAAATAAAAAATGTAAAAAACAAATGTTCAATTAACGCTAACATTTTACATACATGAGAGTAATTCATTCTGTTAGACAATGTAACCACGAATCCTGGATCATTAGGAATTGTCTTGTCACAGAAGATCACATCAACACGATGATAAAGGTCTCTAAAGTACTCCTTAGCAGTTGCCAGCTCACTGCTCTCATTCTCTGGGTCATCTCTAGGAAAAAAAAAAAAATTATCATCATTAAAGAAGTGAATACAAGTCACTCAAACAATCTTAAATGAATATATAATTCCACCACTGTTTTGGAATACTGTGGAACCCAGTCAATATACAGTACTGCATGCATCAGGTGTAAAAAAGGTATGAGATCTGGGACTACAGCAGCAAAATATATATATCACTTTTAGATTATCACAAAATAAAATCGATATGTTGGAGTCCTAGCAAATACTAGTGGAAGACTACAAGAGTATGAAAATATAACAGACTATCCATATCATAATAACCTTGCGTGGCATTATGGGAGTTCGCAACTAGGTATAGAAGTCACACAATTGCTGGCAAAAACAAAAAGGCATTCCAGGAAAAAAAAAAAAAAAAAAGCAGACATATACATACATATACAGTGGGTACGGAAAGTATTCAGACCCCCTTAAATTTTTCACTCTGTTATATTGCAGCCATTTGCTAAAATCATTTAAGTTCATTTTTCCCCTCATTAATGTACACACAGAACCCCATATTGACAGAAAAACACAGAATTGTTGACATTTTTGCATATTTATTAAAAAATCACCAGGGTTTCATCTTCAACTTGGACAGACACATACAGCAGCTGCTTGCCGGTGGGGGGGCCAGAGAAGAGGATAGGGGCTGCTCTTTGCAAAACCACTGCACAAGCAAGTATGACATTTTTGAAAAAAAGTGTCTTTAATATCACTTCAAGACCCGGGTTTCCACGGGCATGCCTATAACGGCAGAGACTGTAAAGCAGAGTGGAATATAGGGCCATAATGGAGTGGATCTAGCCTTTGGGAAGAAGCCAGGTACCTTCTGCAAGAATCTGAGTATGTCTATGTACCAAGTTCTTCTGGGTCGAATTGGGGCACAAAGAATCAAAGGCTTCCTTAGAGCCCATTTTGTGGAGCAGGTGAAGTAGAATACTTAGTGGAGAGAAACCATAGATTAGCCTGAACTGGGACCAGGGGATAACTAGAGCATCAAAGGCCAAAGCTAAAGGATCTATGTTTCTAGATACAAAATGAGGTAGTTTGTTGTATCTGGAAGCTACATTGTCCACATTCAAAGTTCCCCACTTTTGACATAACAGACTGAACACGTTTGGATGAAGAGACCTTTCCCCTTGTTAAAAGCAGAGGCAGCTAATATAGTCTGCCTGACCATTGTCCACTCCTGGGATGTGGACTACAGAGATCGATGCGCAGGGAACTTCTGTCCATGACAAAATTGTTTCTGAGCAGGCAGGCTCATTGTGCCACCTTGATTGCTGATGTGTCACTGTTCTGGCTAACTGCACCCATATATATGGGGCCCCTTTATAAGGAGGGCCCAGTGCTGGAAGGACAGCCTGACCGCTCGGAGGTCCAAAACAGTGATAGGGAGCTTGGTCTTTTACTGACCATGTTCCCTGAAATATTAAAGACTTAATCAGAACAAAATATATTGACAAAAAAAGATTACTACTAGATTTTTGTTTGTATATGTGTGTGTCATAATTTAGAGATACGTGGAAATAGCTCAAGTGTACAGACTAATACATGTATAATAATTTAACCACTTCAATACCATGCAATGAGAACACTTTCCTACCAGACCAATTTTCAGCTTTCAGTGCTGTTGCGATGTGAATGACAATTGCGCGGTCGTGCGGCGCTGTACCCAAACAAATTTATCATGTATCATGGTGGTATTTGATCACCTCTGCGTATTTTATTGTTTGCGCTACAACTAAAAAAATACTGAAAATTTTGAAAAAAAAAATAAAAACATAACACGTTTTTCTCTGTTTCTGTCACAGGACTTTGTAAATAAGTACATTTTCTCCATCACTGATGGGCACTGATGAGGCTGCACTGAGGGGCACTGATGAGGCAATACTGATGAGGTGGCACTGATGAGGCACTTATATGCAGCAATGATGGGCACTGATAGGTGGCACTGATATGCAGCACTGACGGATTTCCCTGGTGGTCTAGGGTGGCATCTGAAGGTGGCACTGAGTGCCATCCACATTGGGCACTATGCCCCTTACCTGGTGGTCTAGGTTGGTCTCTGTGGTGGTCCAGATCGACTCTGGTGGTCCTGGGAGGGCACATACCTGGTGGTCCCTGGTAGTCTAGGGTTGCGATCCAGGGAAGGGGCTGCGCTGATAAACTATCAGCACAGACCCCCCCCCCCCGTCAGGAGAGCAGGCGATCGGGTCTCCACTGCTCAGGTCTGCAGACCCAAGTACAGTAAAAGCAGATTAACGGCTCTTCCTGTTGACAATGTGACCAAAGTGCTTCCGACGGAAGCGCTTTACCGAGATCGGTAATGCGGGGGGGGGGGGCGATGCGGCAACCACTTCCCAGCCGTCATTCTGAATACGGCGGTAGGGAAGTGGTTAAAGGTTAATAATGATAAATAAGACCACCAGACTCTCAGACATTCCATGACCTCTAACATAACATTGTTAAATCTTTATAGAAGAAAAATTAATTTGTCCTATAAGGATCAGATATTTTAGAATGCAGACTTCCCCTAAAAACCTGAACATAGACATTTCTAGTAACAGAGTGCCATCTAGTGGGCAAGTTACTTATTGATTATACACACAAATAGTTAATAATCTGAGCCACCAGAGAGAGAATTAAGATTATATCCTCTGGGCAGGTTACATTTTCCAAAAACTGGACATGACATATTCAAAAGACTTATTATGCCTCGTAGAATATATGTTGGGGTGTTTACTTTCCAAAATGGGGTTATTTTGTGGGTGTTTCCATTGTCCTGTTGCTCCAGGGCCTTGAAAAGTGTAATAGGTGGTTGAGAAATTAGATATGTAGTTTATGCTCCTAGAACACCTGACAATGCTACTTTAATGTTGGGCCTCTGTATGCGGCCAGGCTGTGTAAAAGTCTCACATGTGGTATCATCATACTCAGGAGTAGCAGAATGTATTTTGGGGTGCAATTTTTGCTATGTACATGCTAAGTGTTGAAAATATCTTATAAATGGACAACTTTGTGTAGACATTCATTTTCAATTTTTTACCACATTTTCCAAAAATTTGTGGTAAAAAAAATGACATATTCAAAGGACTCATAACACCTCATAGGGCCTTCAAAAGTGTAATAGGTAACCAAGAAATTAAATGTGTAATTTATGCTCTGCATGTTGGGCCTCTCTATGTGGCCAGGCTGAGTAAAAGTCTCACACATGTGGTATCTCCGTACTCCGGAGTAGCAGAATGTGTTTTGGGGTTTAGTTCCAATTATGAATATGCTGTGTGAGAAAAAGAACCTGTTAACCGATTCCCAACCAAGTGTGGCTCTATTCCGCAAATCGCTGTAAATAAGCGGCGATCACGGGCATCACTAGGGGACACGCGCGCCCCCCCCCGGCGCGGTCACGGCGGTCCGATTCGCTAAAGGACCGTTCAATCCACAGGAATAGACCAATGATTTTTGGTGGATTCCTGTTGATCGGTCCTAGCGAATGGGATGCCACCCCTGTCTGTGGAATGTAAACACAGAGAGGGGAAGTGATGTCATCTCCCCTCTCTGCGTACTTTTCCGTTGCAGAGAGGAGAGAGAGACATCAAAACGTGAGTTGCACAATACACTGACACCAGTGCACATTAGGCACACTTTTAACCCTTTGATCGCCCCCTGATCCCCCCGTTAACTCCTTCACTCCTGTCACTGTGTCACTGAGTGCAGTGATCAGATCGTTCACGGATCGCTGTACTTGTGACCCTTGTGACACTAATCAGTGATAGGGTAGGTAGTAGTAAGCCTAGGTAGGTGTAAATACCCCCCAATAAAGTTTTTAATCCTTTGATTGCCCCGTCACCTGTGATCACTGTACAAGTGTCACGGTTGACGCTAGCTAGCTCATATTCCCCCCCCCCCCCATCAGATTACCTGTCGTATAGATATAATATATATCTTTTATAAGTTTTTAACCCCCGATCGCCCGGTGGTGACCTCAGTTAGGTTTTAGCGTGCATTAGGGTCAGCGTAAACACCAGGCAGGGCCAGTTAGGTACTCTAACACACATACACAAACATTAGATAGGTGTTGGATACTATTGCAGTATCTGATCAAATCAATATTTGATCTGAACAGATCTATAATAGAGTCCCCACTAGATTAGTGTTCTAAAAAACGTGGCGTTAGCAGGATCAACCCAGATACCTGCTAGCACCTGCATTTAGCCCCTCTGCCCAGTCCAGCCAAGTGCAGGATCATTAGATCGTTGACACTTAACACAGAGCACATATCTGCAGCGTTTGCAGAGATCACGCCCGATCCCTGCGAAATCTGACAGTGGATTTTGGTAGCGACTTGAAATAGACTGACAACCAGGTGCGCTTTTTTGCCTGTGAGTCACACTAGTGTACCTATAAATTTAGAAGCCAACATGTCAAATCTGAGGTACACTAGTGAAGGGGCCAACGCGTTGAGCATGACAGATGAGAGCGATGGGGAAGCTTCACTGTCCAATTCAGACTCATCGTATGATTCACAACAGCAGCTCCATGACAGATCGCTCTAACGACGGAGTGGTCCCTGCTAAGGTCAGGCGTACCAGATCCCGTTCTGCTGTCACTGAGGTGCAGAGGGCTGGCTCTCATATGGAGCAGAGAGCCAGTACTAGCGCTGTTACTTCTTCTGGTGACCTGGCAAGCACCAGCGGCCTAGTACATTCTGGTCATACAACCAGCACTGCAGTTACACTTGTGGATGTAATCTTGTCAATTTTCCAGCGCACATCTTTCTGGCATGCCTGACAAAGGGGTCCTGCGCGGCTCAGAAATGTTGCACTTTCTGTGATGTGATCTCTCTTTGGATAAAGAACTTTTGGACGGTGATCCTTAATGTGCTGGCGAATATTTGCACACTTGTGGATGCGGCGAGTCCCATAAGTGCAGTTAAAGCTGGTGTGGCTAGCACAAGTAATGTTCCACGGCCACAGAGAAGACAAAGACAGGCCCGCAGAGTCCATAGTGCCCTTCCTGACGCGCTTGCAAACCCTGATTGGCAGCCCAACCACTGATGCAGCGCCTGAACTTCCCCCATTGACTGACGAACTCGAAATCACGATGAATACAGTTGACTTTAGGGCCATTGATTTTTATTCACTGTTTTTCACCGAAGATCTCTATAGATCTATTGTGGACCAAAGCAATTTATATGCTGGTCAACACAGCGCCGCTAATCCCCATTTGTCACTTGCCAGAGATTGGAAACCAATTACTGCTTCCGAATTTAAGACCTTTCTAGGCCTTACCCTCAACATGGGCATACATAAAAAACCTGAATTGCGGTTATATTGGTCCACTGACTCAATTCATCGTATGTATGTCTTCTTTGCATGGCCAGGATACGATATGAGTAGATCCTCCGGTTCATTTATTTCAACAACAATGAACTCGGTCATCCATATGGGGACCCTGAGTATGATCGGCTCTACAGAATTCAGCCCCTCATAAACCACTTCAATCAGCAGTTCACAGGACATTTTATTCCCAACCAAGTTGTGTGGGTGGACGAGTCCCTGATTAAATTTGATGGCCGTCTTGCTTTCAAACAGTAGGTCCCCAGCAAGCGTGCCAGATACGGGGTCAAGATTTATAAGCTTTGTGACAGGCCACAGGCTATTCATGTAGTTTTATGGTTTATGAGGGCACAGATAGTCACGTCGAGCCGGAAGGATGCTCAGACTACATAGGGAGCGCGGGCAAAATTGTGTGGAGCTTGATGTCACCCTTATCCGGAAAGGGGTACCATTTGTATGTGGACAACTACTACACAAGTGTGCCACTTTTTAGTCACTTGTTTGATCACCAAATTGGCGCATGTGGCACCGTGCGATCTAATCGCCGGGGCTTCCTCCAACGGCTGGTAGAATCCCGACTTGTTTCAGGGGGAGAGAGCCTGCTTGAGATGTAGTAATTTGACGCGTTACACCTCTCCCCCTTCTCCGAGTCTATGAATGGGATGTACTGCTTAAGATTAGCTGCTCGTAAAGAAGTAGCCAGTACTCTCCCTGATTTGTTCCCTTGTTCATATTGAACATTTCTGAGCCTTTGTCTCTGTATTTTTGCATCCTGTGAGAGTAACCCTGACAGCTTTTCACGTTGTATCCTAAGGTCTATTGCCGCCGCATGTGAAAGCGATTTTTTATGGAGAATCTCAAGATCGGCTACTAATCTAAGCTGGTTTTGAAATACGGCTTGCCTCTTCTTTTTTGCTTCTGTTGCCTTTTGGATCAGTATTCCTCTCATAACACACTTATGGGTCTCCCATAATACCAAAGGAGATATGTCCTCTGTATCGTTTTCAGAGAAAACTCTGTTTAGCGCGACTGAGAGTTCATCCCTCACTGGCCCCTCCTGGATCAGGGATTCATTTAGTTTCCAGGCCCAGGTTCGCGGGCCTTCCTTCTCCCACTGGAGATCAGCCCAGACCGGGGCATGGTCAGATATCGTTTGCGTGCCTATTTTTGAGTTGACTACTTTTGTTAGCAGATTATGGGAGACCATGACAAAGTCAATGCGGGAATAGCTATTGTGTGGAGGTGAGAAAAAAGTGTAATCACGGTCTTTGGGGTGTTGCAGTCGCCAGATATCGATTAAACGCATTGATTGTAGGGCTTTTTTCACCCGCCGGAGATACAAATAAGATAAATGCGAGGCTGACTTAGACACATCTAATAGTGGATCTAATGCCATATTAAAGTTGCCTCCTATAATCAGTCCCCCTTCCATAAAATCATGTAGGGCATTCAGAATGCCTTCCAGGGACCTTAGCTGTGATTGATTGGGCAAGTAGATCGAAGCTAGTGTGACCTTGTGTCCTGCCAAATCGCCTTTGAGAAATAAGAACCTTCCTTCTTGATCACTCAACTGATCTTTTAAGGTCCAGGCGACCGACTTTGAGAGCAATATGCTTACCCCTCTTGTCTTAGACAAAGGAGAGGTACTATGTACCATATGTGGATAATATTGGCTCTGAAAGTTGGGCACCTTTCCTTTTTGGAAATGAGTTTCTTGCATAAACACAACCTGTGCCCTCATGCGCCGTATCTCGCGTATTACAGTTGTACGTTTCTCCGGGATATTTAATCCGTTCACATTCAATGATAAGAATTTTATACTTGACATGGTTGGACCCCGGCTCTATTGTGGGTGAGAAAAAAAACAAAAAAAAAACAAAAAAAAAAAAGGACAAAACCCCTCACCTAACTTGGTGGGACTTGTCCCACCACTACACCTATCTACCGCTCAATTGAGCTTGCCGTCTCCAGCAGTCCACCTCCGGGACTACCAGGGGTGCGACAGCAGGAGAGGGCCTAACCTAAGGGGGGGGGGGGGGACAATGGACCACAACCGCGGGCAGTGATGCTCCACCCAGGCCTCTATAATTTATTGATTCTCCTTAGTGCTTTAGCAAGAGAGAGAAAAAGAAAAAAAAAAAGGGGGGGGAAAAGCGGCACAGGGGGAGGGAGAAGGGAGTGGGTAAACCCCGCTATCCAGTATTGTGCCTATTCTAAATTCCTAAATCTACCCACACACCTCCATTGTTCCCCTATTCCTGGGGATATGCATCACCTAATGCTCAATATAGTCCTGCTGGGACATGTTCTACGGTGCACATCCGCAGGAAAGAAAAAAAAAAAAAAAAACATTTAAAAAAAAAAAAAAAAAAAAACGTCCAGAGAACCATTGTGGCCTTACCGTTTAGCCCTGGGCTTGACTATTCTAATCGTCCCTCACGGAGGGTACGGCTCCACACCAAAAAAAAAAAAAAAAAAAAATTTACAAAAAAAAAAAAAAAAAGAAAGGACGCCTACACGTGGCATCTTGTACAGGGTCGTCCTGATATAACTCGTAATCCACTACGTATAGGGGTCCTTATCCCCTTGTTACCTCCACACACCCATCTAAATCCTTAAATCTTATCCGTGTTATGACCTATCGCCCCAAATGGGTGAGGGAAGAGGGAGGGGGACACGGCGAAAAGGGGGGGGAAAAAAAAAAAGAAAAAGAGAGAGAACGATTTCGTGATTCCTCTTAGTTATTTAATATCTCCGGACCCACCTCGTAGTGACGGGCGCCAACACCAG
>BLSH010346820.1:414499-435795 GCA_018402905.1 Glandirana rugosa | reverse complement strand
TATCCTAACGACCTATTACACTTTTGAAGGCCCTGGAGCACCAGGACAGTGGAATTACCCACAAAATTACCCCAGTTTGGAAAGCAAACACCCAAAAATATATTCTAGGAAGCATTATGAGTCTTTTGTACGGTTATTTTTTTCCCCCACACGTCTTCGGAAAACATGGAAAGAAAATAAAAACTTTTTTTTTTTTTTTTTACACAAAGTTGACAATTTATATGATATTTCCAACACATAGCATGTACATAGCAAAAATTACCCCCCAAAATATATTCTGCTACTTGTCCCGAGTAAAGGGATTTTATTAAAACTTACTATAAAATCCTTTTCTCCGAGTTCACTGACAGACACAGCTCTCCATTACGTGTGGGGTTTATGCTGGTCTCACTAGGAGTTAACTAGGCAGGGAAAAGAAACAGCTGGCCCCTCCCATGGGGCCGCCCTCTCTTCCCACAAACCCCCTCCATAGCATAGCTCATCAGTTCGTACACAAGCCTTACAAAGAACAGAGCACAGAGGGGTGGGTGCTGCGTCTGTCAGTGAACTCGGTGAAAAGGATTTTACGGTAAGTTTTAATAAAACCCCTTTTTCTCCTATCGTTCACTGACAGACGCAGCTCTCCATTACGTGTGGGGATGTCCCCAAGCTGTGTCAAAAAGAGGGGTGGGTAAACGCTAACAACAGTACGCAACAGAACCTCTAAGGAAACGCCAGACGCGCCTACACTGCCGCCTGCAAAACTTTGCGGCCAAAAGCAGCATCCGAAGATGCAAACACATCAACCTTATAAAACTTAGTGAAAGTGTGAACCGAGGCCCAAGTGGCCGCCTTGCACACCTGTGACACAGAGGCCTGGTATCTAAAAGCCCAGGAAGTGCTAACAGCCCTGGTAGAATGAGCCATGACCGGAAAAGGAGGAACCTTGCCACGAACAGAATACGCATGGGTCACAGTCTGTCTGATCAAACAAGAGATCGTAGCCGAGGAAGCCGCCAAACCTTTGCGCGGACCCTCAGGCAGCACAAACAGGGCATCAGCTTTTCGAAAAGAAGCTGTAGCAGACAAATACACTCTTAAGGCCCTCATTACGTCCAAAGCATGCAATTCAATTTCTTTTGGATGTGATGGACGAGGGCACAAGGAAGGAAGGACAATATCTTCATTAATGTGAAAGGAAGAAACCACCTTCGGAAGAAAGGAAGGAGAGGGTCGCAAGACCGCCTTATCCTTATGCAGGACTAAGTAGGGAGACTTGCACGAGAGTGTTGCTAATTCAGACACCCGTCTGGCGGAGGTGATGGCTACTAGGAAAGCCACCTTCTGCGAGAGCAGTTGTAAGGAAATCTCCCTGATTTTCTCATAAGGCGGTTTCTGAAGTACAGAAAGCACCAAATTCAGATCCCACGGAGCCCTTCACCCGAGGTGCCACATGTCGTACACCTTGAACAAAGGTACGAATCAACGAGTGTGAAGCCAAAGGTCTCTGGAAAAGAACTGCCAGAGCCGATATCTGGCCCTTAAGAGTACTCAAAGCCAGTTTTTTGTTCAGGCCCTGCTGCAAAAAAGTTAGGACCCTGGATACCACATAAGAGCGAGGGTTATGACCCTCCGCCTCGCACCAAGCTATATAAGCCTGCCAGTGCGGTGGTAAATCTTGCGGAAAGTACACTTGCAAGCCTTCAACAATGTAGGGATCACTGAGTCAGCGACTCCCCTTTCTCTTAGCACCTGGGACTCAATAGCCAAGCCGTCAAAGCCAGCGAGGGTAAAGCAGGGTGCAAGATGGGCCCCTGAGACAGAAGATCGTCTCTCAGCGGGAGTCGCCAGGGGGCATCTGCCACCATTTGCACCACATCGCCGAGGCCAATCTAGAGCCACCGGGATTATTGGTATTCCCTCCGCCACTATCCTGCGGATCAATCGCGGTAACAGGGAAGGCATACAGAAGTCGGTAACGGCCCCAGGGGGCCACCAGAGCGTCCGTGGCCACTGCCAATGGATCCTTCATTCTGGACACAAAGGTCTCCACCTTGTGATTGAACCGAGACGCCATGAGATCCACGTCCGGCGGCCCCCATCTGCGGCAAATCTGGTTGAACACCTCCGGGTGGAGGGACCACTCTCCCTGGTCCAGCGTCTGGCGACTGAGAAAATCCGCCTGCCAGCTCTCCACACCTGGAATGTAAATGGCGGAGATTGCCGGAACGTGACGTTCCACCCAACGAAGTATCAGAGCTGCCTCCCCCGCAGCTGCCGGACTTCTTGTGCCGCCCTGATGGTTCACATACGCCACTGCTGTGGCATTGTCCGACTGAATTCGGACCGGACGGTCCTGCAATCTCACTGTCCAGTGAGATAGGCACAATCTGATTGCTCTCAGCTCCAGCACATTGATGGGGAGGCGAGCCTCCTGTGCCCACCAATGGCCCTGGGCCGACAGCTGCCCCAGGAACCCTCCCCAGCCTGAAAGACTGGAATCCGTGGTGATGATCACCCACTGGAGGGGCAGGAACAACTTCCCCTGAGTCAGGGCCAAGTCCCGAAGCCGCCAGGTCAGAGACGCCCTGGTCTGTGAGCTCAGACGAATCAGGTCTAAGGACGGAGGTGACCTGTCCCACCGAGCCAGAATTGCTCGCTGAAGGAGACGAGTGTGACTCTGGGCAAATGGCATCGCCTAGAAAGACGAGACCATGAGCCCCAGCACCCGCATACAGAATCGTAACGAAGACCGACGGTGCGACAGAAGGGTTCGCACTGCCGACTGCAGAGACAGCAACTTGGCTGGAGGGAGGAACACCTTCGCCTGCACTGTGTCCAATATAAGACCCAGGTACTCCAGGCGACTGGTCGGTGACACCGACGATTTCTGCAGGTTGAGTAACCAGCCGAAATCCTGCAGCGAGGTCATTGTGATCCTCACATTCCCCTCCAGAGCCGAGGCAGACTCCGCTCGCAGGAGCAGGTCGTCTAAGTAGGCTACTTCCGCAATGCCTCTGTCGCAGCAACACCGGGGCTAGCAGTTTTGTGAAAACTCGGGGTGCTGAGGCCAGACCGAAGGGGAGTGCCACAATTTGAAAATGGAGGTCTCCCACTGCAAAGAGCAGGAAGCGCTGATGCCGTGGACAAATGGGTACATGGAGGTACGCATCACTGATGTCCAGGGACGCCAGAAACTCTCCAATGGAGGGCAGCCACAACCAAGCAGATAAATACCATCCGGGATTTCCGCGCCCTGACATACCAGTTCAGGGCCTTTAGGTCCAGAATTGCCAAACCCCCCCCCCCCCTTTGGGAACCACGAATAGATTTAAGTAGAAACCTCGAAACCTCTCTTCTGGAGGCACTGGCACAATCACTCCTTGGTCTGAAATTGCTTGAATAGCCCCGAAAAGGGCCTTCCGGCGATCTTGCTGGAGCCCTAAGTTTGATGGGAAGAACCTGTCTGGGGGTAGAGTGTTGAACTCTATCCTGTAACCGGCGGACACCACTTCCCGGACCCAACGATCGGGAATGTGAGTCAGCCACCGGTCTGCGATCCCCAGAAGACGTCCCCCCCACCCAAAACCCGGGTGGGGGCAACCCATCAGGCTGAGGAGGACTTGTCTTCCGCCTTTTCGGTTTTGCGCTGCCACTGCCGCTTACCGGCCCCTGCAGCGACCTTACCGGGACGGGTCCCCTTACCTGTTGCGCTCGGGGCGCGAAAAACTTCTTCTGACCCGAGGGAAGGGGCCCCTGTCTACGGTGAAACTCGCGCCTCCGGGGCTCCGGAAGAAAGGTACTCTTACCTCCCGTAAAGTCTTTTATGATCTCATCCAAAACGTGGACCAAACAGACATCCACCCAGAAAAGGGAGGTCAGCAAAACATTTTTTGGAAGCATGGTCGCCGTACCAAGAACGCAACCAAAGTATCTGTCTGAGGATAACGGCAAAAATCGATATCCTGGATAACATCGGCAGTAAATCAACGGCCGCATCACAAAGGTACTTGAACCCTTGGCGCAAAAACTCAGCCCTCTGCGGTGCATCCATCAGGCAGCCGCATTCCAGATCGGACTGAAGCTCCACCATACGCTCAGACAGATGTTGAGCCACTATGGCGGACGTCAGGGCTGGCCGCACAGCAGAGCCTGCCACCGGGAAAAGCGACTTTAAAAGCTCCTCTGTTTTTCTATCAGCGGGGTCCTTGAAAGAAGGAGACCCTTCCAGGGGAATAGTCGTTGCCTTACTAAGGCAGGCTATCGGTGGGTCCACCACAGGCGATTCCCATTTTTTCAAAAGCTTTCCTCAAAGGGATAGCGAGCAGCGAACCGTTTTGACAGCAAAAAGGAAAGCTGCGGACGTTGCCATTCACGGTAAAAAAAAACAATCAAAATATTGATCGTAGGGGTAAGCCTTGGGGGCCCTAGAGGACCCACACACAGGTCCACTGGGGTCCCTGAGACCCCTGAGGGATCAGAATCCTCCCCCAAAGAATAAGGGGGAGGAAGTGGACGCTTCTTGGAGGCCGGTTGGGCGACCTCCGCCCGGGGCAGAAATTCACTAAAGACTAGCTGGTCCAAAAATGCCCCTTGCGCAGATTGTGCCACCGCTGATGCCTCCTCAGCAGGTTCAGCAGTGTAATCTGCCATTGCTATTTGCCCCCAGACCCCTCTCAGTGACACACACGTGGTACTAAAGAGGATGAGGCACCCCCACACTGCCGCACACCACCGCCCCACAGCGCACCAGGGAACCCAGAAGGACTGCACCTGCCGCCACCAGCACCCACAGGGGAGCCCAGCTGTTACTTGTATTTTTTTGCTGCCAGTAACCCCGGAGGATCGTCAGAAGAGCCGCGCCGTCCAATCACCACCGCTCCACAGAGAAGGGAAAACGCTGCACACACGTTTTTGCAGACATGTGGTCAAAATGGCCGCCGTTAGACACTAGAGGCCGAAACCCCCTGTACAGACACTTGCAGTACCGTAAACGGCCGCTCTGAGCGCTAGAGGGAAAGTCCCATAGGCCAGATATGCTGCGGCTACGGCAAAATGGCGGCGAAAACGAAAATGATGGCGCAGACGGACGGGGTGCGGGGGTAGGGGTGTGAAGGGGGGCAGGAGCTCCATGAGCCCCTGCCGGTGGCTACCCAGACAAAAATAATTTTTTTTTTGTTAGTCGGTCCCCCTTCTGCCCCTGAAAAGGGGGGAAGTGAGGAACTCTCACTCACCACTCCAGACGAGCGCCATGGGTAGCCACCCGGTCGCAGACGTTCCGCCCCTGCCTGGACGGTATGCTGCAGGCCAGAAATTCGCCCTACCGAATCGCATCCGGGCTGGGTGTAAGTGGGGATCACCCCAGGCCTCCCGCACGGAACGTTCACTATGCGGCGGGTCCCCATACTGCGGGACTGGCTCGCATCAGTCGGCCAGGTCAGGGAAAGTACAGAGCCCATGGACTCTCCATGCCCCGACCGGCTTCTTGATTGCAGATCAAGATGATAGAAGACAAGAAAATACAATAAAAAGAATGGTCACAAACAGGACCGCAATACCCCTAAAGGGAAGCCAGGTCAACTCCTTGCAAACTAGGCATTGAAACTGATGAGCTATGCTATGGAGGGGGTTTATGTGGGGAGAGAGGACGGCCCCATGGGAGGGGCCAGCTGTTTCTTTTCCCTGACTAGTTAACTCCTAGTGAGACCAGCATAAACCCCACATGTAATGGAGAGCTGTGTCTGTCAGTGAACGATAGGAGAAATGGTGATACCACATGTGAGACTTTTACACAGCCCGGCCACATAGAGAGGTCCAACACTGAAGTAGTACCTTCAAGCGTTCTAGGAGCATAAATTACACATTTAATTTCATTCCTACCTATCACACTTTTGAAGGTCCAGGAGCACCAGGACAGTGAAATTACCCACAAAAATACCCCATTTTGGATAGCAAACACCCCAATGTATATTTTCTGAGGCATGGGCTGCAGATAGGTACTCGGGTACTCTTATGTACTAGTAAAAGGTACTCTAGTACTCTGATGGGCTGGCAAAAAGTTCTCGGGTACTCAGATGGGCTAGTGATAGGTACCCCAATGGACTGGTGACAGGTACTTGGGTACTCTGATGGGCTGATGACAGGTACTCATGTACTCAGAAGGGTTGGTGACAGGTTCTCTGATGAGCTGGTGACAGGTACTCGTGTACTCAGAAGGGTTGGTACTCGGGTACGCTGATGGGTTGGTGACATGTACACGGGTACTTTGATGGGCAGGTGACAGGTACTTTGATGGGGTGGTGACAGGTCCTCTATTACTGGGGGAAGGGGGAATCAGTGTGTGATTGCTGTACACAGTAAGTGGTAACTAGCTGTTACCGCTATCTCCTCACACACGATCGGTGTGTGAAGAGGAGAACCCGGTAACCGCTTGTTACCGTGGTTTGTTGACATGTGACCGGCTGTGATTGGACACAGCCAGATATGTGGTAAAGAGCCAATTTCATTGGCGCTTTACCCTGATCGGGCTTGGGCCGAGGGACAAGCCTGTGCCCTGATCGCCGCACACCCCCGGGGGAGCGCAAGGGCCTTGTGCACGCCGAAGCATTGTAATGTCAGAAATGGCCGGTTGTGATAGGACACATCCGATCACGTGGTAAAGAGCCAATTTCATTGGCTCTTTTCCCTGATCATGGATGGCCGGAGTCCCGAGGGACACGCCGATCCCCGCGATGCAGGCCCCTGGAGAGGGGGGGGGGGGGGGGGCGCAGAGGCGAAAACAGGAGGACGTCATAGGACGTCCACCCAGGATGGGAAGTACACCTTGCCGGCAATTACTATACGCCGGTAAGGAAGTGTTTAAATGGAAACGCTTGTAAGCGAAATGCTCCTAGACGTGAGTTACCGTGTTTAGGTGTGTTTACAAGCGGTATGGCGTTTCATAAGCCTCTGATTTGGCACCTGAACCCATTTTTTTGCGCTCCAAATGAAAAAAAAAACAAAACTCTAAACTCAACTGCCTGGAAATGACCCTGTGTAAATGTACTGATAAAGGTAAGAGGAGCGTTCAGGGGCAGCTGAAAAAAAAAAGCCCTAATACACCTAAACATCAGTTTATCAGCACCAGTGTAAAGGCCGAAAGATTTTTTTGGCGAAAAAGAATGTGGTAATGGACAATTTAGAAATTCATTAAAACCAAAAACATAGTGCCTGTGCCACAATCTCAACTTCACTGTTAATAATGAGTACAAAATCAAAGTCTAGCAGAGTAGCACCAGCACCACATCCCTGATAATAGAACCAAACATTGAAACAGAGAAAAGTAGAATGGGACTTTTAAGGTGCTGGTAAACCCCTTCCCTGAAAGATTACACTTAAAGCGAAGTTAAAAAAAGCAAGTTAGACTTACCGGTAACTTGTTTTCCAATAGTCTTTCAGGACAGCACCCGAGAGATCATGGCTCCTCCTCCAACAGGAAACACCTCACCATTCACAATTTAAAAGGAGGCCTCCATCCAATACCCTTCAGTTGTTTGTAGAGAACCTCCAGCCCCAGCTGAAACACATAAGCAACAGTTATGTCATAGTATACAGCAGATAATACAACAGGGCGGGTTACTGCTGTCCTGAAAGACTATTGGAAAACAAGTTACCGGTAAGTCTAACTTGCTTTTTTCCAAAGCGTCTTTCAGGACAGCACCCGAGAGGATAAACGAGACTTACCCCCATTAGGGTGGGACAACAGCCTGCAGGAATTTCCTGCCAAAAGCTTGGTCCTGAGCCGTCAAGAGGTCTAACCTATAATGACGGATAAAAGTCGACAGACTTGACCATGTGGCTGCTTTGCAGATCTGCTCAGGGGTGGCACCAGCACTCTCAGCCCAACTCACTGCTAAAGCTCTAGTAGAATGAGCCCGGATACTTACCGGGCTTTCTAGACCTGAAAGAGAGTAGGCCTCCGTAATAGTCATTCTTAGCCACCTGGCAATGGTTCCTTTAGAAGCTTGCTTCCCCTTCCTGGCACCAGCATATGAAACAAATAAAGCAGTAGAGTGACTAAAATCTTTTGTGGCTTCCAGATAACACAAAACTGCTCTCTTAACATCCAGGGTATGGAATTCTTCTTCCTTCTTCCCTGTCGGATTAGAGCAAAATGTAGGCAGGATTATTTCCTGGGCTCTATTTTGAACCGAAGCAACCTTCGGCAATAAATTAGGGTCCGTTTTCAGAACAATTCTGTCTGGAAAAATAGAAAAAAAAATGGTTCCCTTTTTGACAGGGCCTGAAGCTCACTTATTCTTCGAGCCGTGGTTATAGCAACTAAAAAGACAGTCTTTAATGTGATAAGCCTCAATGAAGCAGACTCCATGGGCTCAAAAGGTCCCTTGGTTAGGGCCTGCAGAACAGTTGATAAGTTCCACTTCGGGCAACTTCTGCCCACCACTGGTCTGGATCTAGTGAGAGCCTCGAAAAACCTACCTACGAGTGGGTTGGTTGAAACAGGCTTTTCCAGAAATACTCCTAATGCTGCCACCTGGATCTTCAGAGTACTGATTGCCAAGCCCTTGTCTGCTCCCTCCTGCAAGAATTCTAGGATCAAGGCAATACTGTTTTACGGTCTTCCAGATTTGGTACACCAAGATGAAAACACCTTCCAGTTTTTTGCATAAATTGCTCTGGTGACCCTCTTCCTGCTTGACAACAGGGTAGTCACCAGTCTGTCAGAGAAACCCTTCTTTTTTAACAGTTGTTCCTCAGTAACCAGGCTGTGAGCTTAAATTTTTCTATCTCCTGGTGGAACAGGGGACCCTGCATTAAAAGATCCTGCCGCAACGGAAGGCGCAGAAAAGGTTCCAGCTGCATTTGAAGAAGGGCTGAGAACCAAGCCCTCTTGGGCCAGAAAGGAGCAATGAGGATAACTGTTGTTACTTCCTTCTGGATTTTCTTTATGACCTGAGGTATCAACTGGAAGGGAGGGAAGGCATAACATAGGCGAAACTCCCACCTGTGTGCTAGAGCATCTAGCCCCAGGGATGTGTCCAACCTCCTTAAGGAGTAGAAGAGAGGCGTCTGGGAATTTTCCTGAGTGGCAAAGAGATCTACCTCTGGTTGACCCCACTTTCTGACTACCATCTGGAATACCTCCGGGTTTAACCGCCACTCCGCCTCGTAAATCCGATTCCTGCTGAGGAAGTCTGCCATTTTGTTTAAGGAGCCTTTCAGGTGGACTGCCGACAAGGATAGAGTATGGTGCGCTGCCCATCTTAGAATGTTTTCTGCCAACTCTTGCAGGGCTCTGCTCCTTGTACCCCCTTGTCTGTTTATATAGGCCACTGTAGTGGCATTGTCGGATAGAACTTGCAAATGGAGTCCCTGGACCTGACTCGAAAAAGCCAACAGAGCCAACTCGATTGCTTTTAGTTCTCTCCAATTTGAGGATCTTGCAGCTTCTCTTGTGGACCAAGATCCCTGGGTCCACTGACCACCCATGTGAGCACCCCAACCCCAGGAACTGGCGTCTGTTGTCAGCCTTACCTGGACTGGGAAGGACCACAACAGACCTGCTGAGAACCTTTCCTGGTTTTTCCACCACCAAAGACTTCGTTTTACCGGGGTGGGGATCCTCACCAGCATATCCAATGACTGCTGCCAGTGACCCCAGACCCTCAACAAGAAACTCTGAAGCGGTCTGAAGTGGAGTCTTGCCCACTGGATCGCAGGTATGGATGAGGTCAGAGTCCCCAGCACGGACATAATCCTTCTGATGGACAAAAGATTGCTTGATTGCAACAGAGACACCTCTTCCATCAGTTTTATCCTGTTCTCCTCGGGGAGAAAGATCTTTTGTTCCACCGAGTTGATGGAATATCCCAAAAATATCACCTCCTGTGCAGGGATAAGGTTTGATTTCTGGAGATTCAAGATCCAACCTATGGACTCCAGATGACTCCGAGCTCTGACCAGGTTTTGCAGAAGAGTCTCCCTGGACTGGGCAAAGAACAGGAGGTCGTCTAGATAAGGGATCACTGAGATCCCTTCCAGACACAAAGGTGCCAGAGCCTCGGCCATTAACTTGGTGAAGACCCTTGGGGCCGATGATAGGCCAAAGGGGAGTGCCCTGAACTGCTGGTGCGCTACCCTTTTTCCTTCCCTCAGCGCCAATCTCAGGTATTTTTGGGATCTGGCGGCTATAGGAATATGGAGATAGGCGTCTGTTAGGTCGATTGACGCCATGTAGCACCCCTGGTATAGTAGGTTCTTTACGGAGAAGATGGAATCCATCCGAAATTTTCTGTACTCGATTGATCGATTTAGCCCTTTTAGGTTTAGTATAAGCCGAAACTTTCCTGAGGGCTTCTGGACCAGGAATACATGAGAATAGAACCCCTGACCGAACTCTTCTTTGGGGACCGGAATGATGACTGAGATCTCAGTTCCTGAATTAGGGACTTCATGGCAAGAGCCCTGGTTGGATCTCTTGGGGAGTTTGTTACCAGAAATCTTTTTGGAGGTTCCTCCGAAAATTTGATTGCATATCCCGAGGAGAGCAAATTCAGAATGAACTGATTGGATGTTATAGCCCTCCAGTTCGGAAGAAACTCCTGCAGTCTTCCTCCCACAGGGAGGGCGGAGTCATTGCGATTTCTGGGGGCCCTTAGGAGGATTGAAGAGCACTCCACTCCTACCCTTTGGCTTCTGAGAAGACCAAGGCTTGCTTTTCCCCTGCGTCCTATTTTCTTGCTGCCCTTTTTGAGGCAGAAAAACACGCTTTTTTGTTTGGACCTTCTTTTTCTTAACCGGGAAAGCTTTCTTCTTGTCAGCCGTGCGGTCAAGAATAGAATCCAGTTCAGTGCCAAACAGATCTCCTGTGAAAGGAATAGCCTATTCTTAGATGCTGCATCCCCTGGCCAAGTCTTCAGCCACAAGGCCCTTCTGGCCGAATTTGTAAGAGCCGCTGACCTGGCAGACATGCGAATTGATTCTGCCGAGGCATCTGCGATATAGGACACTGCCGCTGCAGAGTTGAGGAGTCCAGAATTTCCTGTTTGAGGAATCTGCCATTATATGCGTTTTCAACCTATTGAGCCAGTGCTCCAGGTTTCTTGCAACACATGTCGTTGCCATTGCTGGCTTTAAATTATTCATGACTGACTGCCATGCTGTTTTGAGAAGCAAGTCCATCCTTTTGTCCATGGACTCTTTTAGAGAGCCCATGTCTTCAAAGGCTAAGTCAGTTGACTTCGACACCTGTGAAAACGCAAAGTCCAGCTTTGGGACTTTGTTCCAAACAGCCTCCGGACTATCCTCAAAAGGAAATCTCCGCCTATGTGCCCGGGAGAAAAAAGGTTTCTTCTCCGGCTCCAGCCATTCCTTCTTAATCATCTCTGAAATAACAGAATGCACTGGAAAGGTGCGGCTTTTAGAGTCCCCTAATCCCGCATACATGCGGTCATGTAAAGTGAGTTCTTTCTTTTCTTCCTCTATGCCTAGAGTAGAATGGATCACTTTTAGGAGTCCACCCACTTCTTCCAGCGACAATTTGTATTTAGTAGTCGCATCAGATTCATTTTCTTCCTCCTCTGAATCTGAATCCTCCTGGTCTTGAGATCCTGCCCCCTGAGAAGCTGAATCTCCTCCCTGTTCCAGGGATACCGAAGAATCCTTCTGGGAGCCCACAAGCAGCTGCTTGGTCTTGCATTCCTTTGAGGGACCTGGTCCTTCTGCTAGGCTGGACCTAAAGCTTTGGAAGGTGGCCCTAAGCTCGTCTTTAATTGTTGTCACTAGGTCGCCACAAAAAGATGGGGACTCCTCTTTGACGATATTAGAAATACAATCTTCGCAAAGTTTTTGTCCAAGAATCGCTCAACTTGTCTTTGCAAACTGGACATCTTCTTTTAACTGGTTGAACCTGGCTTTTAGCCTGGAAAAACAGAAGAAGGGACAACAAAGAAAAAACCACGCTGAGAAGCTGCATGCAGCTGGCAGAAAATATATACAAAAACACCCAGGTGCACTAGGAAAATAAACTTATACCTGTGCCCAAGCAAGCCCCCAACACCAATACCCCCTATTGGATTCCCTAATCCAGGGAGGAGTGCTATCTCAGCGCACCCTGCCTAGCCCTGTGCTGCCACCCACAAGCCTAGGGGATCCCAGTGGATAGAGGTGGAAAGGGGTGGAGAAAAAAAAAAATAGGAGAAACGGCCTTGTAAGCAGGTCACAGACCCTTACCTTGGCCTTGTTGGTGCCTTGGCTTGCCCCCTCAGCAGATGTTCCTCTTTCCTCCATCGCAGAGTGCACTACGGTCGTGTGCTGTAGCAGGTTCCGGATTAAAAAACGCAGCCGCGCCGACCTGGAACCGGAACTTTAAAAAGGCACCAGGTGACCCTGCCCTCTCCCCCTGCGCTTGGTGCCGGAAATGACGCTGCGCGCCCGACCTGGAAGTGCCTGCCCCTTCCTGTGAATACACAAGAGCGACTACCACCAACAAGATGGCGGTGCCGCGATCCGCCGCCGCACTGTAGCGTGCAAACGACGGGTCACTGCAAGTCGCTTGCTGCCAAAATAGGGGCCGCACTGATGCCGGTACAGGCTCTCCCCGAGCACGGAAGGGGGAGAAGGAGCCCATGGACCAGCCAGCTCGGAGCAGGTGGGAGGATCACATCTCCAGGCAGCGAGAATGGAGGTGAGAGCCACTGTCTCCCAGGACAGAACCCAAGAAAACATGGCCCCTCACCAGAGGTGTTCCTCCTGGCTGGAGGAAACACAAAAAACTGAAGGGTATTGGATGGAGGCCTCCTTTTAAATTGTGAATGGTGAGGTGTTTCCTGTTGGAGGAGGGGCCATGATCTCTCGGGTGCTGTCCTAAAGACGCTTTGGAAAAATACAATTTATTAGTTCAAAACACATACACATATGGTGCAGGCTCCCTTGCAAGCAGTGGTAGCCAGCCCTGAGGGAGCCCAAATCCATAGGGTGAAACGCGTCGGATTAACAGGATCATTATGCAGTTCATGGATTTACAGACCACAATATCCTGGCATGGTCTCCATTGTGTTTGTTTGTATTTTGGCCAGGAATGTTTTGGTTATCTGTTATTCTCCTACCATGAATTGTTTAGTCATAAATATGTTTTTATTTTTGAATGTTGGGCTGGCTACCACTGCTGGCAAGGGAGCCTGCACCATATGTGTATGTGTTTTGAACTAATAAATTGTATTTTTTAACTTCACTTTAAGTGTAATCTTTCAGGGAAGGGGTTTACCAGCACCTTAAAAGTCCCATTCTACTTTTCTCTGTTTCATTGTTTGGTTCACTGTTAATAATGGTGATCGTTAAGTGACGTACTGTAAAAATGTTTTTTCTATAGTTTCGCAGTCCATACTTTCACCTAAGTTTATTGAGTTTAAAGAACATCTGCATAGGGCAAAAAATCTCGGAAATAGTTATTAGTGTAATTATTTTTAGTAAATTTTGTATTGGAGGCACTGTGCTACATCGATAAATTAAATGATTGATATAGCTGACTGAATCAATCATTCAACCATCACTGACCATCTACAAAAAAAAAAAAAAAAAAGAAAAGAAGAGCAGAAGGCAGTTGGTGTAATTGTTCTGCAACCACACAACCCTGAAAGACATGTAAATGTTGGTTGTTCATTGTCCTAGTCCAACTTGCTGCAGTTGGACACACAGAAATGGCAGCTAGAGTTGTTTGGAGGGCTGGACCTGCTGAAAAAAAGTTTTTAAAAGCATCTCAAATTTTCTATTAGCAAAATCCTTAAAAGGTGTAACATCTAATAGGTACAGTAAGATACTCTACACTGTCAAAAGTATTGGGACACATGCCTTTACACACACATGCACTTTAATGGCATCCCAGTCTTCAAAAGTCTCCAATATTGACTTGGCCCACCCTTTGCAGCTCTAACAGCTTCAACTCTTCTGGGAAGGCTATCCACAAGGTTAAGAAATATGTATATGTTTGACCATTCTTCCAGAAGTGCATTTGTGAGGTCAGGCACTGATGTTGGACGAGAAGGCCTGCCTCAGTCTCCGCTCCAATTCATCCCAAAGATGTTCTATCAGGTTGAGGTCAAGCAGGCCAGCCAAGTTCCTCCTCCCCAAACTCGCTCATCCATGTCTTTATGTTAGAGAGTCTACAAACTATGGTATATATAATTTGAAAATTGATCAATCCAGATGTAGACGGCCTATCTCATTTGAGGCCAAGAAAATGTCAGGACATCAAGAGGCATCGCAAATTTTTTAAAGTTATTTTTTGGAAAATTAACAGAAGAATTTTTTTTTGAGTGCAGTAGTGTCATACGACACGTTGGGGCGTTGATCAGGGATACTAACTGCTGACAGTATGTTCATTATGTATGTTATTTTTAATACATACTTTCATCACAGTAGTTCAGTGTCACCATAGTGTTTAGGAATTTTCCAGTTTTTTTTTTACACTTTGCTGTTACAGTAGTGATCACGGTTAACAACAATGTTTTGAACGGTCATGAGGGGGTTACATCCATAACAGGTGTGATTGCTATTGTGTGCTATGATTGGCCCACAGCTATCACATGGTACAATGTGCTGTGATTGGCCCAGGTACCATCCCAGTACTGGGATAGTGTGATTGGCCCACAGTCAAGCACAGCTGTTGAATGAAACTCATTCCTAACAGCTGTTAATATTGTGATCATGGGATTGCATATCCGGTCGACACAGCAGTCAATGGAGCGGCGCTTTTTTTTTTTTTTCTCCATTCTAGTCCACCTGTACCCACGAATGCAAGAGGCACATTCTGTTGGCTATGTGTTTCCATTCTTCGGTATTTGTCCTTTGTTCTTCTTTTGGTCTGTCCATTTGTAACTTTGCGCCCTGAGAGGACGTGTCTGTGCTCCATGTATTTGTATGCTTTCTTTCGCCCGGCTCTGTGTCTCTCATTTCCTGCCTCGCTATCTTCTTTTCTCCACAGTACCCCCTTTTGGCCACTAGAGTTCCCCTCTTGGCTGGAGTGCAGACGTGCGGATGACAACTGACGTGTCAGACCAGTACACATCAGGGCGCCGCAAGTCGGTCTAGCGGTCGTCCATGATCTGCGTGCTGTTTACTATACTCCTGCCATTTCCGGGCGTGCACAGAGGATCCTCCCCTCCGCGTCATTCCCAGGAACGCATCCACCCCACATCATTACATCATCCCATTGGGCGATGGGAGGAGTCGAATCACTGGCGGGAAACTGCCCCCCTCTACTTAAGTGAGCCTTTTAGCGTCCAGGAGTGTCACAACTAGACGCCCTGGACGCACACAGACACAGGGCCCGTCCTCAGACATGGAAATATAGACAAATACACCAGGACACCAGGTGGGCCCTCATATACACGTTCAACCTTCATAGTATTCATATTGTATGTAGGCACAATTGTGTATCCAGATTATATGCCTTCCTCCTTTTTGGTGCACAGTGGCAGTATATTATCCACTTGGCCCGTCTCTCCCTGGAATCGCGTTTGCCCTACAGTGCAGGATATACAGGGCGACATCTCGGGGCTTACCTTATCCAGTTCCCCCTAGCAAATTACATCAGTGATATAAGAACGGTATGTTGGCTGCTTTAAGCGCCTACACAATAATATATCCTTTCCGCCTTATTTTTATATCCCCTATGCCTGTCCTGTACACCTCCCGCAAACCTTGTAAACATGTTTTGACCATTTATTCTATTATTGTGCCTCTCCCATGCGTGGGTAATTTATTCCAACTTGTTATTGGGTCTCACTTTAGTACTGAGAATTTTTCTCTTCTCAAAACATATATAGTTTTACATACTACAGAGCACCTCCACCATACTGGGAGGCTATACTGATACATATATTTGAATTTATGTCTCACTCTGTCTCAATCTATCTGCTCCTTCCCTTCCATACTGAACTTAACTTTTTGTTAGGCAAAACACTATTAGCATTACTATATTTGTACTTAATATGGAATATTTTATTCCTTAGTATCAGCTTTTCTAATATAGTGACAATATATATATATACACATACATATATATACATATACATACACACACACACACACGTTCTTCCATCAGGGGACACTCCCAGCTTTGGCTCGTCGTCTGCTCACATCGGGGTCTTTTGGACTACTATTCCTTATCTCGTCCTTTCTCTTTTTCCATTCTAGTTGTTTTCTTTCCCTTTTTTCTTCTTTTTCTTTACTTTTTTTTTTTTTTCTCTTTCTGCCCCTATTCCTTCCTTTTTACGTTCACTCACATTTATCCCATCCCTTTTTCCTTCTCCAGATTCATCTACTGGGTGGTTATACTGACCTCCCGCGGGCAGGTTTGGGCTGCCTTTGTATAAGTTCAACAGTATGTATTTTTCCATCGCCTACTTTTCATGTATGTGTATTTTAGTATATTAATTGAGCTTGCTTTGCCTGATAAATTACTAGGATCGCCTGAAGAAGCATGTGGCGAAGCGCGTTGCGATTTTGGTGTGATTTAGCATCTTCACTTTAAGGGGTCCTGACCCTACTTGAAAACGACCGAGGACCAGGCCCACTGTTCTACACAACGGCCACTATGTTCTCTACATATTGTATTGGATTTTTTACTAAGCAATGTAATAAATATTGATTTAATATAATCCACTGTTGTGCTATCGTGCTTGGGAATTCTTAGTGACAGCCTCTAAAGTCCCGCCTCCAATGCTTCCCTATCTCATTTGAGGCCAAGAAAATGTCAGGTCAGCAAGAGGCATTGCAAGTTTTTTAAGTAATTTTTTGGAAAATTAACAGAAAAAACTTTTTTTTTACATACCGTCACCAGTGCAGTAGGGTCATACGACACGTTGGGGCGTTGATCAGGGATATGAACTGCTGACAGTATGTATGTTATATATGTTATTTCTTTTACATACTTTCATCACAGTAGTTCAGTGTCACCGTAGTGTTTAGGATTCTTCCATTTTTTTTTTTTTTACACTGATTGCTGTTACAGTAATGATCACTGTTAACAGCAATGTTTTGAATGGTCATGAGGGTGATTACTATTGTGTGCTGTGATTGGCCCACAGCTATCACATGGTACAGCGTGCTGTGATTGGCCCAGGTACCATCCCAGTACTGGAATAGTGTAATTGGCCCACAACCAAGCACAGCTGTTGAATTAATGAACAGCTGTTAATATTGTGATCATGTGATTGCATATCCGGTCGACACAGCAGTCAATGGAGCAGCGCACGCCCATCAGCCAGCAACGTACATGTACGCGATTGAGCTTGGCTATGCTGCTCACCCGCAGTAAAATTACTGTGGGCAGGATGGCTAATGGTAAAGGGAAATACACAGTGGAGCAGACACTGGATGCATGTTTTTTCCTCTTGGAAAGAAATCAACATACAAGAAAACCTTCATGAATTATTTAAATCCATTTACTCCACGAGAGAAAAAAAAAAACCCTAACAAAAACACCCCCCCCCTTAATTTAGCCAAAATGTTCCAATTTGTGTTAAAACTGCAGCACTATTTGCCATGCCTACTTGTTTGCTTATAACATATTTTTAAAAAAATATGCAAAGCAGGGTAGCAATTGAACTCCTAGCAAGATGATGCCCAATACACAGTACTTTACAATACCAAACACACCTTTTGCCAAACTTAAGCAAATATAAATACATCTCCCATGGCAGTCATCTTTTTACTCTTGATAACACGGCTTTCCAACCTGGTGTTTCCAATTAACCTTAACCGCTGCTCGCTCACAGTCAAATGACAGGGACGGTGCTGCTCTCGTTCCGGGTGGATGTCATATGACGGCGCACCCGAAAGGCCATGTTCGGGGGCCCGATCTCTGTGAAGAGCCGTGGCCACGGCTCTTTAACCATGTGATCGGCTTTGTCCACAATAACAGCCAGTTACATGTAAACACGGAAATGCCAGTAATCGTCTCTCATCGTCTCACACTGACAGTGTGTGGGGAAGAGAGCCAATCAGCAGCATTTAAACATTACAGAAACATGTATCATCAGTGCCCTGATTACAATAAACCACCAACAGTGCCAGCAATTAGTGCCCACCAGTGTCAGCAATCAGTGCCCATTAGTGATGCCAGTCAGTGCCGCCCATCACTGCCCACCAGTGACGCCCATCAGCGCTGCCTATTCAGCGCCAATACCACCAAAAGAAAGCTCTATTTGTGTGAAGAAAATTATAAAAATGTCATATGGTTACAGTGTAGCAATACCACGCAATTTTCATTCAGAGTGCAACAGCGCTGAAAGCTAAAAAATGGCCTGGGCAGGAAGGGGGTGAAAGTGCCCTGTAGGCAAGTGGTTAGAGCAGAGATATGGGCAATACCCCCCCCCCCCCCTCCCCATTTTAGATAGAGCAAGGGAAGGTTATAAACCTTATTTATTATTTCAGGTACTTCTATAGCGCCGTCAATTTACACAGCCCTTTACACATTGATCAGTCCCTACTCTCAAGGAGCTTACAATCTAAGGTCCCTAACTCGCATTCATACATACACATACTAGGGCCAATTTAGACAGGATCCTATTAACCTACCAACATGTCTTTGGAGTGTGGGAGGAAACCGGAGCAGGCACAGGGAGAACATGCACACTCTAGGCAGGTAGTGTCGTGTTTGGGACTCGAACCAGAGACCCTTTTGCTGCTAGGCGAAAGTGCTAACCACTACACCACACAACACACAAAGAAAGGCGCCTCTAAGTGCAATATGCTAAAATTGTTTAATAGGAAAGCAGAATAAAAACACTCACAAAAGTAGAGTAAAAATGTGCATGTCGGCTGATCCTGTATTATGTGGATCGCTGTCACTTCTGGGAAGATCCAAGATGTACTGAGCTGGGGCCAACTCCTCTGTCCATCCGCACCGTACCCGATGTAAAAGCCGGCTGGTAGGAAGCGGGAGCGAGGCTTGGAGTGCAGCTGGGTGGATGTCCTAGCGTGACGGCGTCATCAAAGGGCGACGCGTTTCGTCGGCTGGCAGGTCAGCCGGCTTTTACATCGGGTACGGTGCGGATGGACAGAGGAGTTGGCCCCAGCTCAGTAAATCTTGGATCTTCCCAGAAGTGACAGCGATCCACATAATACAGGATCAGCCGACATGCACATTTTTATTCTACTTTTGTGAGTGTTTTTATTCTGCTTTCCTATTAAACAATTTTAGCATATTGCACTTAGAGGCGCCTTTCTTTGTGTTTTGTTTTTGCAGTCATTGGACTACGTGATCTGGGTCCTCACTTCCAGGCTGCCCTCGGTGCATTTCTTTGGACTGGTTTTTATGCATATTCATTTTTTATTGTTATATGTTTTAATATGGTACATAGACATATATATATATGTTTTAGCATTATTTCGTTTTTCATCCTCCCATTTCTTCCTTGTTTTCATGTACCATATGCCCGTATCCCCTTTTATTTGCACGCACCTACCCCTTTGCGCACCATCACTTGCAACATAACCACTACACCACTGTGCCGCCTAACCCTTCAGTTTTTTCTTTTGTCCCATTGGGGGAGATTTTGATTCCCCTTCACTTCCTGTACCATAGCCTAAACAGGAAGCGAGAGGAAATCCCTGCAAGTTAGGGGATCTCTTGGGGCCCCCAGGTCACCAGAATTAGTGTCTACATAGGAAGTTTTTTCCTACTTACTTTTTTGGGGATAATCCAAAATTTGGGATCTTTTACTTTCAATGATAATGGTAAACAGGACAATAGAAAGGGTTAATCTCTAAAAGGTACACAGACAGCAACAAAAATCTCTCTGGAAGTCTGGAAGATTTTCCTACTATTACGATTACTTTCAATGACAATGGTAAGTAAACAGGACAAATATAAAGGGTGAATCAATTTAACAGGGGCAAAGGTAGCAATAAAAACCTGAGAAGTATTCTAATCCCTCTACACTAATAGGAGAGCAGGAGGAATGCCAGGATCACCAGGTATTTCACACAAAGGAAACCATACAAACAGTATACTTTTTGACAATACATAGTACAACAGACATCAGGAATATACAAATGCTGGGGTATCACTCTTTTCAACTACAAACTAAACGTGTGCATATAATGAACTACTGCCTTAATTCCTCTCAACCTGTTATTTTTGCTTTTACATCTAAACATGCACATAAAAACTTTTATATGAAGTCCTCAATGTCCTACACATCACTACGTAGTCATCCCCAAGTGTAAACAGGAATCCAACCCTAGTTAGACAAAATGAAACCTATGGAAAGGTAGGAAAAAACCTAAAAAGTACACTGATGATGCTAAATTTGGGCTTAAATTGTCTCATGAAAGGGTTAGGGACATTAGATTCTCTTAATTAGCTCCCGACCGCGTGTCGTCTTTTTACGATGGCAGTCGGGATGCTGAGCGCGAGTCGCCGTAAAAACACATGTCCGCCGGCGTGCCACGATGAGCGGCCACAGGGAAAGAATGGGGAACCGCCGATGTAAACACGGCGGTTCCCCGCTCTGTTAGTAGGGGCATGAGTGATCTACCGATCCCTGTCACTGGAATCAGTTAGATCTCTCATGCCCATGGTAGCCCAGCCCCCCCCCACAGTAAAAACACACCCAGGGAACACAGTTAACCCCTAGCCCCCCCCCCCCCAGGTTAACCCCTTCACTGCCAATGACATCGATACAGTAATCAGTGGACATTTAAATTTCTGATCGCTGAAAAAATGTCATTGGTCCCAAAAAATTGTCAAAAATGTCAGACATGTCCGCTGCAATATCGCAGTACCGCTAAAAATCGCAGATCACCGCCATTACTAGTAAAAAAAAAAAAAAAAAAAAAAATAAAAACACCAGAAATGAATTCTCACCATCCGTAAACGCGGCCATTTTTGCGCAAACCAATCAAACGCCGATTGTGATTTTTTTTATCACAAATATGAGGAAGAATATAAATCGGCCAAAACCGGTGAAAAAAATTTTTTTTTTTATATTTTTTTGGATTTGAATTTTAGCAAAAAGTAAGAAATTTGTTTTTTTTTGCAAAATGGTCGCTCTTCTTTTGTTTATAGCGGCGATCAGAAATGACGCAGAGGCGATATTGACTGTTAACGCGCCAGCACGCTGCAACGTGGGTTTGTTTTAAACGCAGGAAAAAAAGAGTGTTTATCTTGAAAGAAAACCACCATAAACTAGCGGAGACGCAGTAAAGACTAGCGGCGATATTTGTTTTCTTCTCGCTGGTAAAACGTTTTTTTTTGTTTAAAGAATGAAAAACGATTTTAAGTTTAGGTTTTTTTATATTTTTTTTTTTAA
>BLSH010346820.1:373652-386445 GCA_018402905.1 Glandirana rugosa | reverse complement strand
TCGCATCGGTCGGCCGAACTGGGGAATGTTTCAGGATTCAAGATATCCTCTATGCCCCAGCCGGCTACTTGATAGCAGTCTTCATCATAGCTTGAGAAAAGCAAAAAAGACAAAGCTGGGGAACCGCAGATCCCAGCAGGGAACCAGGTCTAAGGGAGTACAAAAGTAAGTTCCTAATTCTGGCTTTTTTTATTGGCTTTGGTACCTCAGATCTGAACGCTTCACTTTATGCAAAGAGCAGACTTACAGCTAGACAAAGCTACTCAGGGAATTGCTAAAAAAAAAAAAAAATAATAATAATAATATCACCCTACTTATTAGGATGTAAATAGCTTTGCATGCAAGATGCACTGGCCACAGATACTCACTTTTGAAATACTATAATGTCACCATCCATAAGCTCATCAAGTGCTTTATCAAGGGATACATCATAATCTTGAATGCGTTCAGTTAAATTCGGCTTTACTTCCTTTAAAAAAACAAAAAAAAAACAATAAAAACAGATATTTCTATAATTAAGACACTGGCTAAAATATTTGACTATTGTAATGGTCTGTTTTTTACCTCAGTTTTTACATAATTGAAGCTTCTTTACCATCAAAATGTAATATGGAATATGCTTTCTAATTATGTAGTTCCTGTTTATCTGAAACCGTGTGTAAATAATAAAGTCCTGTCAATACAGTTAGCTGCGATGTATGGGTTCCAATCATGTGATCACCATGAGAAAGCCAAACCTATCAGTTAATGAAGCTGCTTTGCAGGTTAACTTGCAAAGTACAATTAGCTTCTAATTGTTGGTAATTGTGAGTTTCTATGAACAGTCTATTGAAAGCAACAGAGAATGGAACTATTGGAGTGAAAAATTAAGTAATGAAGTAAAAAAACAAGAGACATCGAAACAAATGAAGTGCTGAACCTATCCAATGAGGAAAAAAACCCAACACACTTGTGTGAATTATGTTTGTGAACCGACCATTCTGAAGTGAGCATTGTGAGATAAAACGGTTCATGTGCCTTAGACATCTTCATAAATTGACATTATTATTTAAATTCCTATGAACCCAAGTACAATATATCTGTGTGTTTTAATAACCCATTCCAGGGTAAAAGACTAACAGCAGTATCCAAAACTACAATGTTGGTCCTCACGACACGTCACACGAAGCACCCTCATGGCTAACTGAGGATAAAATTTGGAATAGACTTGTAAAACTTAACGTTACTAAGGTCCTTAAGGAACTCAGTCAAGAAATTACCAGACCACTGTACCTAATTTTTAAGAGCAGTTGACTGACTGGTATGATACCAGCTAATTGGAAAAAAGCCAATGTAGCACAAATATATAAAAAAGGACCAAGATATATCCCTGGGAACTACAGGCCAGTTAGCTTATTATCAATAACATGCAAGCTCTTGGAGAGAATGCTAAGGGATTATATACAAGATTATTGTAATAAAAATGATATCATTACCGGTAATCAGCACGGTTTCATGAAGAATCGTTCTTGCCAAACCAATCTATTAATCTTCTATGAGGAGGGGAGCTGCCATCTAGATAAAGGAAGGCCCATAGACGTGGTGTATCTGGATTTTGCAAAAGCATTTGATACAGTTCCCCATAAACATCTACTGTAAAAACTAAGGTCTGTCGGCATGGATCAAATGGTGAGCACATGGATTGAAAACTGGTTACAGGGGCGAGTCCAGAGGGTTGGGATAAATGGGGAATACTCGGATTGGTCTGAGGTGGAAAGTGGGGTTCCCCAGGGATCTGCCCTGGGACCAATCCTATTCAATGTATTCATAAGCAATCTGGAGGATGGGGTTAAAAGCTCAATTTCAATATTTGCGGATGACACCAAGCTAAGCAGGGCAATAATTTCTCCAAAGGATGTGGAAACCTTGCAAAAGGATCTGAGCAAATTAATGGGGTGAGCAGATAAGTGGTAAATGAGGTTTAACATAGAAAAATGTAAAATAATGCATTTGGGTACGAAGAATACGAACGCAAACTACTCACTATGGGGAGAGCCTCTGGGGGAATCTAGGATGGAAAAGGACCTAGGGGTCCTAGTAGAAGACAGGGTCAGCAATAACTAACAAAATATTGGCATGCATCAAGAAGGGGATTAACTCCAGAGACAAATAATTCCCCCACTCTGCAAGTCTCTGGTGAGGACGCACTTGGAGTATGCCGTCCAGTTCTGGACACCAGTCCTCAGGAAGGATGTGCTGGAACTGGAAAGGGTTCAGAAAAAAGCAACAAAGCGAATTAAGGGAATGGAGGACCTTAGTTATGAGGAAAGATTACAAGCACTGAACTTATTCTCTCTGGAGGAGAGACGCTTGAGAGGGGAAATGATTTCAATGTACAAATACTGTACTGGTGACCCCACAATAGGGACAAAATTATTCCGCGCAAGGGAGCACATAAAGACACGCGGCCATTCATTAAAATAAGAAGAAAGGCGGTTTAACCTTAAAAAGCGTAGGAGGTTCTTTACGGTAAGAGCAGTGAGGATGTGGAATTCTCTTCCACAAGCAGTGGTTTCAGCTGGGAGCATAGATACTTTCAAAAAACTATTAGATGGGCACCTAAGGGACCGCAACATTGATGGATATACAATGTAATACTGACATAAAAACACACACATAGGTTGGACTTGTGTCTTTTTTCGACCTTACTAACTATGTAGAATAATTATAGTGTGTATTTGATGGGATCATTGGACTGGATGTCATACATGAAAAAAGATTTCCTTTCCCCATTTGTTTCTTAATACTACTGGAAAGGTTTACACTTGTATTAGGTGTAATGTAGTGAAATGAAAAACTAACAGTTTTGCCTGAATTAAAATAAGCCTTAGAGCTCTTGCACATGGCCCTGCAGGAAAAGAAAAAAATACTCCTGTAGTTGTGGTACACGAAAGCCATAGCTGCTGCATAAATTTTGCCAACTGGCATACATCACAGAAAACACTGTACACAGGAAGTAACCACTGGCACTCTCGAATATATGCATATGGATGTGTTTTTCTAAACCATGTGCGCTCTGCCTTGCTCTGTTCAAAATGAATAAAAAAAAAGCTTTGCCTATAGTTCTACTTTAAAGTGTAAGGGTAAAAAAAAAAACTGTAAAATTATATCACCTCATAGAGGATAAGGTTAGTTCCTTGCGGAAATCCAGCTCGCTCGCACATAACTGGTAGTAGGTCACCTAATGGAACAGAGAAAATATTTACCAACATTTCCTGCAATATAGGTGGAGCATTTTAACGAAAACAAAATACTTCATACTTACGTATTTTGCATGAGATTGGTGTGTAGATATGTCCACAGTAATTTAAACTTCGACTTTTTGGATCATACATTTTTAAGAACAGCATAACGTCATCTGCCATAACATGAAAAGTGAATTAGGTAAAAGCCAAAATGCCCTCCAAAATTACAAGATCACACAGGCAAACTACCAAATCTGAAAACACATTCATCAAACGCTCAACAAAAAAATGTGAACAATGGTGTCAAAATTAAAATAAAAAACTGCAAAAAAGGAACGCCAATTAAAAGTGATATTTACTTTAGCAGAAATGGTTTGACAGACTGGATAGAATACCTACCTTTGTTATCCCATTATTATGTGCTCAGCTTAGCTGTATGGCTCTAATGCTATTTGGCTGGTTTCAAGAATCACCAAGTCAATAACTAAACACAAGATTAGGAGTTTTTGACTTCACTAAAAAAAAAATATACATGTTTAGGGTCGTGCACAGTTTAGGAGATATTTACTGTACATGCAGCCAGTGACATCACTGGTGCATGTGCTCTGAGGGAATGGCCACATGTGCGGTTTCTTCAGAGCCCTGTGCCATGAACAGCGGGTCCCGTGCGCATGCGTGAGTGGCATCATCGTGGCTCCATCAAGACGGGTGAAGATGAGAGCGCCTACAGCCCTAACATCTTGGTGCTGAGGGAACTTCCTTTTAAGGCAAGTTTAACATAATGTGCGATGCATACTAGCACATTAGGCCATTACCTTTCAGGCAAAAAAAAAAAATACATTCCTGATGATGTGCTGTTGCTCTAGTGATGGGGCTTACTTGTTCCCCTGCCTCCTCACGAATTGTAGCAAAAAGCCTGTTTACAGAGCTTACTTGTGCAAGCTGGAATTTACATACACAAGAATAAGTGATCTATCTCAGGGCAATCATCCCTTATCAGATGGTTCTCTCAGATTTGTCAGTGGAATAAAGCATAAAAGGCAGGAAGGTACTGCTATGCAATTTCTTTAGATAACCCATAGTACTCTGGGAATCACTTTTTAATCGTGTTCACACCAGCGAGCCATGCTAAATGCGTGGCCATTGGTGTGAGCTTTGTGACACAGTGCTGACACCACCTTATTTTTACCCACAGAGCTTTAATGAAATGTCACAAATGTCTTCACTATGGCAATGATTCCATTGCAAACTGCTGTGCTGAAAAATATATTGCATGCAGTACTTTTTCAGAGCACGCCACAGCAATGTGCCCTGAACACACACCACAGGAAGCAAGGTATTTAGCTAAATTCATGTGCTGCAACAGCAATTTTATTAATATAGCTGGTAGCACATATCTTTGCCCTACAAAAAGGGATTTTATTAAAACTTACCGTAAAATCCTTTTCTCCGAGTTCCAGACGCAGCTCTCCATTGACTTTGTGGGGTTTATGTTCGTCCCACTAGGAGTTAACTAGGCAGGGAAAAGAATCAGCTGGCCCCTCCCCTGGGGGCCGTCCTCTCTTCCTACATCAAACCCCCTCACAGTACAGCTCTTCAGTTCGTACACAAGCCGTATAGAAACAGAGCCCAGAGGGGTGGGTGCTGCGTCTGTCAGTGAACTCGGAGAAAAGGATTTTACGGTAAGTTTTAATAAAATCCCTATTTCTCCTTACGTTCACTGACAGACGCAGCTCTCCATTGACTTTGTGGGGACGTCACCAAGCTGTGTCAAAAAAAAAAAAAAAAGAGGGGTAGGTAAACGCTAACAACTGTACCCAACTGAACCTCTGAGAAGGCGCCAGTCGCGCCTACACTGCCGCCTGCAAAACTTTGCGGCCAAAAGCAGCATCCGAAGATGCAAACACATCAACTTTGTAAAACTTAGTGAAAGTGTGAACCGAGGCCCAAGTGGCCGCCTTGCACACCTGTGACACCGAGGCCTGGTGTCTGAAAGCCCAGGAAGTACTAACTGCCCGGGTAGAATGAGCCGTGACCGGAAAGGCATGCAACTCGAACTCCTTCGGGTGCGATGGACGAGGGCACAACGAAGGCCGGACAATATCTTCAGGAAGATCACCTTATCCTTATGCATCACTAAATAAGGAGACTTGCACGATAGGGCAGCCAATTCCGACACTCGTCTGGCAGAAGTGATGGCAACTAAGAAGGCCACCTTCTGCGACAGAAGTTGTAGGGGGATCTCCCTGATTTTTTCATAAGGTGGCTTTTGAAGAACAGAAAGCACCAGATTCAGATCCCACGGGGCCATCGGGGATCTCACCCGAGGCGCCACATGTTGCACACCTTGTACAAAGGTACGAATCAGAGAGTGTGAAGCCAAAGGTCTCTGAAAGAGTATGACTAAGGCCGAGATCTGGCCCTTGAGAGTACTCAAAGCCAAATGCTTATTCAGGCCCTGCTGTAAAAAGGTCAGGGCCCTGGAAACGACAAACGAGCGAGGGTTATAGGCCTCCGCCTCGCACCAAGCAATGTAAGCCTTCCAGGTGCGGTGATAAATCTTGCGAGAAGTGCACTTGCGAGCTTTCAACAGAGTAGGGATCACGGAGTCGGCCACTCCCCTAGCCCTCAGCACCTGGGACTCAATAGCCAAGCCGTCAAAGCCAGCGAGGGTAAAGCAGGGTGCAATATGGGTCCTTGAGACAGGAGATAGTCTCACATCGGAAGCCGCCAAGGGGCGTCTGCCACCATTTGCACCACGTCGGCGTACCAGGTGCACCGGGGCCAACAGAATGGTCGGTATTCCCTCCATCATTATTCTGCGCACCAATCTCGGAAGCAGACGTATCGGAGGGAAGGCGTACAGGAGACGATAATGGCTCCAGGTGGCCACCAGAGCGTCCGTGGCCACTGCCAACGGATACTTTGTTCTGGACACAAAGGCTCTCACTTTGTGATTTAACTGGGACGCCATGAGATCCACATCCGGCGTCCCCCATCTGTGGCAAATCTGATTGAACACCTCCGGGTGGAGAGACCACTCCCCCTGGTCCAGCTTCTGGCGACTGAGAAAGTCCACCTGCCAGTTCTCCACACCTGGGATGCAAATCGCTGAGATCGCCGGAACGTTAAGTTCCGCCCAACGCAGAATCAGAGCTGCCTCCGCAGCCGCCGCTGGGCTCCTTGTGCCGCCCTGATGATTTACATACGCCACAGCCGTAGCATTGTCCGAATGAATTCGGATCGGACGGCCTTGCAATCTCTTTGTCCAATGAAAAAGACACAGCCTGATTGCTCTCAGCTCCAGCACGTTGATGGGCAGGCAAGCCTCCTGGGTCGACAAACGACCCTGGGCTGATAGCTGCCCCAGGACTCCACCCCAGCCCGTCAGGCTGGCGTCCGTGGTGAGTATTGTCCACTGAAGGGGCAGGAACGACTTCCCCTGAGTGAGAGCCGAGTCCCGAAGCCACCAGGTCAGAGACGCCCTGGTCTGGGGGCCCAGCCGGATCGGAAGATCCAACGACCGGTGGGACTTGTCCCACTGAGCCAGAATTGCTAGTTGGAGCAAACGAGTGTGACTCTGGGCAAAAGGTATCGCCTCGAACGACGAGACCATGAGCCCCAGCACCCTCATACAGAACCGCAAGGAAGACCGACGGTGCGATAGAAGAGTGCGCACAGCCGACTGTAAGCCCTGCAGTTTCGTCGGAGGGAGAAACACCTTTGCCTGTTCTGTGTCCAGAATGAGACCCAGATACTCCAGACGGCAGGAAGGAGACACTGACGACTTCTTCAGGTTGAGTAACCAGCCGAAGTCCAGCAGTGAGGCCATTGTGGGCAGAGACAGGGTCCGCTCGCAGGAGAAGATCGTCCAGATATGCCACTATGGCAATGCCCCTCTGACGCAGCAACGCCAACACCGGGGCTAGCAACTTTGTGAATACCCGGGGCACGGAGGTCAGGCCGAAAGGGAGAGCTACAAATTGAAAATGGCGATCTCCAATAGCGAACCGCAGGAAGCGCTGATGTCGCGGATGGATGGGTACATGGAGGTACGCATCCTTCATGTCCAACCATGCCAAGAATTCCCCCTGGTGAAGGGCGGCCACAACCGACCGAACAGACTCCATCCGGAACTTTCGCGCCCTGACAAACTTGTTCAGGGCCTTCAGGTCCAGGATGGGCCGAAATCTGTCCCCTTTCTTGGGCACCACAAAAAGATTTGAGTAAAAACCTCTCTCCTGGGGGAACCGGTACAATCACTCCCTGGTCTGAGAGGGCCTGTACCGCCCTGGAAAGGGCCTTCCTGCGCTCCTGCGGGAGGTTTAAATTTGATGGGAAGAACCTGTCTGGTGGTAGAGAGACGAACTCTATCCTGTACCCGGTGGACACCACCTCCCGGACCCAGCGGTCGGAAATGTGAGCCAGCCACGATCTGATAACCCCGGAAGACGTCCCCCCACCCGACACTCGTGGGGGCAACCCATCAGGCTGAGGAAGACTTGTCTTCCGTCTTTTCTGGTTTGCGCTGCCACTGCCGACGTCCGGCCCCTGCAGCGACCTTACTGGAACGGGTCCCTTTCCTTGCCGCGCCTGAGGCACGAAAAGGCTTCTTCTGACCCGAAGTAGAAGGCTCCTGTCTACGCCGAAACTCACGCCTGCGGGGCTCCGGAAGGAAGGTACTCTTACCCCCCGTGAAATCCTTAATGATTTCATCAAGACACGAGCCAAATAGGCGCCCACCCTGAAAGGGGAGGTCAGCCAAACCTCTTTTGGAAGCGTGGTCACCCGACCAGGAACGCAGCCAAAGAATTCTACGAAGTCTGACGGCCAATATCGATATTCTGGACAGCAAAGGCAGAACATCCACGGCCGCATCACAGAGGTAATTCATCCCCTGGAGTAAAAACTCAACCTTCTGCGGTGCCTCCATCAGGCGACCGCCTACCGGGTCCTTCCTAAGTTCCTCCATGCATTCAGAGAGATGCTGCGCTGCCATGGCCGCAGCCAAAGCCGGTCGCACAGCAGAGCCCGCATTCAAGAACAGGGACTTCAAAAGTGAGGAGTCCCTTCCATAGGAATGGTAGTCGCCTTGGTAAGGCGTGCAATAGGTGGATCCACCACAGGTGATTCCCATTTGTTTAGGAAGCTCTCCTCAAAGGGATAGCGTACGGAAAAACGTGTAGTCAGTGAGGAGGAACGCTGTGGGTGCTGCCATTCACGATATAGGAAATGGTGAAAAAATTAATTGTAAGGATAGGTCTTGGGGGCCTAGAAGACCCGCACACATAAGCAGATCGCGATTCGCCATCTTGATCCAGCTGCAACTTAGTGCGAATGCCAGCGATAATAGTGGCAACCAGCACTTTTTCTTGGTCAGCAGCTGGCCCCTGGTCCCCCTCAGTTCACACACTGTCACCACCCCTCTCCTCATCAGACAGGTCCCCCGGGGTCCCTGAGACCCTGGAAGCCACCTCCGGCTCAGAATCTTCCCGAGGATAAAGGAGGGGGACGCTTCCTGGGGACCCGCGGAGCGGCGTCCCCACGTGGAAAAAACTCAGTGAAAACAGCCCGCAGCTGGTTGAGAAAAGCCCCTTGGTCAGACTGCGTGGCTGCTGATGCCACCTCAGCAGGTTCAGCAGGGAGATCAGCCATTGCCAGAAATGCCAACGTGCAGTACCGAAAATGGCCGCTCCGAGCGCTAGAGGGAAAGCCCTATAGACTGAAAATGTCAGCGGCTACGGCAAAATGGCGGTGGTCCGCCGCAAAATGGCGGCCGAACGCCGCATGGCAATCCGGACGAGAAGGCCGAACGATCGCACGGTGCTGGGGGGGGGGAGAGGCGTGGCAGGGGGCAAGATGGAGAGCTGATCCCACCGGTGGCTACCCCGGACAAGCTGCTGTCACCGTGAAAATCACGAGTTTTCGGACGTGGGGCCCTCTTCACACCCTGTAAAGGGGGGAAGGCAGGGCGCTCACTTACCGGTCCGACGCCACGGTAGCCACCCGAATGCAGACTTTGCGCCCTTGATGGTGGTATGCTGCAGGCCCAAAGTCGCCCTGCCGAACGCATCGGTAAAGGGGACCAACAGGGGAATTCCACCCCGGGCCTCCCGCACGGAACAGGTAAGATGCGGCGGGTCCCCCATAGTGGGACTGGCTTCACATCATGTTGGCCAGGTCGGGGAAAGTACAGAGCTCCAGGACTCTCTATGCCCTGACCGGCTTCTTGATAGCAGATCATCTTGATTGCAGTAAAAAAATAAAAAATGGTCATAACAGGACCGCAGTTCCCTATAGCAGGGAAGCCAGGTCAACTCCTTGCGAACTAGGCATTGAAACTGAAGAGCTATACTGTGAGGGGGTTTAATGTAGGAAGAGAGGACGGCCCCCAGGGGAGGGGCCAGCTGATTCTTTTCCCTGCCTAGTTAACTCCTAGTGGGACGAACATAAACCCCACAAAGTCAATGGAGAGCTGCGTCTGTCAGTGAACGTAAGGAGAAACACAAATTTAAGCATTCAGGGTCCTCAGTCGTTTACCGGCCCCCGCGGCAAACTTGCCGGGCCTCGACCCCTTGCCCGCTGCACGAAAAAACCTCTTCTGACCCGAAGGATTAGGTCCCTGCTTGCGGCGGAACACTCGCCGCCTGGGCTCCGGAAGAAAAGTAATCTTCCCTCCAGTGAAATCCTTAATGATTTCATCCAACTGCGCCCCAAAGAGCCGACTGCCCTGAAAGGGGAGATCCGTGAGGCACTTTTTAGACGTGTGGTCACCCGACCACGAGCGTAACCAGAGTACCCGTCTGATAATGACTGCGAAAACAGACATTTTAGACAACATGGGAAGCAGGTCCAGAGCTGCGTCACACAAATACCAAAGCCCCTGAAACACATGGTCAGCTCTCTGCGACGGCTCAAGCCATTCTGCAGCTCCGTCATACACTCAGACAGAAATTGCGCCGCCATGGCCAGGGCCGGCCGCATGGCTGAGCCTGCCAGTAGAAAAAGTGCTTTGGACACCGTCTCCGTCCACCTATCAGCTGGGTCCTTAAAAGAGGGAGACCCCTCCAAGGGAATGGTCGTAGCCTTATTCAGGCGTGCTACTGGAGGGTCCACCGTGGGGGATGCCCACTTCTTCACAAAGCTATCCTCAAATGGATAACGTATAGCGAAGCGTCTTGGCAGGGCAAAAGAATTCTGCGGACGCTGCCATTCATGATAGACCAGATGGTTAAAAAATTGATCATAAGGGTAAGCCCTAGGGGACCTGGGCGGCCTAGCAGACCTGCAAACGTATGCGGACTCCTGCGACTCCCCAACATGGTCCAGTCGCAAAGATGCACGCATATCTGCAAACAGTGCAGCCACCAGCGCCCTTTCGCGCGCAACCGAGGCCTCCTGGTCTTCCTCGCCGTCCGAGGGATCCAGCTCACCATCAGAGTTCCACGGCCACTTCCGGTTCAGACTCTTCCCCCGAAGAAAGGGGGGGAGGCGGCCGCTTTTTAGGGGCCCCCTTAACCTGGCTCGGCCCTGCCCGGGAAAAGAATTCCCCAAAAACTGCTCTCAGGGACACCAGGGCCCCCCTGCGCAGGTCGCACTGCCGCTGACTCCTCCTCAGAAGTGAACGCAGGGTCATCCGCCATTTTCGCCACCGGACCTGACAGGCAGAAAAAAATGCACTGACACCCCCACAATACAGCCTCACCACCACCACACAGAGCAACCAGGGAGGACTGATCACACCGCTACCAGCACCCCAGGGAGAGCCCAGCTATACTTGCTGTTTGTTGCCCACAAGCGCTGCGTCCCAGTAGGAGAGCTTAGTGACCGCCAGTCCCAGAGTATGCGCCGCCTGTGCCATCCACGCTGTCCCAGGGTGAAGAGGAAGCAAACAGCTATCAGCACGTTTTTCTTTCCAGGCACAGCCAACATGGCCGCCGAGTGGTCACAAGAGGCCAAAACTTGCATACAGGCCATGACTACGGCATAATGGCTGCCGCTCAGCACTAGAGGGAAAACCCCAAGAAAATGGCCGCGGCTACGGCAAAATGGCGGCGGATCGCCGCATGGCGGTTTCGGAAGCGCGGGATGCGGTGCGGGGGGGGAAAGAACTCCCAGGGGAGGCTCTAACCCAGCAAAACACCCTCCACCGGCCGGCTCAAATCGCCCACCCCCCCTTCGCGTCCCTAGGGGGGAGTCACTCACCAGTCCGACGGGCGCAGCAGGTAGCCACTCGGTTGCAGACCTTCCTCCCACTGCCGGAGAGGGATGCTGCAGGCCACAGGCCCCTGGACTGGAACAAGGTCACCCCCTGGCCACCCGCATGGAACAGGCACGATGCCGCGGGCCCCGCCAAGGCTAGAGCTAGCTCGCATCGGTCGGCTGCGCTGGGGAAAAATCGCAGGATACTAGAAATCCTCTATGCCCCAGCCGGCTTCTTGATATCAGTCTTCATCAGATAGCTTGAAAAAAATAAAAAAAGCGGTAGCAAAAAAAACAAACCGCAGGTCCCATAAGGGACTTGCACTAGGCATAGAAAACTGATATGCTATACAGAGCAGGGGGGTTATATGGGAGAGAGAGGACGGCCCCCTGGGAGGGGCCAGCTTGCTTTCTATTTGCCTAGTCAACTCCTAGTAGGGTGTGCATATAACCCGCACTTGTCTAATGAAGGGCTGCGTCTGTCAGTGAACGTAAGAGGAAAAAAACAGAGTTATTACCTGATAACTCACTTTTCAGGAATCTTCCAGGACGGCTTACAGAGAGGCTCCTCCCACCTAACAGGAAACACATGATCGACATTATAAAAAGACTGCTCACCAGTAGTACCTCAGTATTAAACAAACAACCGAAGGCTCTGATATACATACAGTATTACTCTATTGGTAAACCATCAACTTAAATTACAGTTATACCCCCATAACCATATGTCATAGACAAGTTGATCATTAAGGGGGGGGATTGGAGCAGTCCTGGAAGATTCCTGAAAAGTGAGTTATCAGGTAATAATTCTGTTTTCCCAAGTCATCTTCCAGGACGGCTTACAGAGAGGATAACATAGGACTACATGATTAGGGTGGGACCACAGCTTTAAGCAACCTCCTCCCAACAATCCGTTCCTGGTTAGAGAACAGACCCGGTCGGAAAGGTTTCACAAAGGTTTGGAAGCTGGACCTGGTTACTGACTTGCAGATCTGGGGATGAGACTTGATGACGCTGTCAGCCCGTCCAGGTCGAAGGTTTGGAAACACTTTGGAAAGGCTGGCCCAGACAAGAGATTGGTCCTTGCCTAACAACCCTCCTCCAACGAATTTCGACACCAGGGTGGGATTAGTACATCAGGATACAATAGGAGAGACATTCGGCAGGACCTTCTACTGAACCCTTTTGTCTTAATAATGGACTATTGAGTGAAAAGTCCTTAGAAGGTCCTGACGAGGTTAGGGGGGGGAATTACTAGTTGAACAGATACTGTATACCAATACCCCCATATTGACATTAAATTCAACTACCAAATGGTTATCTCATTATGACATACATATAGTCTCGGAAGCCAACAAACAAATTAT
>BLSH010346820.1:359280-371525 GCA_018402905.1 Glandirana rugosa | reverse complement strand
TATATTTAAACAATGTAATTTAACAGAGATCGCTGCATCCTTAACTTACTTTATATAGTGCACACTAAGGTGGGAGACAGATAAAACCACCCAGCTCATAACATATCCAAATCTAGGATAAATGAAAGCTTCTGGCACCTTTGAATAAGCCTTGAAGTGTGCAACTAAAAGCTATCAGAAGGCCAACACCTGCAGGCATTAAACAAGCAATCATTTAAACTTGGGTGTGTCCATGTAAGCCTTGCATGGAGGTTACACCCAGGAGTCTGTCAATTGAATCATGCAGGATTCCACATCTAAATTTTTAGTTCAGGCTAGGAATGGGTTATTGCCTAAGGGCCAAGTCACACCACATGCAGTGTGCGTTTTTTTTTTTAAACCGCATGGAAAATAGGTTAGATGGTTCTCAATGGCCTAGTTCACACCACTGCAGTCAGTTCGTGCGTTCCAGCTCCAGAAAAAGTAGAACATGCTGCGTTTTTTCTGCACTTAACTACACTGTCCTGATTTTTAGTAGGGGGAAAAAAGCTGCACTGGACTGCATCAAAAACACACATGCAGAAAAGCATCCGGAACGCCTTTCTGAACTGGCCCTAAATCCAAAAACTCCTACTTACCCCCATAGCAGACCCTGAAAACAGGGTGTAATTGATGGAGTAAGTAGACCCCCAGAGCCCTGCTCAAGTGTGACCCAAGTGTAGGAAGGGTTTAATAGGTTGCAGCTTCTGCTGATCTCTGGGTTAGCCAGCCCCAGCTCTGCAGTTCATAGGTGTTTAGCCCTCTGCCTCCAAATGACCACACAATGGTGGATAAGAACACAAAGCACATTTACTCTGTGTTTGTGGGAGGCATGCAAACACCCACAGCAACCAATACCCAAAGGGAGGACTCCTCCTAAGGGTAACCACCCTGTGGCTATTTGCCACAAATTATAGCAAGTGTCATGGCGGGACCAGAGTACATGGTGTAGCTTTGCAGACCAGATAAAGTCTGCTGTAATACTCCTGGGATGGCACCAGGGAATACTAACACAACCACCTTATAGCTGTCCCTTCAGGGGTATCTGCAGCTTGCATTGTGTTTTGGTTTACCAACATAGTTTACCAGCATCAACAAACATGCGCCCCTCCCCCCAACTGGGAGTAGTCAGGATTTCTGGATGCCTCTGCTCCAGCCATATAGTATTCCCTCCGAAAAGATTAGGGGAAGCCAGCAGCCTTGATCCATCCGTATTAATCAGGAGCTCAGCCAGCAAATGAAAACCAAGACACTTTGTCATTTACTCTGCAATGCTCTCTAGGAAACTTTCTTAGTGTGTTGCAGCACTGGAGCTGGTATCCAGGCAGGAGATAATCTGTACATCCGTCCCTTAGGCGGTTCCCCATTTTGCTCCCTTCCTTTGTCCTACCAGGAGAGGACACAAGGTGGTTATGAGCCTTTTACAAGGAGAGACGAGGGTGCAAACGATCATACCATGACCAGCACTCCGCTACCTAGGGCGACCCAAATGAAGCCCCACCACTGGTAGGGAAGAGAGGGATACACAAACAGCCGGACTCCCCAGACCTGGTCTGCTGGTCTGTGGATTGTACAGAGAATCATCCCAAATCCTCTGGTGCCCCTACACCAGGGAGTAAGAAAGGACAAACTTGTCTTAGCCTCTTTCTTATCTTGGGGTCAGAGTCTGCAGGTGTCCCAGACCTGCTTCCTGCTTACAGTCTCCACCGGAGATTTTACCAGCACAGGACAGAATGGCTTCAACCATCTTCCCTGTAGCCCTGAAAGGTCAAGTAGTGCTGATCCCGGTCTGGCGCTGTGGATCAGACGCCTCTTCTTGGGACAGTGCATGGAGCTTGCAGCCCCAGCCACTAGGTCAGTGTTTGCTACCAATAACATGGCCGCCCTGCAAGCATCAGGACACCACTAGACCGCAATGTCCCCCGGAAGACTCACTGAGTCAAAATCGCACACTACCAGTGTACCTGAACTACAGGCACTGCTGTTGACCGGACTCCCTTGGAGAGAGGGGGGTCTCCTTGAGTAAAAGTTCAAGGCTCCTTTTCCAGGGCAGCCTGAACAAGCCCAAGCCACATGCAACCCCAGGTTCACTGCCCCTGTTCTAGGATGCTGTAGCCGGGAGGCCCCTGCCACCTGGCACGAAGGCCATAAAAATAACAAACTTCTTTAGAGTTCTTGTCAGGCTGGAGGAAACACATATACTGAGGTACTACTGGTGAGCAGTCTTTTTATAATGTGGATCATGTGTTTCCTGTTAGGTGGGAGGAGCCTCTCTCTGTAAGCCGTCCTGGAAGATGACTTGGAAAAAAAAAGTTTTGCCTATAGTTCTACTTTAAATTCTGGGTCAGCTGACATTCACAAGATATATATATATATATATATAAAAAATTATATTTAAAGCTAAACTCCAGAATAAGTATTATAAAAGAGTCATGAGTATTTTTACTTGTAACTTGGTGTTCTTTGTCTACTTTTAAATCTGTGCAGTAATCCAGTGTGAAATTGTGATCTTTATTACAGGAAACAATTGCATCAAGGCAGTAACTGCTGATCTCTCGCATTGTGCAGGATGACTGGTATTGAATCCACCCTCTGTAGTTTTCTGCAGGCAGCAGTAGTTTTTAGTGGGTGGAGCTACTGGCATCCCTCAGACTCTGCAGGTCAGGTGATGTCAACACTGCTTTTACAAGGTAATAACTGTTTTGTAAACACATTTGGTGGATACAAAGTTCATATATATTCTTTGATGATTGAGGAATAAATTTAAATAAAAGTTTTTGTACCTGGAGTTCAGCTTTAACATTTACATGCAACAGAAACCACTCTAATAAAAAAAAAATATATATATTATATATATTTTTTTCTTTAAGTATAAATTCAAATATTTTAGAGAGGATAGCCTACACTTACGATCTTTGTCAAACTTGGGAAGTGTTGCCCCGCTAGCAGCCATTTCTGGATCTACAGTTTCCAAAAATATTGTCCAAGGATTCTCATTGTCACTGAGCTCAATCATCTATAACAAGAAACGGTAAAAATGAATTTAAATATTCAGACAGCAAAATGTAAAACAAAGGTTTTTACTGAATACCATTAATGTGCCCTGCCTGTGAGTTTTATGCGTGGTTTGACTTTTTGCTTTATATTTATATACAAGGGACGTGTGTTGTTTATATATACACTGCACTTTCAAAGATTAAGCACTTTGTCAATGATTTCTGTGATTCATTATTAGTTTTAATTTTATTGTACAGTTAGTAGTCTGCACAGTTAAAGATCTATATTGACAATGCTATTGGAATATTAATATTAGGATTTTATGCATCAATCCTTTAACTAGCGGTCTATTGTATACCTATCTATTGCAGGGTATAGAAAATCAGTAGCACCATTTATTCTTTTATTTTACAGGTTTTGCTTTCAAAAAACATTTAATATTTAGGGGGTCATTTACAAAGCTTTAAACCTGTAAAAAATTGTAAAACATGACACAGTAAAATATAACTAAAATGAGCCTGCCCATCTGAAGTAACAAGTGGACAGCAGGGCCTGGCAGCAAAAAGGATAAAGCTTCAAGTAATTTACAACCATCTCAGGATGTTTTCACCATGGAGTTTTGGGTGTAACATGTTATGAAAAGTGAACTTATCCTTTAAAGACCATGTTCTGGTCAAGACACCTGATTGTAGGAAAGCCAGAAAGCAAGGCACTGAGTGAACAATGGCAGTGGTTCTCAACCTCAGTCCCTCCAATGGGTCATGTTTTGGGAACTTCCCTTAGATAAAATAGCTCTCATCAATACCATGTCATTGATATTGATTTAAAGCAGCTGTGCAAAGTAAAGGAAAACCTGAAAACATGGCTCATTGGGGGTACTTAAGGACCGAGGTTGAGAACCACTGATCTATGGGACTGAAGTGCCTGTGTGGACAACCAGGTAACAAATGATTTCTAGGTACATTCGCAGACCTTTCAGGAAGTGGATTTTTTTTGCTTTCAGCAAGGTAGGAATACTCGCTGAAAAAAATAAAAACAGACTCGGACTTTAGACTGCCATTAAGCCAAAGCACAATGAAAGAGGGACCCAAGAAAGCAGATCTGACCTGTGGGAAGAGGCCAGGGACCATCTGCTAGAAGTCTGAGTATGTCTGTGTACCAGGTTCTTCTGGACCAGTTTGGTACAATGAGAATCACCATTTTGGTCTCTTGCTCTATTTCTTTTAAAATAATAAGAATATAGAGTGGCAGAATTCACACTGGTGGGAAGGTGCAGTGCCAGAGCGGAGACCAGGGAATTATGGCATCCAGACAGAATCCTAGGTGCTAGCTACTGGGGTAGTTTTTTGTTGAGTCTGGAGGCCGTGAGGTCTACATCTAGAGTTTATTTCTAACATATTAGTTTGAAGAGGTCTGGGTGAAGAGCGCACTCCTGTTGTTCCAGGCTGTGGAGGCTAAGTTAACATGCTTTCCATTTGTCTACTTTTGGGACATGGACAACTGAGATCACTGGACAGCGAGTTTTATACCATAAGAACATCTAGTTTATTTCCTTCAAGGCTGCCAGACTCCTGGGGCCCCCTTGGTGGCTGATGTAAGCTACAGCCATGGCAGGGTATAATTGCACTGTGTCATGTTGTGGTACTGGCACAACTACTCCCTTGGATAACAGATGCTTCAGGGTGCTTTGTAAATCTGACTGTCCTTGTACAGTATTTGGATGATTGCAGAAAAACTGTTAACAGATGCCATCCCCCTCATCCCCCCCCCCAACTCCTATGAGTAAAGGCACCCCTTTGTTGGGAAGAAGCTTAAGACTTGAGGCCCAAGTATTATGCCAAAAGGAAGGGCTGACCTTCAACTTAGAAGCCGAAACCTGGGTAGAGTGATTAGGTGCTCTATCTTTTGCTAAGGCAGAGGCTACTGAAGAGGGAAATTCTGGGATCTTCTGCTGTGGAGTTAAAACCTTCCCTCCTGTGAAATTTTTTTATAAACCGTTCAATTGGCTTCTCATAACAGAAGTCTTTCTGTAGCTGTAGAATTGTACTTTCTGAACAACTGGAGGGCCATAGTTTGGAGACCCCTGTTCTAGAGAATCCACACAAAATAGCAGAAAAAGTAATTGCTCTTTTAAAGCACAATCCTTGAAAACTTGACATACTGAAATTGCAGCAATAGCAGATTGCTGGGCTGGCCCTGCCAAATTAGAGACAGTCTTTAACATCTCAACCTTTTTATCTGCAGAATCTTTGAAAAAAGAAATATCTTCAATAGGTATTAGATGTTTAAGACTGACATCAGGATTAACTACCACTGTATAGAGTTCAGAAAAGATTTTGGGAGGAGTGAATATACTTTCTGGAGTAATCCAATTCTCAAAGAGTGCACATTTTACCTGCTCGCGAATAGGGAAGGTCTTCGGAGATTTTAAGGTCACTGTACACAAAGAGGTACGGCAAGACAAAGGGGAATTGAGCTGCACAATGCCAAGGCTTTTGAATAGGACAGCAGTAAGCTCTTCCATATTAGCAAGCATGTAATGTGAAGCTCTCTCTTTAACCACCTCAATACAGGGCACGTTCACCCCCTTCCTTCCCAGGCCATTTTTCAGCTTTCAGCGTTGTCACAATTTGAATGACAATTGCGCAGGCATGCTACACTGTAAGCATGTGAAAATGTTATTTTATTCACACAAATAAAGCTTTCTTTTGGTGGTATTTGATCACTGCTGGGTTTTTTTTAACAAAAAAATACATAAATAAATAAAAATACCTTAAATTTTGAAAAAAAAAAGTCTTCGTTTGTCAGTAAATTTTGTAAAGTAGTAATTTTTCTCCCTCACTGATGTGCGCTGATGAGGTGGCACTGATTAGATGGCACTGATAAGGAGACACTAATATGCTGCACTTATGGACACTGACAGGTGGAACTGATAAGCGGCACTGGTGGGCACGGATAGGTGGCACTGATGGGCAGCACTGACTGGCTTCACTAATGGGCACTGATTGATGGCACTGGTGGTACTTTATTGTAATCAGGGCCCTGATTACATGTCCCCTGTGAGGAGATGCCACTGATCGGTTCTCCTGGCCACACACACAGTTAGTGTGAAGCGATGAGACGATTACCGTGTTTTCATGTGACCGGTTGATCGGACACAGCCGATCACATGGTAACAGAGCCGCAGCTCTTTACAGAGATTGGGGGTCGCACTGTGTCCTAGTAACACGGCGTGGCCGTAAACGCTGCGCGTCCATTCTGGGATGACGTCTTCCCAGAACAAGAGGCACACACTCCCTCCATTTCACGGAGAGCAGACGTCAAGTGGTTAATATAGCAGCAATTTGGGGAAGAAAAAAATAAATAAAAAACTTGGGCAACTTCCTTCACAACTGCCTCAATGTCCTCTTCATTCCCTTCTGTGTCTGCCCCATCTAGGCCAGGGCATATTGGGATCGGACTAGGAAAAGCAAATGGGAGTAGGAGAAAAGGCAGGGCATTTTGAAGCCCTGGGCAAGGACGACTGTGGTAAAGCGGTTTGTCTGAAGAATGTTGTGTGCCAGAAATGGAGCTAAAATTGGATGCAAAAACTGGTGTTAGAGTCAGCTCCTGCTCCACTGCAAGGGGCGCAAAGTGACAGAGCCGTGCGAGCCTTCGGCAGAACAATAGCTCACCTGCAGTATTGCCAAGCCTTGCTTCCACCTAGTCTACTACCATAACTACATGAAAGGGTATTCCACCAGATTAGGGTGCAGAATATAGCGCAGCCCTCAAATTTTCCACTTGCTTCCCGGGGGGAGAGGGTCGAGTACCACCAGCAGGCGGGGATGAATGGGGAAGAGAGCATGGAGGAAGAGGGGATGGCCGGTGACCAGATCATAGAAGAGAGCGGCCGGTGACCAGATCATAGAAGAGAGCAGCGTGGAGGAAGAGGATTCTTTGCTTGATCACAGCTGGGATTGCCCACTGTAACAGTTTATACAATTGCAGTCCGCTCACTGTCATATAGTCATGCCCTCCTGACCCCGCGTTTGTGACAGACAGAACACGCCCTGGCATTGGACCGGCGTTCTGTTACAGGTGCGGGGTCAGGAGGGCGCGACTGTATGCGACAGCGGAGCAGACTGAAACTCTAATGCAAACTGTTATAGCGGGCAATCCCCGCTGTGATCAAGCGAAGAATCCTCTTCCTCCACGGCGCTCTCTTCCTCTATGATGATCCGGTCACTGGCCGCCCTCTCTCTTCCTTCACGCTCTACAGTGAGGCTGCAAAGATGGACGCTGGTGAGGCTGCAAAGGTGGGCACAGGTGAGGCTGCGTTGGTGGGCACTGGTCACGCCACAAAGGTGGGCACGGGTGAGGCTACATTGATGGGCACAGGTGAGGCTGCACTAATAAAGTTGTTAATATTTGTGTAACTTAATTCTGCATAAAACATTTAAGTGTCATTTCATGAGAATTTATGAGGCCGTGTATAGGGCCCGGGCGCGGTAGGGGTTGGGTGGGGCAACTGGTGGCGAGTAACACTTAAGGCCTGGCTAGTAGCTGAGGACTTGAAATTTTTAGCCCTGATATAGGGTAAACATGTCTAGAAGGAGAATGCAGACCATCTTGTAGCAAATCCTTCTGGTGAAAAACGCAGGAGAAGGCACCTGAGTACCATTTAAAATCTCTAGGCAGGAGTGACCGTAAAATGTGCGACCAGTGATGTGATGCAAAAGTCAAGGCTTTGCTGAACATGGTGGGTGCACCTCGAAGCAGTCTCCAGAGAGGTTCTATAGAGCTGGACCATAGCCCTGGACCTGTTTTGCACCCTTAACGTGGTTGTCAACTCGTGACAACCACTTTAATCTACAGGTAAGCCTATGATAAGGCTTACCTGTAGGTGCCCTGCATATCTCCCAAACCTGCACAGATCAGGAGATATGCAGTGTATTAGCATTGCCATCGTCATTTCGGCACATGCGCATTGAAGAAAGAGCCTCCGTGTCGTTTCAGCACTGAGATCGTGCCGTGACTGGCAGCTCCCGCGCAAGAGTGATGTCACGCGACTCCAGCCAATCACAGAGCTGGAGTCGCGGCCCCGGGAGGAAGAGGGCCTGAAGATGGACGCAGCCAGCACAGGGGATATTGCAGGCTTTGTTTACAGGTAAGTGGCACATAATGGGCTACTATGTGATGCATAGTAGCCCATTATGCATCTACTTTGCAGGGGAATGTAGAGGAAGTAAACCCCATCTGGGTTTACTTCCTCTTTAATGCTGATTATACACATTGCAATAAGTTGCAAGATTAGCAATAATGCAGGATGCCAGTGGCCAGAGCAATATTATAGGCTGCCCCTACAGTGTGGGGTCAAGGTTTGTAGAGGTTTTGCCAAACCAGATAAACTGCTTCAGTTTGTCACATTAGAAGATAATGTGGGGTGGATAGAAGAATTTGAAGATAGAATATTAAAAATTGGATTTTTTTCTACTTACTGTAAAATCCTTTTCTTTCTCTGAGTTCATTGACAGACACAGCAGCTCATCTCGACTATTGGGTTATATGGTCACCTTCAGGAGTGGACTAGGCAGAACAGCAATTTATCAAAAAACAGACACAGCCCCTCCCAGGGGGCAGTCCTCGCTGGTAGTATCCCTCCACCCTGCAACAGCCAGCTCAGTTCGTAACAAGCAGTGCAAACTTAAAAAGAGGAGTGGGTGCTGTGTCCGTCAATGAACTCAGAGAAAGAGATTTTACGTTAAGTAGAAAAAATCCCTTTTTCTCTTTCGTTCATTGACGGACACAGCAGCTCATCTTGACTATTGGAACGTCCCAAAGCAGTGTCAAAACGAGGGGTGGGTAAAGGAACAATAAAAGTTTGCCCAACAGAACCCTATGTGAGGAACCAGAAAATACGACTCACACGGCCGCTTGCAAAACTTTGCGGCCAAAGGCAGCATCCGAAGACACCAAAACATCACCTTTGTAAAACTTGATAAAATGGCCGCCGAGCACACTAGGTTGTATAACATGCAGCCGACCTTAACAAAACGGCAGCCGATCGCGGCTACCGAAAAATGGTGAGCAGACCGTTCGCACGTAATGGCGACCATGCAGCATGAGGCACGAGGGTGAGGGAGTGCAGCTGGAAACCCCGGACACCACAAGGGGAACCCCAGAGAGGACCTAGCGGCAGCACAGCAAACCAGAGGAGGGGGGGGAAAGCCCACCAGCCTAACACCCCAGGAGGGTACCCGCCTGCTCCCCCCATACCCCAGCAGGAGTGGGGGGCGTACTTTCCCATCCAGCCGGGAGGTAGCGGGTATCCCATCCGAGACAAATCCGCCTCCCCGTCCATTCCGGGGGGGGGGGCTTTCGGCCATGGCAGCATGGTGACTCGGACCCGGTCGCCCAGCCATATGTGCTCCTAAGGTCTGCACACGTTCGCTAGCCGAGCTGGGGAGACTACCAGGATCCATATTATCCAGCCTGTCAGTATAACCCAATAGTCAAGATGTGCTGCTGTGTCCGCCAATGAACGAAAGAGAAAAGCTGTTGCTGTAACGTCAAGTTAGAGATTGGCATCAATTTGTAAGCGTATGAATTACATTCTTTGGTTTTGAGTTTAATACCACTTTTAAGACCAAAGTTAAGACTAAAGAAGTCTTCTGACCCGTTTAATTTTATACTTTTGGTAAGTAATATTGTAACTGGGATGAGTGCTAGCAAGTGTGAAGATTTTGCCCGTTGTGCAGTATGTATACAGTATTAATACCAACACTATAGATGTGAGCAGGTTTCCCTTCTGGAAGCTCACAGAGATCTGGAGGAGTGAATTGCAACAAGGAGTGGAACAGGCAACCTTGAAAGGAGACTCTTGCTCACTGAGTAGGTAGTAAATCAGTTCCCTCTAGATCAATTTTTTGCATGCATGTAAAAAAATCTGCATTTTGGCCTTTAATTTAACCCCCCCTAAGAACATATTTTCAGAAAGCAGGAGCCTTGTAGAATAAAAAAATGTTTTATGCAAATTTTTATATCACACAATATGTGTGCAACTGTTGATCAAATGCATATTAAAAAGGGGAAAAATGCATCCCATATCCCTTACGAACATCGATTTAAGTTTGTATGCTAAAATTAAAGCAAACAGGCTTATGCCTATTCTTTCGGCCCACATTCATCTGGATCAAGCTGGCTTCACATTATCCCGAGAAGCCAGACAGCACACTGAAAACCCTTACCCTTTTAGAGTATGCACCGACATGGACTCACTGTATTGTTCATTTAAGCACAAGAGACTCCATTTTGTTCACGCTGCTGCAATGTGTTCTGTGGCCTTCACTTATCACACAGATACACTTTCTCCTAGAAGCTCTCTCTGTGTCTACTCCCCCCTCCCCTCTCTATGTCTTTTCTTTTTTTTTTCCTTTACTGTATTGTTAGCGCTACAGACAGGTGCCTTATACGTTCATTTACCCTACTACATTGAAATGCTTCATTAATCTTGGATATTGTGTGCCCCTTATGTTCTCTGATATGTTAAATTACATGCGGTTTTATACCAATATGTCAGTTGTATTTTACAAACCTAGGAGATGCGTTGAACCACTTCTATCTCCACTGTACATTGTGCACAGGTTCTGTATGCCTTTGTACTGGTGAAATCATTGTTTTTCTACTGGTTCCTGACTTTGGTAACAATTTAAAACTGGCAATAAACAAAAATTATTCATAAAGGGGAAAACATGCTACAATGAATTTTGGTGCAAACACACAATAGAATACCAAATTTTTTGGTAAAGTACTAAAGAGGAAGTAAACACTTCTTTATTACCCTGCAAAGTAAAAGCATAATAGGCTAGTATGCATCGCATACTAGCCTATTATGTGCCACTTACCTGCAATCGACGCCTGCGCTGTCCGCACAGTAGGAAGCGTCCAACTTCGCCCCTCTTCCTTCCGGGGCCGCGTACTCCGGCACGATCACAGTGAAGAAACGGTATGGCGGCCCATTTCTTCACTGCGCATGTGTCGATGAGGTTGGCACATGCGAGTACAGTGTTTATCTCCTAAACTGTGCAGGTTTAGGAGATATGCAGGGTACCTACAGGTAAGCCTAATAATAGGTTTACCTGTATTATAAAGTGGTTACGTTTACAACCACTTTAAAGATGGGGTTGCTTTTAAACAGATACCAAACATGTTAATTCCTAAAATTGTGTGCACCTGTGATATCGCAAAAAAACTATGATGCCTAAAGTTCTCCATAGGAAACACTTCAAAATATCCATTTAGGCTGCATTCACACCTGAGCGACACGTTTTTTGGTTGCTTTTGAAGAGTTTGGTCACGCGTTCTCTAGTGAGACGTTGCACGTTTGCAAGCGCTGATGTCGTGCTAATACGCACGACTGACGCTTTTACAATGAAAGAATGGCAATACAAATTGGCCAGAAAAGCCCGATTCGCACAACAAAAATACCTCTGGGAGTAGTTTGAGCGTAGGGCGTTTGGCTTCAGGCGTTTTTGAGTGGAGATGTGAACAATCTCCATTCAGAAACATTGATTTTTTTTTCCCCTCTAACGTTTTGCTTCAGGCATATTTGAGCTACAAAATGCTCAGGTGTGAATGGAGCCATAGAGTTAAGCATGAATGTGTCCCCCCTACCATTATTGAACAAATCCCAGTGTTTGTGGTGTAACCTCACATGCAGTGCAATCACAGTTTACATACTTGTGAGCACCCTGTGCACGTGTTTGCAGTTGCATGCAGGTGTGTGCAAGGCAACAGGGTAACGTTTGATTTTTTTTTTTTTCCTTCAATACATTTTATTATAATTTAAAGTGGTTATAAAGCCTAAACATTTTCCTTAACACATTCCTCGTATTAAAGGTAAATTTGACAATGTTTAGGCATCAGTAACCCCCCCCCCCCCATATATTTTTTTTTTTTAGTTTGCAATGGGACAACGGAACGTGTGTGGACGTACGTTGACGTTTGTGCACGTGTCCCACGAGTGTTCATACATTTGACACTAACGTGACGTACACTCCAATGTGGTGTTTGTGACCCTAAACAAGTTATTACCATCCCCCCTGTGTAAGTACGAATTGAGATACCGAGGTAAGTGTGGACTCGTAAAACATCGAGTTTATACGGACTTCGTTTTGCAATCTCCCCTTTTTTTTTAGTTACAAAGACTTACCTCTAACAAGTGTAGAGGTGAGTTTTTGCGGACTTCG
>BLSH010346820.1:342105-355128 GCA_018402905.1 Glandirana rugosa | reverse complement strand
AGAGATCCGAGTAGAACTCCCGAAATTCTCCCACTATCTCCTGATTAGAGACCCTGCGGAGTCCCCGGGAATCCACCAGCACTTCCACATGGTTTGTGTCTTGTTGGTTTCTAATCAACATTGCCAACACGTGCCCTGTATTTTCACCTTCCTCATAATGTTTCTGTTGTAAGAAATATCTTTTATTTTCAGCTATTTGCATTTCAACCTGCCTTGCCGTAGACTGAGCTGCTAACCAGGATCGTTTGCTATCCTCAGATGGGTTTGCAATATAGAGTTCTTCCAGTCTACCAACTTCGAGATCACCATTTTTTCCCACGCCTTTGTGGATGTTTGAATCTTTTTGATTGCATATGTGAACTGTCCCCGCAAAAATGCTTTAGCTGCATCCCATACCACCCCAAGAGGGGCCGTACCCATATTAATTTGAAAGAAGGATTTAAGTTCTGTCATTATTGGGTCAGGAGTTGGGAAGAGATCAAGCCAAAATGGGTTCAATTTCCAGGTAAAGGGTTTCGCCTCCCCTTGGATCTCAAACTCCACCCATAAGGGTGAGTGATCTGAAATTTGTCTGGGTTCATATTGGGATTTGGTGATTAATGGGAGAATGTTGGTATTACCCAGCCCCATATCTATTCTAAACAGCCCATTATGCGTGGCAGAATGACACGAATACATCCTAACCTCCGGATTTCTTAACCTCCATATATCAGTTAACCCAAGTTCTTTCAGCAGACGGGAGAAGGGAGTGTGTCCCCCCGTGTGTTGTGTAGCTCTTGCAGGGTAAGACAATCTATCCCATTGGGTATGCAGTATGTTATTATAATCTCCTATAGCTATTAAAGGAACCCCAGGATGAGTAGATATCACTGATGCTAGGGTTCTAAGTACTTCCGCTGAGAATGGTGGAGGGATATATACTCCTAACATACACATGAGACCATATAGTTTTCATAACAAAAACACATATCTGCCCTGCGGATCTATATATACCTTCATGCATGTAAAACGTATCCCACGTTTGACAAACACACTCACTCCTCTAGCATATGTTGAATACGTTGAATGATATTGGGCTTGAAATTGCCCAGAATACAGTGTACTTGAACTGATATTTAGTTAGAAGACACACATATTACATACACACACACACACACACACACACACACACACACACACACACACACTTACAGTAGTTTAATTCAAAATTTGGAACTCATTATATAGATTCATTATACAGGCGGTCCCCGGGTTACAAACAAGATAGGGACTGTAGGTTTGTTCATAAGTCGAATTTGTTTGTAAGTCGGAACAGGTACATTTTTTAAGTGTAACTTCAGCCAAAACAAATATTTTTAAGCTTTTTGGATAGCATAGGGAAGGGGTAACACCCCTGTAATGTTTGTTTGGCTGTCTATGTTTCTGTTAAGAAGATTTCACCTCACTTCCTGTCCCAATGATAATTGGATTTTGAAAATTTTGGGTTGTTGTGGAAACAAACCTTGGTGGTAAAGCATCAGTGGAGACCCCTTTTTCCCATAATAACTCTTACAGCAGTGAATTTCCCTTCCTAGGGGGAGATTTCCTCTCACTTCCTGTTGTCTCCCTCCGTTTGTAAGTAGGAGTCGCTCGTAAGTCGGATGTTCATAACTAGGGGACTGCCTGTACAGTGATATATTTCAAGCATTTCTTTATTTTAATGATTAAGGCTTACAACTAGTGAAATCCCAAAATTCAGAATATGGTGAAAGTTAAATATTGTAGACTCATGATGTCACATTCTATTCAGCCAATTTAACTCAAAACATCTGTAAAGGTTTCCTGAGCCTTTAAATGATCTTTCAGTCTGGTTCAGTGGGTTACACAATCATGGGAAAGACTGCAGACTTCATAGTTATCCAGAAGACAGTCATTGACACCCTCTGCAAGGAGGGTAAATCACAAAAAGGCCATTGCTAAAGAAGCTAGCTGTTCAAAGAGTGCTGTATCCAAGCATATTTTCATGGACAGTTGAGTGGAAGGAAAAAGTGTGGTAGAAAAAGGTGCACAAGCAACTGGGATAACCGCAGCCTTGAGAGTATTGTGAAGCAAAGGCCATTCAAGAATTTGGGGGAGATTCACAAGGAGTGGACTACGGCTGGTGTCAGTGTCAAGAGTCACCACACAAACTTATCTAGAACATGGGCTACAACTATTGCATTCCTTGTGTCAAGCCACTCCTGAACCAGAGATGTCGTCAGAAGCGTCTTACATGGGGCTAAGGAGAAAAAGTCCTCTTTTCGAAAAACTACATTTTGTATGCGATTTGGAAATCAAGGTCCCAGAGTCTGGAGGAAGAGTGGAGAGGCACAGAATCCAAGTTGCATGAGGTCCAGTGTGAAGTTTCCACAGTTACTGATGGGGAGCTATTTCATCTGCTGGTGTTGATACACTGTTTTATCAAGTCCTAAGTAAGCACAGCCCTGTACCAGGAAATTCTAGAGCACGTCATGCTTTTCTCTGCTGACCAGCTTTATGGAGATGCCCATTTAATTTTCTAGCAGGACTTGGCAAATGCCCACACTGCCAAAAATACCAATACTTGATTTAATGATCATGGTTTCACTGTGCTTGATTGGCCCACTAACTTGTCTGACCTAAACCCAATAGAGAATCTGTGGGGTTATTAAGGGGAAGATGAGAGACACCAGAACCAACAATGCAGACAAGCTATAGGCTGCTATAAAACCAACCTGGGATTCCATAACACCTGAGCAGTGCCACAGGCTGATTGCCTCCATGCCACAACACATTGATGCAGTAATTCATGCAAATGGAGCCCCGGCCAAGTATTTTTTTTTGCAACGGGGACTTTGTTCCTCGGGTCTTTTCTGCCTCAATGGAGGGCCCTTCAGTTCTCATTTCTTGCATTCTTTACCTAAACATGCACTTTTCCCTAGAGAATTACATGCATTTGACTTGCTATGTTTGGGAAAACACCCGATTCGACGATCTCTTTCTACTTCTTAAAAATAACCTTCTGGAACTTCATGCTGGTTCTGATCCCTCCTTCCTTGTTAAGTGGGAAAGGGAGCTAGGGACGACTTTCTTTGACCCTCAAATGGAGTGTATACTCTTTTTTGCACATAAATCTTCCCTGTGCATCAGATAGCAGGAGACCACATACAAGATGACACTTTGGTACAGAACTCCATCACTCCTTGCAAGTTGTTTCCTCGACAGAACAATCGATGTTGGAGATGTGGCTCGTCTGAAGGCACTCCCTTACATGTTTCCTGGCAACCTGTGCTACAACTTATCCCCAAATATACCGACATTTCCCTACAGGATGACCCAGCTGCAATTCTGCTTAATCTCACACCTCTGTCAAAAAACACGATCCTCTTCACCCAGAGATGTAGGGGAAGAGGAAAGAAGAGGCGCCCGCAGAAACTGATGGAGTTCTTCCTTCAGTCTGCTAAAGATGGTGCCGACCTCTCGGCCCCCGCCGGCACATGTAAAAGCCCGAGACACTACACGGATCTCCCGGATGAATCGCTCACAGCAGACCAAGCGCTGGGGACGTCCTCACCCCATCACACATCTCCTCCATCCAGCCCTCCATGTGCCAGCCCAGTCAAAACACGGATGAGACTGGACTGCAGAGTGACAGGCAGGTGAGTCAGGAAGATTCTCTCACTGTACCACGATTCCCTAAGTGCCTCCATTGCTTCTTTCCCCACCTCTGGCCAGCCAGTTATGGACATTCATGCTAGTGTCCTTGCAGAACTCCCTGCGTGCAGATTTCTCCTCTCTAACCCGAAAGATAACGGCAGAGATCTCTTCCTTAGGCAACAGAGTTCATGCAGGAGAAAACGCTGAGTGATTGAACTACCACAGTTAATGACTTGATAGATGCCAATGAGGACGCCATTGAAGACAGGCAATGGCTGAGAGCGAAAATAGCGGACCTGGAGGATCGCTCCAGACGCAATAATTAAACGCTGTGGGGAGTTTCTGAATCTGTGCAACCCTCAGAACTCAATCTATATGACACGGACCTGTTCCGAATTTTCCTTCCTGATGTTCAACCTATCGAACTCGCCATAGACATTTACAATGCATTCCAAAACTCTCATTTTTGCCAGATACAATCCCTAGAGACATGCTCATGAGAGTTTACTTTTATGCAACTAAAGACCAAGTTCTGAAGAAATCTAGATCCATGGGGAAACTCCCAGACCCCTATGACAATATTCAAATCTTTGCAGATCTGTCCAAGTTTACCATGGACCTAAGGCGCCAGCTCAATACCAACATTAAGGCATTACGGAATCATAGCATCGGATATAAATGGGGACACCCCACCAAGCTGTCCACTGACAGAAACAGGAAAACGTTCACAATTACCTGAATCCGGCCTTGCACTACTAAAAGAATAGGGAATTGTCCCTGACCCACGCCCGGCTCCCACCTCAAGGAAACCCCAGGGGCCAATCCCTCCTCTCTGGCACAAGGCAATCTGTACCTTCCATCCTAAAAATCCTAATTTAGCATTGATGCAGTGCTAAACCTGTTTTAACTCTTTCCCCCGTCTCGAGCTATGCAGCTTCATTCCAATCACATTAACTGCTCAAAGTTTTTTTATATGTATCTCATTTGTTGCTGTTTATTTACCCTCTCTCTTCCTTCCCAGTCTGCACTGAATCACTAAGTCAAGATGTCGCACAATCTTAAAGAAGATGTCAGCTGTATACTTATGCGATCTCCCAGGTAGAGCTTTATCCAGAACTAGCACCCACAAGCTAAAAGTGAGTAAGACATTCCTTCCACTTGTTTTCAATTCTCAATGACTCTCAAGATCATATCAATAAATGCTAGAGATCTTAAACCATCCAGCCAAGAGAGCCTCTCTCTGGCAAACGGCCGTAAAATTGGATGGAAGCATAATTTGTGTCCAAGAGACTTATTTTAAAAAATCTGTTGTCCCTTTGCTTCAACACAAACTTTTCCCTCATATATTCATGGCTTGCAGCTCAGAGAAAAAACAGGGTGTCTTAATTGCCATTAATAACATTGACTTCCAGGCCCAGGACACAATCGTAGACCCAGACGGCAGATTCCTGATCCAAATATTCATGCTAGATTCCACGCTGTGCACTCTGGTATGCATTTATGTCCCAAACTCTAATCAAATCTCCTTCTTGAATAAACTTTTGAAAAAGGTTTGGGAAAATTCAAAAAAAGTTCACTAATCCTATGTGAGGATTTTAACATCGCCCCTGACGACTACCACCTAGACACCTCAAACAAAAGCTACCGGCATACCTCTCCAATGCAACGCTTCATTCAAACAACCTATACGACGTTTGGAGGTGCTACCATACCAACGAAAAGACTTTACACCTTACACTCTGCGGCACACAATACCTATTCACGGATAGACTTCTTCCTGATGGACAAATGGACACTTCAGCGAATCTCTCAATCAACCATTGAACAAATATCCTGGTCAGACCACGCCCCAGTTTGCCTGGTAGTCAATTTAAATTCCCGACCACGGCCTTTAAAGTATGGTGAGCCAACACCTTCCTCATGAAATCCCCCTATTATGCGAAATCTCTTCAGGCCCATCTGGATGAATTATTCTTGAATAATGTTGGGTCGGTTGACCAATCCACAAGTCTGTGGCTAGCTCACAAAGCATTAGAGGCGTACTGATTAAATTGGGGTCGCATGCTAAAAAGAGGACGACGTAGCAGATAGACAACGTCACAACACAAATTGAGCTCACTGAGTCCCTCAACAAAAAAGCCTTCCCATTCCCTCAACTTAAAACTCCTGGCCTTACGTCAAGAACTCAGATCCCTTCTGCTAGACTCGTTCAAAAAATCTCAAAGAAGACTAAAAGCCATATCGTATTCCACTAATAATAAAGCAGGTAAACGTATGGCACTACGTCTGCAAGGTATCTGTTAAATCTAAAATACTCTCTTTATCAACCCAACACCAAAACAAAAAGAGGGATTTTTTGTATAACTTACCGTAAAATCCTTTTCTCTGAGTTCACTGACAGACGCAGCCTTCTTATGACACATGGGGTTATGCTCATCCTACTAGGAGTAGCCTAGGCAAAACAAACAAAAGCATTGGCTGGCCCCTGCCAGGGGGCCGTCCTTACCTTAGCATATAATCCCCCTGCCCTGTACAGCACATAAGTTCGCAACAAGCCGTACAAAACCAACGCAGAGGGGTGGGTGCTGCGTCTGTCAGTGAACTCAGAGAAAAAGATTTTACGGTAAGTTATACAAAAAATCCCTTTTTCTCTTCCGTTCACTGACAGACGCAGCCTTCTTATGACACATGGAGACGTCCCAAAGCTGTGCCAATCAAGAGGGGTGGGCAAAACCATAACAACTGTACCCAACAGAAAAACGCCCTCTCAGGCGGCGCTAACCGTGCCTATACTGCCGCTTGTAATACTTTGCGGCCAAAAGCAGCATCCAAGGATGCTGAAATATCAATTTTGTAAAACTTAGTAAGCGTGTGCACTGAGGCCCAAGTAGCTGCCTTGCACACCTGAGACACCGAGGCTTGGTGTCTAAACACCCAGGAAGTACTAACTGCCCTGGTGGAATGCGCCGTGACCGGAAACGGGGAAACCTTGCCCCGAATCTCATATGCATGTGTCACGGTCTTCCGTATCCAACGTGACACGGTAGCGGACGAGGCCGCCATACCTCTGCGCGACCCTTCCGTCAGCAAAAATAAAGAATCAGACTTCCGAAAGGAAGCTGTAGAACTCAAATACACCCGCAAAGCCCTCACCGCATCCAAAGAATGCAGCTCAACTTCTTTGGGATGTGACGGGTGCGGGCACAATGAGGGAAGAACAATATCCTCATTTAAATGAAAGGAAGAAACCACCTTCGGAAGAAACGAAGGGGAAGGTCGCAAAACTGCCTTGTCCTTATGGAGGACCAAGTAAAGTGACTTGCAGGATAATGCTGCCAACTCAGACAGCAAGCTGGCGGATGCGATAGCTACCAGAAAGGCCACCTTCTGCGACAACAACTGTAAAGGAATGTCCCTAATCCTTTCATATGGTGGCTTCTGCAACACAGAAAGCACCAGATTCAAATCCCACGGTGCCAACGGCGACCGTATCCGAGGAGCCACATGACGTACCCCCTGTACAAATGTACGGATCAATGAATGAGACGCCAAGGGCCGTTGAAAAAGAACCGCCAGAGCTGAGATCTGCCCCTTGAGCGTACTTAACGCCAGGTTCTTGTCCAGTCCTTGCTGCAAAAATTACAGTACTCTGGACACTCTATAAGAGCGGGGGTTCCAACCCCCTGCCTCGCACCAGGTAATAGGCCTTCCAGGTCCTATGATAAATCTTACGTGAGGAACTCTTACGTGCTTTACTCATAGTAGGGATTACGGAGTCAGAGACACCCCTATCCCTCAATACCTGGGACTCAATAGCCAAGCCATCAAAGCCAGCGAGGGTAAAGCGAGGTGTCAGATGGGCCCCTGAGACAGTAGGCCCCTGCGAAGTGGAAGACGCCACGGAACCTCTGCCACCATCCGCACTATGTCGGCATACCAAGGACGCCGGGGCCAATCTGGGGCTACCAGGATTGTCGGGATTCCCTCCGCCTCTATCCCGTGTACAACACACGGTAGAACCTTTAGCGGAGGAAAAAGTACAGTAGCCGATACTGACCACGGGGCCTGCGAAGCTCTGCCCACCGAAGGATCAGAGCCGCCTCCGCGGCTGTTGCTGCACTTCTTGTTCCGCCCTGATGGTTTACCTACGCCACCGCTGTGGCATAGTCCGACTGAAGAGGGCGGCCTTGCAGCCTTTCTGTCCAACGGGACAGGCAAAGCCTGATCGCTCTCAGTTCCGGTACCTGTATCGACCAATTGAGTGGAGGAAAACTTCTCCCCCCCTTTAGGGCCTGAACCTGAATCCACCAAACCAAGGGTTCCCGGGACTGATGCTCCGACCTGATCGGCCTGTCCCGGGAAAGGGGAGATTTGTGCTACCGCGACAAAATTGCCCTCCGTAGGAACCGAGTGTGCCTCTGGGCGTAAGGTATCGCTTCGCAGATCGACACCCTGAGCCCCAACACCCGTACACAGAACCGCAAGGAGAACCACTGGCGCGATCACAGGGTTCGCCCTGCCTGAAGCGTTAGAAGCTTGCTCGGTGTTAGAAAATCAGACCCAGGTACTCCAGCCGGCGTTAAAGATGACTTCTGTCCGATAAGCGCCCGACCGGCGCCTAGAAGCGCCTCCCGACGCTCCTGCGGGAGCCTCAAGTTTGAGGGGAAGGACTTTTCTGGGGGCAGAGAGCTGCCTGCAACCCCCAGAAACCGGCCCCCATTATGCGGAGGCAGACTTGTCCTCCGCTTTTTCGGACTTACGCTGCCAGGGCCTCTTGCTGTGCCCCGTGAACGCCTTCCCGGCCTTGCACGCTTGGCCGGGCGCCCGAAAAAACTTCTTCTGACCTGAAGAGACAGGGCCCTGCCTACGACGACCATCTCATCTCTTCGGCTCTGGAAGGAAAGTACTCTTCCCTCCCGTGAAATCCTTAATGATTTTATCCAACTGTGGGCCAAACAGACGCCCTCCCTGAAAGGGCAGATCTGCAAGAGCTTTCTTTGAAGCCTGGTCGCCTGACCAAGAGCGGAGCCACAGCACCCGCCTGATAATTGAAAAAAACAGACATTTTTGACAATATGGGGAGAAGATCCAAAGCAGCATGGCATATGTAGCGGAGACCTTCTTCCAAATGCTGTGCCCGCTGTACTTCAGCCTGTGCACATTCACTAGACAAACTAGTGCGCAGTACGGCAGCGTGCTCGCGAAGAGACTGCGCCGCCATAGTAGTTGCTAGCGCCGGCCGCATGGCTGACCCAGCCAACAAGAATAGTGCTTTAGACACTGTCTCTGTGCGGCGATCGGCCGCCTCCTTAAAGGATGGAGACCCCTCCAAGGGGATGGTGGTTGCCTTATTTACATGGGCCACGGCAGGGTCCACCACCGGGGAAGCCCATCTCTTAGTAAAGCTCTCCTCAAAGGGGTAGCGAACAGCAAAGCTTTTAGGCAAAGCCAAGGAATTTGGTGGCCTACGCCATTCCTTGAACACTGCCTGTTCAAACACCTGATCATAAGGGTAAGCCCTAGGGGAACTATGGGGTCTAAGTGGTCCACACACATATGCAGACTCATGCGACTCCCCTGTTTGGTCCAGTCGCATAGAGTCGCGAATATCAGTTATCAGTGCTTCCACTATCGCTTTATCCCGCTAACAAGGAGCCTCCTGATCTTCTTCGCCCTCTGAGGGCGGCTCACCCTCTGAAAGATCCGCAGGTGTGACCACTGAGGCGCTTTCTAGATCTGAATCCTCCCCTGAGGAAAGAGGGGGAGGTGGGCGCTTCTGGGGGCCCCTCGGAATGGGCACCCCTGCCCGGGGAAAGAACTCCCCAAACACCGCCCTCAGCTGTTCCAAGGACGCAAATGTTCCTGGGGTGGACTGTAGATCTGCAGGCACCCCTGCCATAGTATTGCCGGCCTCTGACATCTCAGCCTTCCGGCACCCCCACTGTGTGACCACCACCTCTACCCCACCAATCAGCCAGGGAGACCCGGGAGGATTACACCCACCGCTACCAGCACCCAGGAAGCGCCAGCTATACTTGCTGTTTGATGCCTCCGCACTCCGACCGGAAGAGCAATGCCCACGAACTACTGCACGCCAGGAGCTTGTTACTGTGTATCAGCCACGCTGTCCAAGCGCAAACCGGAAGCCCACTTCCATTTTTAAGCACTTCCTGCACAAGGACTGCACCTCTCCCAAACGACCACTGGGGGCTGCCAGAGAGCAGGCTGGAAACCGCATGGTTTACCAAACAATGGACGCTGCCATTACACAAGCGCGGTCGGCCACGAACGAGCGGTGCTCCACACTCCAATGGTGGCGACCCGCCTTACACAGTGCTCCGGTCGGTGTAGATTTGAACGGTAAGTGCAAAGGTGCCTGCGGGGGATGGGGGGGAAGGCCTCTAATGGACCCCCACCGGCTGGACACCGCCAAAGCTGCCCAGGTGCCACTCTCCATGCCCCTAAAGGCGGAAGAGGGTTCCACTCATCACTCCGATGGGCGCCGCGGGTAGCCACCCGGAACAGACCTACCTCCCCACGGAGAGGCATGCTGCTGGCCAGGCCACTGGACAGGCGAACCAGTCACTGGGCTCTACTGGGTCTTAGCCACTGGCCGCCCGCACGGAACAGGTGCTATGCGGTGGGCCCCCCTAAGGGTGCTCGCATAGTGTCGGCCGGACTGGGGAAAGATTAGGATTCGAGAAATCCTCTATACCATCAGCCAGCTTCTTGATAGCAGTCTTCATCAGACCGCCGATCCCATAGGGAACCAGGTCTACTCCTTGCACTAGGCAAATAAAAACTGATGTGATGTACAGGGCAGGGGGATTATATGCTAAGGTAAGGACGGCCCCCTGGGAGGGGCCAGCCTATGCTTTTGCTTGTTTTGCCTAGGCTACTCCTAGTAGGATGATCATAACCCTGTCCGTGAACGGAAGAGAAATTATAAACCCCCAAGAGATAGCTGACGCTTTCCGTACTTACTATGAATCTCTTTACAATCTCAAAGATGATCGCACGACCATACAACCATCTCCAGACAGCATTCAAAGCTTTCTTGACCAAATTAACCTCCCTTCCCTATATTTAAACCAACTCAACTCCCCCTTTACTATCCAAGTGATAATTTAGCATATCAACTCTCTTCCAAATAGCAAACCGCCTGGCCTCGATGGACTTCCAGGGGAATACTATAAACAATATAGCGAAAAACTAGCCCCCCTTTTTATGTGACCTCTTCAACTTAGCTGCCTCCTCCTGTCTTCCCCCCCCAGGAAATGTTAAATGCTCTGATAATAACCCTTCCTAAGCCAGGAAAACAGCCTACATAGCCAATTTTTTTTAGACCAATCTCCTTACTCAACACGGATTTAAAAGTATATGCAAAGATCATAGCATCCAGGTTAATGCACACGTTACCTTCCCTAATAGACCAAGATCAGACAGGGTTTTTTAAGGGTCGACAATCCTGTGGGGACGCTACCAGGCTTCTAATCAACAAAACACATCTGGCCAAAACATCTGGAATGCCTTCTCTGCTCCTGTCATTGGATGCAGAGAAGGCGTTCGACAGTCTATTGCGGGTACCTCTAAGCCATTCTTACCAAATTCGGCTTCAAGGACCGGATTTTATCAGCTATCATGGCTCTCTATTAAATTGCCTCTATCGAGGCTATCGTCTCAGTTTAAAATAACAAATGTAACACGCCAGGGGAGTCCCTTATCCCTTCTTATTTTTGATCTGGCCATGGAGCCTCTGGCAAAACACATCAGGTCATCCAACCTAATTGCCGGACTCAGAGTGGGCGACAGAGACCACAGAATTAGTCTGTTCGCGGATGTTATTTTAATACTAACAAAGCCCCACTCCTCACTCGCAGCGACCCAAACCCCTTTTAACTACTTCCCTACCGGCCCATAGCAAAATGACATCATTCACTTTGAACACTAATATCTCAGAGATGCCTGCAGCTACAGGCATCAATGAGATATTCTGTTCAGCTGGCGATTCCCTTCACCATAAGAATGATCATAGAGGCTGCCCTGCCTCTTGATCGTTCTTACAGGCAGCGGGAGGGGACGTCCCTCCTCCCCTCCCGCCGCCATCAGGTGCCTTTACCGACTCACCTCACCGATCGGTGAGTCGGAGGATGGAACCGCCGCGGCCGGAAGGGAGCACCATTGAGATGCGAGGGACAGATCGTTCCCCGTCATCTCTATGGCTCTCGGAGGACCGGGCGTGACGTCATGACACCACGCCCGGGCCGGCAACAGTAAACAAAGCCGGTTTTCCGGCTAGAAAGCATCAGATCGTTTTTCTTTTTTTGATCTGATGATTTCCATCTTGGAGGAGAGGTGTGAGGTCTTATAGACCCCACACCTCTCCATAAAGAGTACCTGTCATGCAATATTTCTATTACAAGGGATGTTTACATTCCTTGTAATAAGAATAAAAGTGATCAAGTTTGTTTTTTTTTTTTTAAAGGGAAAGTGTAAAAATAAAATAAAAATGAAAGCGCCCACGTGTCCGCGAGCTCGCACACAGAAGTGAACACATACGTTAGTCGCATCCGCATATGTAAACGACATTCAAACCATACGTGAGGTATCGACGCGATCGTTAGCGCGAGAGCAATAATTCTAGCACTAGATCTCCTCTGTAACTCTAAACATGTACCCTGTAAAAATTGTTAAAGCGTTGCCTATGGGGATTTTAAAGTACCGTGACATGTTTGGTATCTATTTACTCGGCGTAACATCCTCTTTTACATCATGCAAAAAATTGGGCTAACTTTACTGTTTTTTTAATGCATGAAACTTTTTTTTTTTTAAAAACGTTCTTGAAAAATTACTGCGCAAATATCGCGCAAGATAAAATGTTGCAATGACCGCCATTTTATTCCCTAGAGCAGGGGTAGGCAACCAGTAGCCCTCCAGCTGTTGTGGAACTACATTTCCCATGAGGCATTGCAAGGCTGGCAGTTACAATTACTCAGAGAAGCATGATGGGACTTGTAGTTCTTCAACAGCTGGAGGGCCCCAGGTTGCCTACCCCTGCCCTAGGGTGTCTGCTAAATATATATGTTTGGGGGTTCTGAGTAATTTTCTAGCAAAAAAAAAAAAAGATGATTTTTACATATAGCAGCGAAGTGCCAGAATTCGTCCGGTAAGGAAGGGGTTAAACACATTTAGGGAGGTTTCATACTACAAAGTGAACTCTTCCAAATCGCACATATTGGATATAGGAATAGGTAGTGTCTCCAAGAATCTCATGAACCTACATTACCCATATCAATGGTCTGACTCTAGCATATCCTATTTGGGTATCTCTTTGACAAGCAATCCAGATAACTTATTCAAAGCCAACTC
>BLSH010346820.1:306142-317208 GCA_018402905.1 Glandirana rugosa | reverse complement strand
ACAGCGCTGCCAACCTTATAGACCCGAACCAGGACCTGTGCCTCGCCCGCTTCCACAAAGAGGGACGGCGGTTCCAGAACTGCGAGGTTCAACGCCACGCCCGGGACGACAGGGTCGCCACCAGGAGAGAATCTAAAACGTACTCCCACAACCCCGACTACCAGAGGTGGTAGCTCCACCACGAGATACGAGTCTCAGTGTTGGCCAGGGACGTCGCCCGTTAGGACGACGTCACCCTGTTCAGAGACGATAGGGACCTAACCCACTAGTCAAACCTAGTGGCGTGCTCAAAGGGAGCGGACCACCGACACCCGGGGCCGGAACCCCGACCCCTTCAACAAAGAAGGGCACCTGACCTACCACTAGTGCTGCCTACGGTCGGAGACCAGTGGCCCTGGGTCGACAACTGCCCCAGGACCCCCCCCCCCCAACCGCATAGGCTGGCATCCGTCGTGATCACCATCCAGTCCACGGGAAGAAACAACTTCCCCAGCCCCAAGGCCGGGGCCCACAGCCACCAGGCGAGGGAAACTCGTGCGGTGATCCAAACTGATCACCCAATCCAGGGATAGCAGAGACTTGTCCCACTGCAGCAGGATTGCCCGCTGCAGGGACCGGTTGTGACTCTGAGCATAGAGCACCACCTCGATGGTGGAGACCATCAGCCCCAACACCCTCATGCAAAATCTAAGAGAGGACCACCGCTGGGACAGCAGGGCCCGCACCGCAACTTGGAGCGTCAAGACCTTGGCGGCAGGGAGAAACACCTTCGCCCGCTCCGTGTCCAGGACCAAGCCCAGATATTCCAACCGTCGCGACAGAGCCAGTACCGACTTCAGAAGGTTTCTCACCCAGCTGAAGTCCCGCAGGAAACGGAGGGTGATGTCCAAATTGTCCTTCAAGGCTGAGGCAGACTCTACCCACAGGAGGAGGTCGTTGACATATGTCACTACAGCTATGCCCCTCTGCCGCAGCAGAGCCAGCACCGGGGCTAGGAGCTTGGTGAAGACCTGTGGGGCTGTGGCCAGACTGAATGGAAGGGCCACAAACTGGTAGTGGAGATCCCCTACCGCAAAACGCAGAAAGCGCTGGTGGTGCGCACATATGGGCACGTGCAGATACGCGTCCTTGATGTCTAAGGAGGCCAAGAAGTCTCCCTGACGAAGCGCTGCCACCACAGAGCGGACAGATTCCATTCTGAATTTCCGCGCCCTCACAAAAGTTGAGAGCCTTCAGGTCCAAGACAGGCCTGACCCCATCTTTTTTCGGAACCACAAAAAGATTTGAATAAAAACCGCGGAAACGTTCCGCCAAAGGGACCGGATCAATCACCCCCTGATGGAGCAGGACTTGCATGGCCCCAAACAGGGCCTGCCGTCGCCCCAGGGGAAGCCTCAGAGTGGAGGCAAAAAACCTGTCCGGGGCTCGGTACGTAACTATCTTGTACCCGGACGAAACCACCTCATGCACCCAGAGATCCGAATCCCAAGAGCCGTCCCCCCACCCGAGCCACGGGCGACCCATCATGTGGAGGGGGACTTCTCCTCCGCCTTCTCTGTCTTACGCTGCCAGGGACGCTTCTGGCCCCCCGCGGGGGCCTTGGCGGGCTGAGAGACCTTGTTCAGGGCACGTGGTGCATGAAAAAACCTCTTGAGTAGGGAAGGAAGGGCCCGCCCTGCGCCGCGGCTCCTTGACCCTTCTAGGCTCTGGGAGGACTGTACTCTTCCCCCCAGTGTAATCCTTGATGATCTCATCCAGGGAGGCCCCAAAGAGACGACCACCTTCAAACGGCAGGTCCGTCAGGCCCTGCTTTAAAGCAGCCACAGCAGACGTCTAATGACGATTGCAAACAAAGACAGTTTGGACAGCATGGGAGCCATGTCGAGGGCCGCATCACAGAGGTACTTAAGGCCCTGAATCAGCTGGTCCGCCATCTGCACAGGTTCCAGAGGGGCCTGGAGATCTTCCAAAGCCCGATGCACAATGGCCGCCCATTCCGTGAGCGCCTGTGCCACCAGCGCTGGACGCATGGCCGACCCCGCGACCAAGAACAATGCCTTGGACACCGCCTCAGTCCTCCTATCGGCCGGGTCCTTGAATGATGGAGAGCCCTACATCGGAATAGTGGTCGCTTTGTTCAAACGAGCCACAGGCGGGTCCACCGCCGGGGACTTCCACTTCTGCAACAGGGTATCCTCAAAGGGATAGCGCACTGAAAAACGTTTAGGTATGGCGAACGAACCCTGAGGTCGTTGCCACTCCTTGTAAACAAACTGATGAAAGTACGACAAATAAGGGAATACCTTAGGTGTCCGGGCCGGCCTATGCGACCCAAAAGCGTTGTCGCAGCCAGGCCCAGCTTCAGCGTCTCACGGACCGCTGAGACCAATGAGCCCACCAGAGCCCGTTCATGAGCCGCAGTGGCCCCAGAGGGCTCATCTTCATCAGAGGGGTCCCCAAGCTCGCCTTCCGACAGCTCCAGGGGGGTCCCCGACACCACGGAGCCCCCCTCAGGCTCAGAGTAGGTGAAGGGGGTGGCCGTTTTCTCGCCAACCCACGGTCATGGATCGGCTCCACCCGGGATTAGAATCCCTCCAGGATGGCCGTCAAACTGTCCAGCGGAACCACAGGTCCCAGCACTCCCTGGTCCCCACCGGAGACACCTGGCTGGGAAGCACCTGCTTCGGCCTCCATTGCCCGCACCCTGGAAGACACCCACCGGCCAAACCGGACTGTGCGTCCCACACCGCCCCTCAAGCTGTCGCACTAGGGGGTTCAAGGAGGACTCATCCCATCAACCCGGGTGCTACTGCTAGCGCTGCTGTAGCTGCCTGTAACCACCACTGCCGCTGCTCTGCGTCACCCATGTGTAGGAAAGGCTCTTCTGGCGGAAGGGGGACACTACCCGCCGCCCTGTACTATGGACGGGCGCAGCAGGTAGCCACCCGAGGCAGACCTGCCACCCCGCCGGTTCGGGGGGAGCTGCTGTCCACGCATTACCCATGACGCGGACTCCGGGGGCCCGGTCCTAGGTGTGCTGGCGGGACTTTAAACCCGCCGGCCGCCCCGCACGGAACGAGGCCCGACGCGGAAAACCCCGCGTGCAGCTAAGGGTCGGCTCGCATCCGTCGGCTGTGCTGGGGAGACTCCCTGGATCTAGGATATCCAGCCTGTCTCCCAGCCGGCTACTTGATTGCATTCTTCATCAGAAATCTTGAGAAAAAAGAACGGGGAACCGCAGATCACAGCAGGGAGCCAGGTCCTACTCCTTGCACTAGGCAGAAAAAACTGAGTTGCTGAGCAGGGCAGGAGGGGTTATGCCAAGTGAGGACTGCCCCCTGTGAGGGGCTGTGTCTGCTTTGAGCTGAACTACATTCTGCCTAGTCCACTTCTAGTGAAAAGTTGCATAAACCCCACATGTCAAGAATAGAGGCTGCGTCCATCAATGAACGATTGAGAAATAATGGTGGCCACACAAAATATTGACACTTTGGGCCCACTTTGGACATTCTCACTTAGGAGTGTACTCACTTTTGCTGCCAGCGGTTTAGACATTAATGGCTGTATGTTGAGTTCTTTTGAGGGGGACAGCAAATTGACACTTATACAAGCTGTACACTCACTACTTTACATTGTAGCAAAGTGTCATTTCTTCAGTGCTGTCACACGAAAAAATATAATAAAATATTGACAAACGTGTAAGGGGTGTACTCACTTTTGTGAGATACTGTATATGTCACATAACAGTATGTGTTTCAAGTTCCTCGTTGAGGCCATTCGGCAAAAGGGACCCAAACATGTAGCTCCAAAAGGTTTCCCTCCTACAAAGGAGGGAATATCTCTCTTTATCAGCAAGTGTCCCCTTCAGAATGGTCTCAATGGCCATTACCTCTAGGCATTTGAGGTCTTTGTTGTGCACTTGAAGAAAATGGCGTGGTACACTATGATTGTCACATCCCTTTTTAATTAATCTATGGTGCTCCCCAACTTTGGTCAGCAGTGCACGTATTGTGCGACCTACATACAGAAAGTTGCAAGGGCACCGCAGGATGTAAACCACAAAATTGGTCGAGCAGGTAATAAACTGCTTGATCCGAAACGTAGTGCCTTTGCTGGTGACAATTTCAGAACGCCCATGAGGCAAGAACTGGCAAGCAAGGCAACCTTATGTATGTACGGCCTGAGGAAGGGACGGAGCTCCGCAAACGCGTCGCCGATACCGTGACAGCTACGGACAGCTGACGACGGTGGAGAAATCCCCGGGACGCACTGACGGACCCTCCATCCACAGTACAGCGGACCACCGGATGCTCAGTCACTCCAGCCCAGCAGGACACCCAAAGAAGCAGGCAGTGGCTTACATTGCAATGCGTTGCATCTTACTACTTTTGTGAGTAGTTTTAATGTTTCTCAATAAATCCTGATTTTATATTGTCACTCTTAGAGGCGCACCTGTTTTCTTCTTCCTCTTCCCACAACAGAAGTTTGGTTCACTTCCAATGGGTGCAGCCCTTTGCAGTACAGATCTCTATTGCACTCACCAAGGACTTTGTCATTACATATGGACTATTGTTTTAGCAGGGCTTTTAAATTGACATTCATTTGCCAATGACCATACTTGTATATGCTGTTTCCTACATGATGTTTTGAAATATGTTGTTTTTTAATTTGTTTTTATAGCGGCTTTCAGCTGTTCACAGCTGTTTTCCAGTCTGACCCCTTTCACGGTTCATAGTGCGCTGTCACACATCCTCCCAAACAGCCAATACTGCCAGGTGTGCGTCCACCTTTAACCACTTCACCCCCAGAAGGATTTCCCACCTTAGGACCATTGCACTTTTTGAGATTCGGCACTGTGTCGCTTTAACTGACAATTGTGCTGTCGTGTGACATTGTACCCAAACAAAATTTGCATCCTTTTTTTTCCCCACCAATAGAGCTTTCTTTTGGTGGTATTTGATCACCTCTGCGTCATTTCTGATCACCACTATAAACAAAAAAAGCGACAATTTTGCAAAAAAAAATATTTCTTACTTTTTGCTAAAATCCAAATACAAAAAAAAACAAAAACAAATGTATTCATCGGTTTTGGCCGATTTATATTCTTCCTCATATTTTTGGTAAAAAAAAAATAGCAAATCTGCATTTAATGATTGGTTAGGGCAAAAGTTGCCACGTTTATAAACAGTGAGAATAAATTTGTAGTTTTGAAAATTTTTTTTTTACTGGTAATGGCGGCGATCAGCGATTTTTATCGGGACTGCGATGACCAATGACATTTATACAACAATCGGAAATTTAAATGTCCACTGATTACTGTATAGATGGCATTGGCAGTGAAGGAGTTAACCTGGGGGAGCGCTCTAGAGATTAACTGTGTTCGCTGGGCGTGTTCTGTGAGGGGGCTGGGCTGTCAGGAGCACGAGAGATCTAACTGATCCCAGTGACAGGGATCAGTAGATCTCTGTCATGCTGCCTGACAGCGCGGGGAACTGCAGTTTACACATCGGAGGTTCACCGTTGTTCAGCTGTGGCCAGCAATCGCGGCACACTGGCGGTGATGGGGTCCGCCCGAGGGCACATTCCTGCAGAGCGCGGCGGGCACGAGAGCCGTGCATGCACGAGCTGCTGTTTATAGACGGCGATTTGCGCAACAGCGCCACTCTGCAGCAGTAAATGTATGTGAACTGGTTAACACAAAATATAAATCTATTCCTAAAATAATTTATAAACGTTATAAGGTCCTTCTACTTGATCCAACGTTTAGCTCCCCTGCTGCCTCCCAAACCTCAAATTACTTTTAGGAAAACACGCACCATCAAAAATATTCTTGCCCCTAGCAAGTTACAAAAGTCTAAGAAAAGACCTCTATTCAACACTGAGGTCTACTTTGACAATAGAGTTGGCATTTTCCAGTGTCGAGAGGTTGCCTTAAGTGCCAGTTATTGACTCATGGGCGTTCTGAAATTGTCACCAACAAAGGCACTACGTTTCGGATCAAGCAGTTTATTACCTGTTCAACCAATTTTGTGGTTTACATCCTGTGGTGCCCTTGCAATTTTCTGTATGTAGGTCGGACAATACGTGCACTGCGGACCAGAGTTGGGGAGCACCGTAGATTCATTAAAAAGGGATGTGACAAACCGTGTCCCACGCCATTTTCTGCACAACAAAGACATCAAATGCCTAGAGGTACTGGCCATTCAAAAGGAACACTTACTGAGAGATACTCCTTCCTTTGTAGGAAAGAAACATTTTGAATCTACATGTTGGAGTCTCTTTTGCCGAATGGCCTCAACGAGGAGCTTGAAACATACTATTGTGTGACATATGTGTTAAATGTACATTTATTCAAACCCACGTGATGCAGCCATCATACATGTGGGTTTGTTCCAGGTCCTGTGTATTTATTAATCAAGAGGTTTAGAACATATGAGCTTAAATTGTCATTTACAGCAATAGTCATTTCCCTCAATCACTATCAGATTAATTCACTATTTTTTTCCCGTTTTTTTTAAACTTAATTTTTTAGAATAGTTTATTAGGTTGTTCTTATAATTAATGTCTTATTGTTCCTTATATTGCATTGGTGCAGAAGGGGTTAATCACTTTCCCAGGCTTGTTATTTACAATTCAGGGCCCCCTCCCTCCCTTACACACATGCTTAAATGTTAGTGTTGCAGCGCGCCGGTTCCTCCAGCCTGGGTCCAGCAGCATACACGGCGGTTGTTATACACCACCGCCTGGGATACATCTCGCTCTGGTTTGGGTGTTGGCGCCATCCTGCGCTCCGGATCTCCTGCGCTCTGCCTTCCAGCTCAATAGAATCCACGGCGGCCGCCTCACTTCTATCCTGGTGTGAAGGCTCGATCCTTTCCATTCCAGCAGGGTTAATCACAGCCGCTGAGTGTAATCTCACACTAGACGAAGTGAAGAGTGTCTGGATGGCCGCACTCCAACTGATCACCGTTTATTGTGCAATACTCATATGTACACGAGTACAATTGCAGCACAGACAGATATGAGCAAAGGCATAGCTTCTAACGCGTTTCACGTCATGGATTGACGCTTAGTTATATAGCTAATGATAGGTAGCCACTTTGCAATTTAAAGGGAGCCAACATTCATCCATGTGACAATCAACAGGTGAAGAATATCTAGATAACTACTTAGCAAGATCGTGGATAGAGGAAAGCGCCTTCATTCAAATGGCAGGTGCTGCTAGTGAAACATCCACATATAGCAAGAAACAGAGCCATTATAGAAAAGTATATATATTATTATCAAGTGCATACAATTATTGTTGTCAAAGCACTCTGTAAACTCCAACAAAATATAAAAAATAAAAAAGTGAATAAAATAGAAACAAACACTTACAAACACAAGAACTCATGTACAACAATACAAAATATGATGTAAGTGACCCATAAAATTGTATATAAATTCCTTCACCTTAAAATAATACACAGATACATTAAATATTTAAGAACAAAGATGTTTCCATAAACAAACCCATAGCAGAAAAGTTAATGAAGAAACCGCTATATGATAGGAGGCTTCACAATCTGAGACGTCCAAATTTAAGACATATAGCTAGAGAGAACATTGCTAAGAACCATGGCACTAATATAGCCTGGCATTGGAATTTAAATCATGATAAGGACACTTCTAGCTTGGTTATCCAGGGTGTTGAAAAGGTGGTTACTCCCAAAAGAGGGGGGGGGGGTGGGTAGGTTCGGTATTCTGTGTAGGAGGGGGGTGTACTGGATCGACCATTTAGGTACTAGGATGCCTGCTGGCATGAACTTTGAATAGGACGTTTCCCATTTTTATGATTGATTGATTTATCCAGACCAGTCCCTTTTTTTTTCCCTTTCTTTTCTGGTTTCTTTTCCCCTCTTTGTTCTTTCCTATTTTTCTCTCTTTGTTCCTCGCTTTACCTTCTCAGTATTTCATCTCCTTATAGGTGGTTATCCTTGCCGTTTGTCCATCTTTATTATACTTTAAACTCCTAGCAGCTTTGTCGTCTACTGTCCTTTTTGTTTGGTTGATACCAAGAGATATTAGGGTAATTATTTTCTTCTCTCCAGATATAGGTCTTAAATTTGGACGTCTCAGATTGTGAAGCCTCCCATCATATAGGGGTTTCTTCATTATCTGTTCCGCTATGGGGTCGTATATGGAAATTTATATACAATTTTATGGGTCACTTACATCATATTTTGTATTGTACATGAGTTCTTGTGTTTGTGTTTTGTTTCTATTTTATTCTTCACTTTTTTATTTTTATATTCTGTTGGAGTTGCTTTGACAAACATAATTATATGCGCTTGATAATAATGTATATACTTATGTATGTCTATAATGGCTCTGTTTCCTGCTATATGTGGGTGCTTCACTAGCAGCACCTGCTATTTGAATGAAGGCGCTTTCCTCTATCCACGATCTTGCTAAGTAGTTAACTAGATATTCTTCACCTGTTGGTGATTAGGTCACGTGGATGAATGTCAGCTCCAATTAAGTGGAAAAGTGGATACCTATCATTAGCTATGACTAAACATGTTAGCAGCTATGCCTTTGCTCGTATCTGTGCTGTAATTGTACTCATGTACATATGAATATTGCACAATAAATAGTGATCAGTTGGAGTGCGGCAATCCAGAGACTCTTCATTTCGTCTTGTCATCTCACACTGTGATCTCCCCATTCACCAGCAGCACACGCATGGCAAGCTGTGGATAGCGGGATCCTTCCATTCCATTGAGCCTTCACCCATCTGGCATGGACACTGGTGCTCCCCACCCTGGCAATCCTATTTGGTATGGTGCTAACCCATTCTTCCAAGTCTACATAGAGTTTTGAAGTTAACCCAGCAGGTGGCCAATAATGAGCCCAGCAGCTAGATTACACAAGTAATTCTCATCCACCACTCTTATCGCCCAGTACGGCAGACAGCTTGATAAAAAATGGAAAAGCAAACCACCTCTTGTGCAGATAGGATACTTCCTTCAGCTGCTGAGGGAAGATGCGGAATGCGCTCACAGCTCACCGACTGATTATTGGCCACCTGCTGGTGAGTCTTAACACATAGGGGGGTATCCCCCTATTGTTCACTAGGTGTGGTGACGATGCACAATACGGCTGGAATTATTCCACTCTTTGATGCACTGCTTTTTTCTGGACTTCTGTTTATTTAGTGCCACTTTTTTTCACAAGACTTTTGTTTTCACATCAGTCACATGTGGATTTGGTTAATTTGTTTTATTCATTATTAGTGGCTGCTGTTTTGATTAATTTTTATATTTTTTTTTCATATGCTATTTTTGATATTTATAATTATATTTTTTTCAGTGTATAGTTATCCTAGAGCGCTGATATTTTGGCACTGTAGCCTTTTAGACTGTAGTACTTTTGATATATAACGTGTGTACTGACTCCTATTTAACCACTTCCACACCACCCACCGTCATTAGACGGCGGTACTTTGCCGTTGAATACCGTAGCTATGGTAGCAGATAGCTATCATAACCCCGGTATCTTTTTAAACAGCGGGCGGCCAACTTTCAGATAAAAGTGATCTCTGCGGCAGGTTCGCCGCAAGATCATTTTTTATCGGGGGTGGGAGAGGTACCCACCTCCCGCCACTTTCCGCAAACGCTGGTAAGCAGCAGAGACTATCGGGTCCGCACTCCTCTGAGCCTAGATGCCAAGTGAGCGGAAGAAGCTGCCTACTCGGCTCCATAGCAATGATGGGCAGAAGCATCGTCAAACATCACTTCCGCTCATTGCTCTTAAAGGAGAAAAAAAGGGATTTTATTATAACTTACCGTAAAATCCTTTTCTCTGAGTTCACTGACAGACGCAGCTCTTCTTAAATGACATGTGGGTTTTATGTCGTTCTATCAGGAGTGACTAGGCAAAACAGATGCAAAAGCATCAGGCATAGGCTGGCCCCTCCCATGGGGGCCGTCCTCACCTGAGCCTATAAAACCCCCTGCTGGCCAATAGCATTCAGTTTGTCACAAGCAATGCAACAAAAAAACCAGAGGGGTGGGAGCTGCGTCTGTCAGTTAACTCAGAGAAAAGGATTTTACGGTAAGTTATAATAAAATCCCTTTTTCTCTTACGTTCACTGACAGACGCAGCTCTTCTTAAATGACACGTGGGGACGTCCCAAAGCAGTGCCAAAAAATAGAGGGGTGAGCAAACAACAACTGTACCCAACAGAACCCTCTCAGAGAGGACGCACTCACACCGCTGCTCGCAAAACTTTGCGGCCAAAAGCAGCATCCGCAGATGCCGACACATCAACTTTGTAAAACTTAGTAAACGTGTGGACTGAGGCCCAAGTGGCCGCTTTGCACACCTGACACACCGAAGCCTGGTGCCTGAACGCCCAGGAGGTACTGACCGACCTGGTGGAATGAGCCGTGACCGGAAAAGGGGGAACCTTGCCCCGAAGCTCATACGCATGGGTCACGGTCTGTCTAATCCAACGGGAAATGGTAGCCGACGAGGCTGCCGAACCCTTTTTGGAGCCCCCGGGTAACGCAAACAACGAGTCAGACTTCCGAAAAGAAGCTGTAGCACTCAAAGAAACCCGCAGGGCCCTCACCACATCCAAAGAGTCTAACTCAAATTCCTTAGGATGTTTTGGGTGAGGACATAATGAAGGAAGGACAATATCCTCATTCAAATGAAAAGAAGAGACCACCTTCGGAAGGAAAGAAGGCGGAAGTCGCAACACCGCCTTGTCATTATGAAGAATCAAGTACGGGGACTTGCAGGACAAGGCAGCCAATTCTGACACCCGCCGCACGGATGTGACAGCCACTAAGAAGGCAACCTTCTGCGACAAAAGGGACAAGGGAATGTCCCTAATCTTCTCATACGGTGGTTTCTGTAAAACAGAGAGCACCAGATTCAAATCCCACGGCGCCAGAGGCGGCCGAAACTGGGGAGCCACATGACGCACACCTTGTACAAATGTGCGGATCAGAGAATGGGAAGCCAAAGGTCTCTGAAAAAGGACCGCTAAACGCAGTACACCGAGGGGTCAAAGCCGG
>BLSH010346820.1:282175-305100 GCA_018402905.1 Glandirana rugosa | reverse complement strand
GGAGCACAGCGGACCTCATGGAACCAGACTAAGATCTGTGCCACGTCCGCTTCCACAAGAACGGAGGGCTGTTCGATAACCCCGACGTTCGCCGCCAAGCCTGGGATGACAGCGCGGCCTCCAGGAGGGATTCCAAGACGTACGCCCACAACCCTGAGTACCAAAGCAGGAAGCTCCGTTATGGAATGCGAGTCTCAGTGTGAGCCGAGGACGTCTTCCGTTAAGACAGTGCCACCCTGTTTAGAGGGGAAAGAGACCTGTCTGACTAGGCAAACCTGGTGGTCTGGTCCCCTAGAGACTGAACCACCGAGGTCCGAGGTCGTGACTGAGACCCTTTCAGGAAAGAAGGGGACCAAGTCAGAGATCCCCTGGTCTGGTGGTCCAAACGGATCAGTCTGTCCAGAGAAAGGGGAGATTTGTCCCACCGTGACAGAATTGCCTTCTGCAGGAGCCGAGTGTGACTCTGAGCGTAAGGTATTGCCTCGAAGGACGAAACCATGAGTCCCAACACCCGCATGCAGAACCTTAGGGAGGACCTCCGGCGCGACAGTAGGGTCCGAACCGCCGCTTGCAGCCCCAATAGCTTGTCGGGAGGCAAGAACACCTTCGCCTGCACCGTGTCTAGAATCAGACCAAGGTACTCCAGGCGACACGAGGGGGCTAGTGAGGACTTCTGCAGGTTGATGAGCCAACCAAAGTCCCTTAGTGTAGAGGCCGTGATTCTAACGTCCTCCTCCAAGGACACTGCCGACTCCGCCCTCAAGAGCAGGTCGTCGAGGTACGCTACCGCTGCGATACCTCTCTGTCTTAGCAGTGCTAGAACCGGTGCCAACACCTTGGTGAACACCCTGGGAGCCGAGGCCAGACCGAAAGGTATGGCCACAAACTGGTAGTGTAGGCCTCCCACTGTGAAGCGCAGAAAACGCTGGTGTTTTTGGCAGATGGGAACGTGCAGATAGGCGTCCCTGATGTCCAGGGACGCCAAGAATTCCCCTTGATGCAGGGCGGCAACGACCGAGCGAACGGACTCCATCTTGAACTTCTGTGCTTTGACAAAGCAGTTCAGAGCTTTGAGGTCCAAAATCGGCCTGACCCCGCCCTTTTTGGGCACCACAAAGAGGTTTGAGTAAAAACCGCAGAACCTCTCCTCCAGTGGAACTGGCACCACGACGCCCATGTCCGCAAGGGACTGGACCGCGCCTAATAGCTCCTCCAGACGCCCCTGCGGGAGTCTTAGGTTTGAGGGAAAGAACCTGTCTGGGGGCAGAGCTTTGAACTCTATCCGGTGGACATCACATCCAGGACCCACCGATTGGAGATGTGAGCTGTCCAGCAGTCCGCAAACTCCAATAACCGGCCCCCCACCCGAGAGATGGGCGGGGGCAACCTGTCACGAGGAGGGCTTATCCTCCGCTTTACCGGGTTTCCGTTGCCAGGTTCTCTTACCAGACCCAGCCGGGGCCTTACCAGACTTGGAACCCGCCCCGGCTTTGCCGGAGGCATGAAAAAACTTTCTGCCCAGAAAAAGTGGGGCCCTGTCGTCGGCGAAAGTCCCGCCGTTTGGGTTCCGGAAGAAAGAGACTCTCCCCCTTCCCCCCCGGTGAAATCCTTAATGATTTCGTCCAGCTGCGGTCCAAATAAACGACCCCCCTGGAAGGGAAGGTCAGTGAGGCGTTTCTTAGACACCTGATCAGCCGACCAAGACCTCAGCCACAACACACGTCTGATGATTATAGCAAAAGCTGAAATTTTGGACAGCATGGGCATGATGTCCAGCAGGGAGTCGCACAGATAATGGAGGCCTTCCTCCACGTGTTGCACCTTATGCAACTCCTTCCTCGCACAATTGCAACACAAATTTTTGCTCACTGAGGAGAGGCACTCCAAAAGAGACTGTGCTGTCATTGCTTAGGGCAGAGCTGGCCGCATAGCAAAACCTGCTACCTGAAAGATAGCCTTAGACACCATTTCCGTGCGACGATCCGCCGCATCCTTAAAAGAGGGTGAACCCTCCACAGGAAGGGTGGTAGCCTTATTTAGATGGGCCACCGGTGGGTCCACCGAAGGGGAAGCCCACCGCTTAAGGAAGGCATCCTCAAAGGGATAGCGCACCGCAAAACGCTTAGGCAAGGTGAAGGAATATTTGGGGGAACCCCATTCCTTAAAAACAGCCCGCTCAAAAAATTGATCATATGGAAAAGCCCTAGGAGACTTAGGAGGCCTCATAGACCCACAGACATAAGTGGAGGACTGCGCCTCCTCTGACTGATTAAGGCACAGGGCCTGGCGAATGTCAGCAATTAGCGCCGCTACAATTGCCCTGTAGCGCGCCACTGAGGCCCCCTGGTCCTCTTCAGTATCTGAGAGAACCAATTTGCCTTCAGAGAGTTCCACGGGGGTCCCCGTGACAACCGAAGCAACTTCGTGATCTGAATCCTTGCCTGAGACATGAGGGGCCAAGCGCTTAGCGGGGGGCTCCGGGGCCGGAGCAGTAACCACCTTTGGAATGAATTCCACAAAAAGAGCCCGCAAAAGGTCCAAAGTGACAGCAGGGGCTTGTGCGGAGCGCTGCTCTGTCGGTTCAAAATTAGAGGATGCTGCAGGGTCCATAGCCGCCGCGTCGCCGTCCCAAGACATAGGCCTGAATGGGACGCCCCCCCCCCCCCCACGTAATCACCACCACCACCTGAGACCACCCAGAGAGCCTGGGAGGACAAGCCCACCTATACCAACACCCCAAAGAGCCAGCCAAACATGCTGCTTCTAGCCCTGTAGCCGGTCAGCGCTGTGAGAGAAAAAAGCGCGCCTGGGGACTGTACCACACGTGCAGCTGCCGCTTCTCTGAGGAGAAAGCGTGTGCAGCTACATAGAGTGCAGTACCACAAACCGCCACGGGGAGAAAATGGCGCCAGCGCAGCAAGAGCCAACCACCGCAAAATGGCGGCAGTAAAAAGGCAACGCGAACGAATGTTCCCCAGTGGTAACGCCGGTACAGGCCCCAGGGCCCTCTATATCACAAACGCGACGCCGCGCACCGGGGGGGGGGGGGGGGGACCGGAGGTGGGGGGTGGGTGGCTGGGAGGGGGGCAACGTAAGTACTAAGTGCCCCCCTGGCAGGGAAAAACTACCACTAAAATTAAAAATGCCCCGGATGTCGCCCCCCCCCACGCCCTAAGGCGGAGGAGGGGTCCACTCACCAGTCCAACGGGCGTTGTGGGTAGCCACCCGAAGCAGACTTTCCCCCCTTGTCCCGGGAATGATTGCTGCTGGCCAAGGTCACTGGAAAGGCAAAAGCCAGACACTGGGTACAAGTGGCAACAGCCACAGGCCGCCCGCACGAAATGGGCCCTGAGCGACGTTGCCCTGTCATTTTAGGGCAGGTCGTCAGGAGGTGGCCGGGCAGGGCAAAGCTTTGGATTCGTGATATCCGCTCTATGCCAAGGCCGGCTACTTGATAGAAGTCTTCATCTTTTTCTTAGAAAAAATTTACATGCAGAAAAACGCAGGTCCCATGAGGGAACCCAGTCAACTCCTTTTGCACTAGGCAAACAAAACTGAATGCTATTGGCCAGCAGGGGGTTTTATAGGCTCAGGTGAGGACGGCCCCCATGGGAGGGGCCAGCCTATCCCTGATGCTTTTGCATCTGTTTTGCCTAGTCACTCTTGATAGGATGACATAAAACCCACATGTCATTTAAGAAGAGCTGCGTCTGTCAGTGAACGTAAGAAATATATATTTTTTCAAATTTTTTTTTTTTTTATTGCTCTTAAAGCGGAGTTCCACTCAAAAGTGGAACTTCCACTGGTTGGATTCCTCCCCCCTCACATTTGGCACCTTTTGGGGGGAGGAAAGAGGACACCTGTCTTTAGACAGGTGTCCTTTTACACACATCCGGGAGCTCGGGCCAGCCGCCGCGGCCGCTGACGTCAGCAGCCCGGCTCCCTCCTGGCCAATAGCAGAGAGCAGCAGAGCCTAGCGCATGCGCAGTAAGGTGCCCGGCGTGAAGCTGTAATGTTACATGTCCGGGTTCCCTTACCAGCAATGGATGCGGCTGCATCCGACCCCCGATACGAAGATCGGCGGCAGGTGCCGACATCGCTGGACTACTGCATGTGTAGCTGCTGACTTAATTTTTTTTTCCCTGGCGGACCTCCACTTTAAGTGTAAATATGAGATCTGAGGTCCTTTTGACCACAGATTTTATATTTAAGGAGGTCCTGGCATGCTTTTTTCTATTACAAGGAAAGTTTACATTCCTTGTAACAAAGTGATCACATTTTCTATCTTTTTTAAAAGGACAGTGTAAAGTAAAATTAAAAAAAAAATAATAAAAAAAAAAAAAAAAAAAAATTTAAAAGCACCCAGTCACGCCTGCATATGAAAACTGTGTTCAAGCCATACATTTGCGGTATCACTGCAATTGTTAGAGTGAGAGCAATAATTTTAGCACTAGACCTCCTCTAACTCAAAACTGGTAACCTGTAGAAATTTTTAAACGTCACCGATGGAGATTTTTAAGTGCCAAAGTTTATTGCCATTCCACAAGCGGGCGCAATTTTGAAGCATGACATGTTGGGTATCAATTTACTCGGCGTAACATCTTTCACAATATGGAAAAAAATTGGGCTAACTGTGGTCTTATTTTTTAACTGATTTTTTTTTTTTTTAAAAAGGTGCTCGTAAGACCTCTTCGCAAATACGGTGTGACAAAGTAGTGCAATGACCGCCATTTTATTCTCTAGGGTGTTAGAAAAAAAAATATGTTTGGGGTTTCTAAGTAATTTTGTAGCAAAAAAAAATAAAAAATGGTTTTACCTTGTAAACAAAGTGGTTAACATGCTTTTGAATGTGATTGCTTAATTCGGAACACAGCTACATGCCCAACTATCAGAGGGTGTGCACACTTATACAGTGACATTTTGTTTTTATTATTTTTACTCCCCAACCCCTCCACCAAAGATTTCAATTTGTTTTCCAATTGTGTTGTAGTTTATAGGACACATTAAAGATATATATACACACACACCCCTTATATACTAGAGTATAAGCTGACCCGAATATAAGCCAAGGCACCTAATTTTACCACAAAAAACTGTGACAACGTATTGACTCGAGTATAAGCCTAGGGTGGGAAATACAGCAGATACTGATAAAATTAAAAAATAAAAATAGATACCAATTGCACAGGTATTGTAGCCAGAACATAGGTATTCAGCCATTATACAGAGAATCAGCCATTACACAGGTACAGGGAGCACAGTACCTCCTCTCCTCGTCAGAGGCAGCCGCTCCGGACCAATCCCCATCCCACAGCACAGTGACAAGCCAATCACTGGCAGTCACTGTGCAGCCAATCGATGTATGTGCTCTGTTACATAGACTTTTCAGACCACCCACAAAGGCTTCGGGCTCCCGCAGATGAGATGCTGTGGGGCACTGCTACGAGTATAAGCCGAGGGAGGCCATTTTCAGCACAAAAGATGTGCTGAAAAACTCTGCTTATACTCGAGTATATATGGGATATATCTACACACACACACTAGAACGTTGGATTCAGAGTAACTTGGTCTGGGTGCGTTTTGCAAGACCGCAACATTTTTTTGATAAATTTTGACTTTATAAAACGAGCGATTTCTTGATATACAAGTAGCGCCATGTCACAACTGAGCATAAAAAGACAGGTGCCTATAAGTGTAGTGATATGGCTACATTTGATGAAGGTACAACATTTAGCAACTCACATGGTTGAGGATTAAGAGAGGCGCACCTAAGTATGCAGGCATCTGGGGTAAAGTGTCCACATAGACCATCCTCCACACTACCATTGAAGTCATCCTTTCCATGCTGCGCTCCACAAGTGCTTCAAGCCTCAGTTTTCAGAGCCTCTTCTTGCAGGGTAGTCTTTCCGGTCACAAGTGCAGACTAACAGCGGTGATAGCCAGTGGTGTGGAGGATGGTCAATGTGGACAGCTTTACTCCGGATGCCTGAATACTTCGATGTGCCTCTTTTAATCATCAACCACGTGAGTTGTTAAATGTTTATACTTTCATTAAATGTAACCATTTTGCTACACTTAGAGGTGCATCTCTTCTCTTTTATACTCTGTAGCTCTTGCTGGATTTTGCTTCTAATCTCCTTGTGGAGGCTGCTATTTATGGACGGACATTTTATGGTTACACAACCTATCACATTACTATAATCTTTTATATGGACTATAAACTGAAGGACTTATGAATAAATTGTTGTGGAACGAATCATCTGAGTTTCTATTATTTCTTTTAGGGAAATTCGCTTTGATATATGAATGCTTTGGATTACAAGCATGTTTCCGGACTTATGCTCGCAAGCCAAGGTTTTACAAATACATATATATTGTGGGAGATTAACTTTCCTGAGGAAAACAGTCAGCGTGCAGACAACTTTCTTTAACCACTTCAGCCCCGGAAGGATTTCACACTTTAGGATCAGAGCACTTTTTGCGATTCGCACTGCGTTGCTTTAACTATTGCGCGGTCGTGCGACGTTGTACCCAAACAAAATTTGCATCCTTTTTTCCCCACAAATAGAGCTTTCTTTTGGTGGTATTTGATCACCTCTGTGTCATTTCTGATCACTGCTATAAACAAAAGAAGAGGGACAATTTTGCAAAAAAAAAAAAAAAAAAAAAATTAAAGTTTTTCTTACTTTTTGCTAATACAAATCCAAAAATATATATATAAAAAAACTTTTTTTCATCGGTTTTGGCTGATTTGTATTTTTCCTCTTGTGCAATCGCCGTTTATTGATTGGTTTGCGCAAAAGTGGCCACGTTTACAGATGAGAATTCATTTCTGGGTTTTTTTTTTTTTTTTTTACTAGTAAAGGCGGCGATCTGCGATTTTTATCAGGACTGCGATATTGCGGCAGACATGTCGGACCATTTTGACACTTTTTTGCGACCAATGACATTTATACAGCGATCAGAAATTTAAATATCCACTGATTACTGTTTAAATGTCACTGGCAGTGAAGGGGTTAACCTGCTGGGGGTGATCTAGGGGTCAACTGTGTTCCCTGGGTGTGTTCTAACTGTGTGGGGGGGCTGGGCTACCATGGGCAGCTCGCTCTTCGCCCTCTCCCCTCGACGGCATCACAAGTGTAGGAACCGGCTTTGGCTTCAAAGCCAGGCGCGCACTGTGCATGCACGAGTCGCGCTGCGCATTGTGACTGGCCGGTGTATCTTCTTGGACCCGTGACGTGTCCCAGAAGATCGCCAAGAGGGAGGGGGGTGGACTTCCTTTCTGGAGCCGCGGCTCCAGGGGAGGAAGTGGACCTGGGACCCTGTAAAAACAGGGTCCCTGGTCACCCCCCCAAAAAAAAGACATGCCAATTGTGGCATGTCGGAGGGTCACCTTCTCTTAAAGCGGAAGTTCCACTTTTGGGTGGAACTCCGCTTTAAGCCACCTGCTGGTAGACTCCAGTGGACCACAAACTCTGGACCGAAACCAGCTCTGCCATGGTGGCTGGCAAAATCCAGACCAGACTCTGTTTAACGAGACCACATGAACGCATACGAGGCGACAGGTAGTGTCCATCTACCACTTTGCCTCGCATACTGTCACATATCCTCCCCCCCTCTGCTCAAGCCCCTGCGGCTGAGCAACTGTCCCAACTATACAGTGGACCTGGGAGAGGGCATCCGCATTGTTCTGGAGTCTTCCGCCCAGTGTTATACTGTGAACTTAAATGGCTGTAGGGCCAGGAACCACCTAGTCATCCGACTATTTTTCTCCCTGTTGTCACACATCCACTTCAGGGGGGCATGGTCAGTGACTAGCCTAAACGACCTTCCTAGGAGGTAGTACTTCAGCGCCTCTAAAGACCACTTGATCGCCAAGCACTCCTTCTCCACAATGGCATAGTTCCTCTCATGCCTGTCAAGGTTCCTGCTTAAGTAGACAACCGGGTGCTCCTCACCTACATAAAACACCATCATAAAACAATATATAGTGCCATCTGAGGTAAAGCAGCGCTAATAGGTAATAGTTTAAAGTCCCACAGCTGTGGTTAGTAAAACGATCAGTATTAGTCTGTGTATAGGTTCCTCCCCATGAAGGGATATTTAATCCAGTTTATATCTGTGTAAAAGTTCTCTGACTATATTTTCACACTTCAGGTAAATGCACAGGTATTATGCAGTCAGATATGAAGACAGTTGTCAGCATGTGCAATCCGGCCCCCCCATCACATTGCACTCACAGGACATCTCTGGGTCTGCCAGTAGTCCTTAGTTAGGTCTAGGGTTATGTACCAGGCACCTCCCAACCTGTCCACAAGTTCGTCAACCCACGGCATTGGATATGCATCAAACTTAGACACATTATTCAGCTTCCTGAAATAGTTACAGAACTTGATAGTGCCATCAGGCTTTTAGACTAGCACTATAGGGCTTGACCAGGTGCAGTGGGACTCCTCTATCATGCCTAACTGCAACATGGTTTTTATTTCCTTCGTCTCTCATCTAGCCTCAGGTATTAGGTAGGGTTTTACATTTACGCGGACCCATGGTTCTGTAATTATATCATGTTGCAGTACAATGGTCAGTCCAGGTAGGCGGAAGGAAAAAATCTCTATTTTTACTGATAAATTCCTTATCATTATTTTGTTGTGTCAGTGACATGGGGACGTCTGAAGTCATGGATAGCCTGTCTTCTTGAGGAGTGGGCACTGCCAATAAAGTCTGTCTTTCCACGGTTTTAAGAGATTCACATGGTAAATTTGCTTGGGTTTCCTTTTCCCTGGCTGGTAAACTTTGTAGTTCACTTCCCCCAATTTCAAAAGGGATCCTGCCACTTTGCAAGGAATTTACTTTCAACCGTGGGGACTAGCACCAGCACTCTATCTCTGGGGTTGAAGGTACGGATTTTGGTACCACGATTATAAACCCTTCTCTGGGCCTCATGGGCTTGCTCCATATGTTCTCGCACCAGGGGTAGGACTGCTGCAATTCAATCCTGCATCAAGGAGATATGCTCGATGACGCTATATGGGGTGGCCTCGCCTTCCCACGTCTCTTTTGCTACATCTAGCAGCCCCCTGGGATGTTTACCATATAAGAGCTCAAATGGGGGAATACCCCATAGAAGCTTGCGGAACCTCTTGTATGGCAAACCTATCCCAATTTCTTCCATCTTTCCCCACTACCTTTTTCAACATGCTTTTGAGCGTTTTATTAAACCTCTCCACAAGTCCATCCGTTTGGGGGTGGTAAACCGAAGTATGGAGATGGGAGATTTTATACAACCTGCACAATTCCTTGGGTACACGGGAAGTCCTCTTTAGGGATCCCCACCCGGCTAAACACTTGGACCAGCTCCTTGGTAATAATCTTAGTGGAAGTGTTCTGCAAGGGTATGGCTTCCGCATAGCGGGTCGCATAATCTATTACCAGGATGCTCTGGTGTCCCCAGGCAGACTACTATGGGTCCCACGAGATTCATGCCAATTCTTTCGAATTGCAATTCAATTATGGGCAGTGGAACAAGTGGACTACGAAAACGGGGTGAGGGCGCAGAGAGCTGACACTCAGAGTAGGATTCACAATACTCTGATATCTGCATCAACCTGGGCCAGAAGAATCTCTGGGTTATTCTCTCCCTGGTCTTATCCATACCCAGATGTCCCCCCATTACATGTCCGTGGGCTAGATCTAGCACCATCCGTCGAAAAGGGTTTGGGAAACACTAGCTGTTCCACCTCGTCCTTCCCTTGTTTCATCACCTGATACAACAAATTATTTTTAAGAGCAATGTGGGGAAAAGACACCCCCCAATTAGGGTCCACAGGTTCCCCAATCATGACCTTCACGTTATCTCTGGCTCTAAGGAGAGCGACATCCCATAGTTGCTCTGTACAGAAGTCCTCTCTGCGGACCTCTAAGTCAGGTACTACATTCTGTTCACTCTCGCCGTCAAGGTCAGACATTTTTTGGGTCATTAGCCCCCAGATGGGAGCTATCTTCCAGCTCCTCCCACTCCCCAGCCACTACATGAATGTGTCCCCATTAGTCTTCCCTTCCATTTGGCAAAAAGGGACGGGCAAGAGTTCCCCTGCTTCTGCAGCAGGGGGAGTTCTATCCCCAAGACTTCCTGTGCCTTCCCATAACCTCCAAAAATTGGGAAAATCCCTCCCCACTAGGGCTTCATGAAGCAGTGAAGGCACTAGTTCCACTGAATGAGTCACACTGCCCCAAGGGGTGCCAATCTCAACCACCACTGTCTGGTATTCACGAGTGTTCCCATGGATGCAAATGACCCCAACAGTATCAGGGTGTAACCTTGCAGGGTTTACACAATTGCTTTCTACCATTACCACACTACCAGAGTCAAGCTGTGCAGTGACTGGCTTTCCATCAACAAAAATCACACACATTTGTTTCTCCATGTGATTTAAACATGATGCTGTATATGCAACCTGGGCAAAAAGAGAAAGGTGTCTATTTACACAAGCATAATCGAACTGCATGGGTTCATCATTCAGGGGACAACTGGCAGCAATATGGCCCAATGCATGGCATTGGTAGCACTGTATGTGCTGCATACCCAGTTCTTTCCAGGGTCTCAAAGACCTTCCTGGCTTCTTTGGCCAGTCTCCATGTCTAGAGCCCACAGTCTCCAACAGTAGCAGTCTTATCAAAATTTCCCCACACCCCTGAACCCTGGAACAGTATTAATGGGTCTGCCATTCTATCTCTCATCCCTAGATACATTGGAGAGGGGTGCAGATGGGTGCAACAAGTCCTCAGCAGCAGTGTATCTCTCCATGAGGTTCACGAGTTGGGCGGCGGTTTTGGGGTCCCCATGACTGACCCACTTCCTCAAAGCAGCAGGGAGAGCATGTAGATAGCGGTGACCACCATTACCACGCGCTCCACAATCTGGGGATCTGGCAAAGTCTCTGGATGTAGCCACTTCCTGGTGAGGTGGACCAGATTGAACTGTGAGCGGGGTGGCTTGTCGGTGCGGTAAGTCCACTGATGTACCCGTTGGGCCCAGACTGCCATGGTGACCCCTAGGCATGCAAATATCTCGGCCCTTAGGGCCTCATAGTCCTGGGCCTTATCTGCTTCCAGATCAAAGTAGGCTTTTTGGGGTTCACCAGTCAAGAATGGTGCCAACAGCCCCGCCCACTGTTCCTTTGGCCATCCTTGAGGAAGAGCAGCTCTTTCAAAAGTCGTGAGATATGCATCCACGTCATCCGCAGGTGTCATCTTCTGCATTTGTTAAGAGGCGCGTAACAACTTTGGGACCACTGTTACCGGAGGTGTGATCCCCTTTTTTTAAATGCAGCAAGGCCTCTGCAAACTGTTGGTTCATCTCCTGTTGAGCCGCTTGTGCTGAGGCGGGCTCTCTGAACTGGCGGTTAGTTTCCCGCCGAGCTGCCTGTTGTGCTGCAGCGGCCTCTGCGGCCTGCATCCTCCCCCATATGTGGGAGATTCACTTGTGGGGATCAACTTTCCTGAGGAAAATAGGCAACTTTCTTTAAAAATCTGAAGGCTTGCCAGGTTTATTAGTAAAAGATTTGAATATTAAAAAAATGAAACAGAAAATAAACCCTTGCTGTCTGGCGCTAAACTAAACAGTTTGCTCACTATGCAGTGTGGGGCTGGCCCTGACACCCACAAAACATAAGCCACAATGCAAACCTTGTCTTTTAAAGTCCAAACAGACACAATGCTCTCTGAGATCCCTCTCTGAGTTCCAGGTCAGAGATCAAGTGAGATCTCTTCCTGATTTAAGCCACCTGCAGGTGGACTCCAGTGGACCACAAACTCTAGACCTGAACAAGCCCTGTCATGGTGGCTGGTAAAATCCGGACCGGACTATTTAATCCATTCCACATGAACGCATACGAGGCGACAGATAATGTCTGTCTACCACTTCGCCTCGTATACTGTCACTATATATATTATATACACACACACACATTATATACATACACACACACACTATATATATATATATATATACATACATTTATTATTCCTCCAAACAAAAAGCCTTGAGAAAGGAACCAGATTTATCACCGTAAGCACTAAATGTCTTGTACTGCCTCACATCCACCAGGTTAATGATAGCTATACACATGATTATTTTTGTTTGGAAGTCTGTAGCTTTCCATCTCTTTCAACAGCAGTGATCTGCCACACACAATTTTAGTTACTCAGTTTAAAAACAGCAGTGAAAATACCCAAATGGCAGTTTTAATTTAATCTTCCATTATAAAATAATAATAATAAAAAAAAAAAAAAACACGAACATCTGTAAACAGATATTTTTCCACATTTAAAAGAATGGTGCATACCACACACAAATTTTACAACAATGAAACACTTTAAAACTTATGTAATAAAGGCCTTTTTTGATATCTACTTTTCTAGACTGCATAAATGCTTTTATTTCCACATCAGCTTGCCACATGTCCTCGTGACAACACGTAAAGCCTGGTACACATGGGCTGAATATATCAGCCGGTTCAACAGGAACTGGCCGCCATTCTGCCCGTGTGTACTTCAGCCTGCTTTTGTTTAACGGGCATGCTAGCAAAATGGGATGGGGGTTAGACGTTAGAGTTGCATGATTCTGGCCAAAATGAGAATCACCATTTTTTTGCTCAGAAGATAACAATTCTCTCAATTCTTATGGCGTAACATCTTTCATATTATACAAAAAAAAATTGGGCTAACTTCACGGTTTATTTTTCTTATTTTTGAAAGTGTCATTTTCCCCAAAAAATTGTGTTTGAAAGACCGTTGCGCAAATACCGTATGACATAAAATATTCACCATTTTATTCTCTAGGGTCTTTGCTAAAAATATATATATAATGTTTGGGGTTCTAAGTAGTTATCTAGCAAAAAAAAAATAATGATTTTAACTTGAAATCAACAAATGCCAGAAAAAGGTTTAAGTGGTTAAACTGCCCTAATTTTACACACTTCCTTTGAGCTAGAACAGAACATTGCAATGTTTATAGCAGGGTTAGGCAACCTTAAAGGGGTGGAGATCTACCTGAACAACATGGAAGAAGTCAAAGGTAACCGGGCACAAGGTCGCCTCCTCACACACACTGCTTTAAACCGGTGGTTGTCGTGGTTTTACTGCCCCGATCCCTACGTCCTTTAGTGTATACATGCCCTGGCAGAAATTCAGCCCCGTTTCTTTGGTGGGTGTTATTGCCTGCCAATCGCGACCCATTCAAGTAAATGGGTCACTCTTGCAAGCATCCCGCAACCGCATGCTTCTGCGGGGTCCAAGGGGTTAAAGCAGGTCCTGCTGCTGGCACCACTCTGGAGACTGCTAGCCGGGATAAGAGGTGGAGTGCAGTTGGTATCACTCTGCATAGGACAGGAGCCAGCACTACAGAGGAGGGATCGGCTTATGCGGCTCTTGCTCCTTACTACAGCTCCAACTTTACAAGTAGTCCATCTGAATTGCACTGTTTGATGCTCTGGAATGGCGGGTCAGCAAGCCCAGACCGTGATCTACCAGTCACCTGTCCGAGATATAGTGGTAGATCGCAATCTACAGGTTGCTGACCCCCCGGGTTATAGTTAACATTGAAGAATGTTTTTAAACTTGGCAGACTGACTGGAATGTTTTGAAACTGGCAGACTGCCCAGAAAGTTTCAAAACTGGAAGACGGTCGGGAATGGCTCTGAACTTGTCACATAGAATTGAGGAAGTGTCGGGTTGAGATTGTCAGGGGGGTTGAATAGAGATTGTGATCTTTTAATGATTAATCGTGCAGTCCCCATCAGAAAATAATAGCTCAGTAGGGAGATCAAAGAGCAAGAGTGACCACTCAGACCATGTATAGCTCCAAATTCAATGCAGGTGCTAACTCTGACTCATCAACGTCAATAGTAGTCCCAAGAAGAAGATGGCTGCACACCACAATGACAGAAATGGAATAAATGTTACTTTATTAGAATCGTCAAGCCAAAGCCGGTCACAGGAAAATATGCTGGTTAACGTTTCACACGCTAGCTGCGTGCTTGTTTAAAGGGAGATCGCTGTGCTAACACTGGCATAGCTAGTACAGTGAGCTCTTCAGTAAGCTCTTTAACCCAGTGGGCTGGACAAGAAAAAAAAAAAAAAAAAGAAATCCTTACAGTGTGCACCAGGTCTTCGCTTCTTCCAGCCCCCTTCCCTTTTGGGGGGGGGGGGGGGGGAATTGACGGCACTGATGCTTTCAATTTATTGTGCAAGAACAAGAATGCAGAGGTTGTGCTAACAAGCATGAAAACTGCCAAGTGAATTACGTAGTATCAATCTCCAGGGCAGGTTTGAATCTGTTTGGTGGATGACACAATGATAAAGGAGATTGATCATAATCCTGTGCATAACCCAGTAGATACAATGGTTATTGCTTCCAATGTAGTTGACAGTCTTAAATTTTATGTGTCACGCATTCAGTGTGACTGCCCTAACCTGAAAGAGGAATTCATGAAAATTGGAGCATGACATGGCACCCAATCAGCTTCGAACTGTCATTTTCAAAGCTTAACTGACCTGAAGATAGAAGCCAATTCGTGGCCATGCACAGCTGCTCCAGATTCCATCTTACCTGGTTTTGTTAAGTTACCCACATGAAGTTCACTAGATTTTCTTAAAGTGGAAAACAAATACATTGTTTGAGAAATACTTGAACTGTGACCCTAAAGGCTTGTAAAAAAAACAATCATATCATACTTACATGTGGTTTTGCACAGAGCAGCCCCGATCTACCTTCCCCAGAGGCACTCCTCCTCTTCAGCCAGTGCCCCCAACAGTAAGCAGCTTGCTCTGGAGGGACTGGTGCGTGCTCATTTCTGAGCCTTGCTCTATGCGTCCAAAAGACACACAGAGGTACGGCTTAGACCCGTGGCTCAACAACTTCAAGCCTTTTAGGAAAATTTGCATTTACAACACTGGTATTTGGTGAAGTGTAGCATACAATGCAAACATTTAATTTAAGGTTTTGGTTTAATTTCGTTTTAACACAAATACATGGAAAGCCAGCTTACCATAGTTTGTGAAAGATTCTGAACAAATTCAGCCAGGGTGGAGTTTTTCAATACTTTGAACACAGTGTATTTAACTTTTTCCTCATCATACATGTCATTGCCCTGATGTCCACAGAACTGGTCCTCTGTAACAATCTAAGGAATAAAAATAGAAAATCTTAATACATTTTAAAACACTCATCTATTTAACAAAATTTGAGATGTTAAAACACTTCTAAGAATCTTTGACTTGCCAATTTTTAATAAAAAAATTTTAACCCATAGCTTTTTCTGTGTAGGTCAGGCACATATTTCTAGCAAGATATACATATTGTTTTGAGTATATGAATAGAATGAAAACTTATTTTTGGAAATAATTTATATATGAAAATCACTTTAAAGACAGCTGGAAACTTATGTTGACTTTAAAACTTGATCATTAAGAATTGTACACATGTAAAAGCTCACACACAAATAGACTATACACAAACATTAGTCTAACCTGCACTTGCATGTAGAGATGAGCTTCCTGGCGTTCTTTTCGCTTTTGAGCTTCAATCCGCTTTTCTTCTTGTAGCCTCTCGACAAGTTGCTGGGGTATATCATGATCTGTGACAGGCTGCAAAACCTCGCCTAACAAAGAGAGGTAACCCATTACATATATAGCTCAATAAAGGTTAAATAAATTCAGATGAATTTGCACTTAGCAATTACTGAGAATGCTCACACACTGGCTTGCACATCTTCCATAACTCCAATGTACAGACTCAGGTGGGATAAAAGAAAAGCTCATGTTGGATTATGGTTAGCTTTGCATCTTTCGTTTTTCTGTTTTTTTTTTTTAACCACTTGAGCTCTGGAAGGTTTTACCCCCTTGATGACCAGACCATTTTTTGCATTGTGCTATTTAAACTGGCAATCGCGCACTCATGCAACAATGTACGCAAATTAAATTTACATCATTTTTTTTTTTCACACAAAATACGGACATTCAGAAACAAAATAACCATTTTCTGTTTTTAAAAAAAAAGGGATTTTATTAAAACTTACCGTAAATTCCTTTTCTCTGAGTTCACTGACAGACGCAGCCCTCTTTGACATGTGGGGTTATATGCACATCCTACTAGGAGTTAACTAGGCAAAAAGAAAGAAAGCAAGCTGGCCCCTCCCAGGGGGCCGTCCTCTCTCTCCCATATAACCCCACGGCTCTGCTTAGCAAATCAGTTCGTAACAAGCCGTACTAACACAACGCAGAGGGGCAGGTGCTGCGTCTGTCAGTGAACACAGAGAAAAGGATTTTACGGTAGGTTTTAATAAAATCCCTTTTTCTCTTACGTTCACTGACAGACGCAGCCCTCTTTGACATGTGGGGATGTCCCAAAGATGTGTCAGAAAAGAGGGGTGGGTAAACAACAACTGTACCCAACAGAAACCTCTCAAGAGGTGCCAGCCGCGCCTACACTGCCGCCTGTAAAACTTTAAGGCCAAAAGCAGCATCTGAAGATGCTGAAACATCGACTTTAAAAAACGTAGTAAATGTGTGCACCGAGGCCCAAGTAGTCGCCTTGCACACCTGTGACACAGAGGCCTGGTGTCTGAAAGCCCAGGAACTGCTAACAGCCCTGGTGGTATGAGCCGTGACTGGAAAAGGGGGTACTTTGCCCCGAACAGAATATGCATGAGTCACGGTCTGTCTGATCCAACGGGAAACAGTAGCCGACGAGGCCGCCAATCCTTTGCGCGGACCATGCGTCAGTCTTCCAAAGAGAGTCTGTAGCCGCCAAATACACCCGCAAAGCCCACACGACATCCAATGAATGCAACGCAAATTCCTTAGGATGTGAAGGATGCGGACACAACAAAGGAAGAACAATATCTTCATTAATGTGAAAGAAACCACCTTCAGTAAAAACGAAGGAGACGGGCGCAAGACCGCCTTGTCCTTGTGAAGGACCAAGTAAGGAGACTTGCAGGATAACGCTGCCAACTCAGACACCCGCCTAGCGGATGTAATGGCCACCAAGAAAGAACTTTCTGTGACAGCAATTGTAAGGGAATATCCCTGATCTTCTCATATGGTGGCTTCTGCAGCACAGAAAGCAACAAATTCAAATCGAACGGTGCCATAGGCGACCGTACCTGAGGAGCCACATGGCGCACACCTTGTACAAATGTACGAATCAACGAATGTGACGTCAAAGGTCGCTGAAAAAGAATCCCCAGAGCCGAAATCTGACCCTTGAGAGTACTCCAGGCCAATTTTTTACCCAGGCCCTGCTGCAAAAAGGCCAGGACCCTGGACACAACATATGAGAGGTGGTTCCAACCCCCCGCCTCACACCAAGCAATCCCGGTGTGATAATAAATCTTGCGCGAAGTATACTTGCGCGCTTTCAGCATGGTAGGAATCACAGAGTCAGCGACGCCCTTATCCCTCAGCACCTGGGACTCAATAGCCAAGCCGTCAAAACCAGCGAGGGTAAAGCAGGGTGCAAGATGGGCCCCTGAGACAACAGATCTTTGCGCAGCGGAAGACGCCAGGGAACATCTGCCACCATTCCCAACACGTCTGCGTACCACGGACGCCGAGGCCATTCCGGAGCCACCAGGATCATCGAAATCCCCCCCCCCCCGCTTCCACCCTGAGCAGTAGCCGCGGTAGAAGCTTGATGGGAGGATAGGCGTACAGAAGATGATACCAACCCCAAGGCGCTACCAGCGTGTCCGTGGCAACCGCCAATGGGTCTCTAGGCCTGCACACAAAAGTTTTCACTTTGGGGTTGAACCAAGACGCCATGAGGTCCACATCTGGCGTGCCCCACTCGTGGCAAATCTGACTGAACACTTCTGGATGGAGGGACCATTCCCCCTGATCCAGCGCCTGGCGACTGAGGAAGTCCGCCTGCCAATTCTCTACGCCCGGAATGTAGATGGCTGAGATCGCCGGCACGTGAAGTTCTGCCCAGCGCAGAACGAGAGCCGCTTCCGCAGCTGCTGCCGAGCTCCTCGTTCCGCCCTGATGATTCACATATACCACTGCCATGGCATTGTCTGACTGAACCCGAACCGGGAGGTCGCGCAACCTTTCCGTCCAGTGGGAGAGGCAGAGCCTGATCGCCCTCAGCTCCAGCACATTGATCGGAAGGTGAGATTCCTGTGCTGACCAGCGGCCCTGCGCAGACAACTGCACCAGGACCCCCCCCAGCCAGATAGGCTGACGTCCGTTGTGACTATCGATCAATTCAGGGGAAGAAAAGACTTCCCCCAACGTTAAGGCCGGGGCCCGAAGCCACCATGTCAACGACCCTCTGGTCTGAGAATACAATCTTATCAACTGGTCTAGGGACAGTGGGGACTTGTCCCACTGAGACAGAATCGCTCGCTGAAGAAGCCGAGTGTGACTCTGGGCGTAGGGTACCGCCTCGAAGGCTGAAACCATGAGCCCCAACACCCGCATACAAAACCGTAAGGTAGACCACCGGCGTGAAAGCAGAGTTCGCACCGCTGCTTGCAGTGTCAGTAACTTGGCCGGAGGTAGGAACACCTTCGCCTGCTCCGTGTCCAGAATCAGACCCAGATATTCCAGGCGACAGGATGGCGACACCGTCTACTTCTGCAGATTGATCAGCCAGCCGGAGTCCTTTAACGAGGTCATGGTGATATAGCCACATTCTCCTCCAGAGCCAAAGCGGACTCTGCTCTCAAGAGCAGGTCGTCGAGGTATGCTTCCACCACAATGCCCCTTGTCCTCAGTAGCGCCAGCACCGGGGCCACAAGCTCGGTGAACACCCGAGGAGCCGAGGCCAGACCGAAGGGAAGTGCCACGAATTGGTAGTGAAGATCTCCCACCGCAAAGCACAGAAAGCGATGGTGCCGGAGACAAATGGGGACGTGGAAATACGCGTCCCTGATATCCAAGGACGCCATGAAGTCCCCTTGGTGCAGGGCGGCCACGACCGGACGCATTCCATCTGAAATTTTCGCGCACTCTGTCAAAGTGGTTTAGCGTCTTTAGGTCCAGAACTGGCCTGACCCCCCCCCCCCCTTTTTGGGGACCACGAATAGGTTTGAGTAGAAACCGTGAAACCTCTCCAACTGAGGTACTGGCACGATCACCCCCTGCTCGGAGAGTGCCTAAACAGCCCTTAAGAGGGCCTCCCGACGCCCCTGAGGGAGTCTCAAGTTCGATGGGAAGAACCTGTCTGGTGGTAAAGTGCTGAACTCTATCCTGTACCCGGAGGAAACCACTTCCTGCACCCAACGGTCGGAAATGCGGGCATTTCATCTGTCTACGAACCCCAGAAGACGCCCCCCCACCCGAAGGTCGGGTGGGGGCAACCCATCATGCAGAGGAGGGCTTGTCGTCTGTCTTTTTATTCTTGCACTGCCAGGGTCGCTTCCCGGACCCTGTGGCAGGCTTGCCAGGCCTCGACCCCTTGCCCGCTGCGCCAAAGACACGAAAAAACCTCTTCTGACCCGAAGAGACAGGTCCCTGCTTGCGGCGGAACTCCCGCCGCCTGGGCTCCGGAAGGAGAGTACTCTTCCCCCCAGTGAAATCCTTGATGATTTCATCCAACTGTGGCCCAAAGAGACGGCCACCCTGAAAGGGAAGATCCGCAAGACCTTTTTTGGATGCGTGGTCACCCGACCACGAACGTAACCAGAGAACTCGTCTGATAATGACTGCACAAACAGACATCTTTGACAAAATGGGAAGCAGGTCCAGAGTTGCATCACACAGGTACAGAATACCCTGAAACAAATGGTCTGCCTTCTGCAACGCTTCCAGCATCCTCCGCAGTCCAAATCATTCTGCAGCTCTGCCATACATTCAGACAGATATTGCGCCGCCAGGGCCAGCCGCATGGCTGATCCTGCTAACAGGAAAAGTGCCTTGGACACTGCCTCTGTCCGCCTATCGGCTGGGTCCTTAAACGAGGGGGACCCTTCCAACGGAATGGTCGTTGCCTTGTTCAGGCGAGCCACCGGAGTGTCCACTGAGGGGGATGCCCACTTCTTCACGAAACTATCCTCAAAGGGATAGCGTATAGCGAAGCATTTAGGTAGGGCGAAGGAATTCTGCGGACAGTGCCATTCCTGATATACCAGGTGGTCAAAAAATGTATCATAAGGATAGGCCTTAGGCGACCTAGCAGACCCGCAAACATGTGGACGCTTGCGACTCCCCTGCCTGGTCCAGTCGCAAGGACGCACGGATATTAGAATCAGTGCGGTTACCAGTGCTTTTTCGCGTGCAACCGAGGCCCCCTGGTCCTCTTCGCCGTATGAGGGTACCAGCTCACCCTCAGAGTTCCACGGGGGTACCCGTGACCCCGAAGCCATTTCTGGTTCAGATTCGTCCTTTGAGGAACAAGGGGGAGGCGGGAGTTTTTTTAGAGGCCCCCGGAGCGTTGCTCGGCCCCACCCGGGGAAAAAATTCCCCAAACACTGCCCTCAGCTGGTCCAGGGACACCAGGGTCCCCAGCGCAGGCTGCGCTGCCACTGACTCCTCCACAGAAGGGCCTGCAGGATCATCTGCCATCGCACCACCAAAACTGACAGTCAAAATTAGAAAAAATGATCTGACATCCCCACAATGCAGCCCCACAAAATGCCAGGGAGACCCCAGGAGGAATGCACCCACCGCTACCACACCCCAGGGAGAGCTCAGCTATACCTGCTGTTTTGTGCCCACAGTGCTGCTCCCAGCAGGAGTGCTTAAAGGACCTTTAGAAAGAAGCGCCGTCTGTAGTCAGCCACGCTGTCCCAAGCAAAAAGGAAAGTAAAATAGCAGCAGCACGTTTTACACTGCTCCAGGAACATCCAATGTGGCTGCCGAAATCATCCACAAGAGGCCAAAGCCTGTGTGCAGGCCGCGACTACAGCAAAATGGCCGTCGCTGGCACTAGAGGGAAACCCTCAGTAAAAATCGCCGCATGGCGGTATAAAAATGCACAGATGCGGTTTTAAACGGGGTGTAGAGTGGGGAGGGGGAAGAGGACACCCAGGAGGACACTAGCCCAGCGACCACCCTCCACCGGTCGGCCAGAAAAACGCTAAAGTACTCCCAGCACCCCCCCTCCGCACCCCTAGAGGGGGAAGAGGGGGTCACTCACCACTCCGACGGGCGTGTAGGGTAGCCACCCGGTCACAGACATTCCTCCCCAGCCGGAAAGGGATGCTGCAGGCCAAAGCCCCTGGACAGGCACAGAGTCCGGTCACCGGGCGTAAGTGGGGGTCACCCACTGGACCCCGCACCGAACGGGCACGATGCGGCAGGTCCCGCCACAGCATAGGACTAGCTCGCATCGGTCGGCCATGCTGGGGAAAGTGCCGGATTCTAGTTTTCCTCTATGCCCCAGCCGGCTTCTTGCTAACAGTCTTCATCAGATAGCTTGAAAAAAATAAAGGTCCCATAACGGAGCCAGGTCAACTCCTTGCACTAGGCATATTAAAACTGATATGCTAAGCAGAGCAGAGGGGTTATATGGGAGAAAGAGGACGGCCCCCTGGGAGGGGCCAGCTTGCTTTCTTTTTGCCATATGCCACATGTCAAAGAGGGCTGCGTCTGTCAGTGAACCTAAGAAAAAAACATTTCACAAAAACAAATTTAATCAAATTTTAAGCCAAAAGGTCTTTGTTAAAAAATAAAATTAAAAAATCCTCAATAAGTGTATATTAATTGGTTTGTGTGAAAGTTATAGTGTCTACAAACTTTGGTACATATATTTAAAAATTAATTCTGATGTACTGACGGCCAATCAAGTTTTTCCACTTCCCGCCTGGAGGGTGTCATGCGAAATCATGGGCTTTACGTCTGAATGATGCCTGCAGCTTTATTTTCAGTAGGCAATTCCCTGCAAAGTAAAAGCTTCTACCAGCCTGCCCGTGCGACCAGTGAGGCAGAGATTGAAACTGCAGACAGCGCCGGTTTACCATAGAGCTGGCCATGGACCAGATAGTACCCAACAATCTCTATTGACCCTCGGAGGCCAGAAATGATGGCACTTCTGGCAACGGCAGGTGTAAACACTCCCGTTTTTTCCTTTCTTTTTTTCTGGGAGGCTTTAGATTTTTTTTTTTGATCTCAGGCTTTCCAGCATAGAGGAGAGATCTGGGGACTTATAGATCCCAGATCTCTCCGTAGAGAGGACCCTATTCCAAGGGATGTTAATATTCCTTGTAATACGAACAAAAGTGATTGAAAAAAAAATTAAAGGAAAAAGCGTAATAAAAAGATGCAAAAAATAAATAAATATCAAAGCACCCACATCCCCTTGTGCTCGCATGCAGAAGCAAATGCATGCGTAGGTCATGACTGTATATGTAAATGGCGTTCAAACATATGTGAGATATCGCCGGGAACATTAGAGCGAGAACAATAATTCTAGTGGAAGACCTCCTCTAACTCTAAACTGGTAACCTGTAAAAAAAATTAAAGCGTAGCCTACAGTCCTGCTCACCATTATTGGCACCCATGAAGTTTATGTACATATTGTGGAATATCTACTGAAGGAAATGTATCAAATTAACCAACATATTACTACAGATAGCTTGTGTTTGACAAAAAACTGTAAATGATAAATAACATTTAAAAAGATAAACATTATGAGGAAAACAGAGAAAACCATAATGCTTGCCTTGTCAGTGGTATTGGCACCCTTTGCTGCAAATCAGTATGGAAACCCAATTTGGCTCACCTGTTGCAGATCTCAAATGAGGATCACCTGTGATGAATTGCCTCCACCCATGTGACCCAAATTAGCCAATAAATGAACATTTTGGTTTTATAAAAAGCCACCTGTTATTCCCTCTTCATGTGTGACAATGGTAAAGACAAAGGAGCTGTCTGACGACACCAGAAATGCTATTATTTGCAACGATAGACATCATTATACA
>BLSH010346820.1:256972-272681 GCA_018402905.1 Glandirana rugosa | reverse complement strand
ATTCTCTGTCCGAGGTCCGAGGTCGTGCCTGAGACCAATTCAGAAAGGAAGGGGAGTTGACCAGCTAACACTACTGCCTACGGTCGGACTACCCGACCCCTTCCCACCAACCCAGTCAACAGACGGGTCCCAGCAACCAGTCGAGTCCTTCGAGCTGAAGGGTATTTACACAACCTTGACTCTCGCTAGTTCGAAACGAACAAGGCAACCAGCTGTTCCGACGTACCGGAGGGACAGGCCCAAGTTAGCCTGTTACGGTGTCGGCACCGCATACACTTGGTAGTTCCTCCCTATTCTTCAAGGCGCCGTCGACGTCTCCGACGAGACTAAGAGGCGACCCGCCTTGTTGTACAGGGCCGCGAGAGGCGTTAAATGTAAGGCCCTCACCTCTTGACCGTCCGCCTGAAAGAGTCAGCGGTCTGTGACCTGGTCCCCCTTACCAGGGACGTAGGTCTCCACAAAGCGGTCTAAACGGCGTTCACCCCGTGTGATCTCCATCTGGAGTACCGCAGTCCGCCTGCCAGTTCTCCACTCCCGGAATGTAAATTGCGGAGAGCGCCGGGACATGTTGTTCCGCCCAGCGGAGAATCAGAGCAGCCTCTGCAGCTGCCGCGGAACTTCTTATCCCTCCTTGATGGTTCACATACGCCACGGCTGTGGCATTGTCCGATTGAACCCGGACAGGGAGGCCATGCAGCCTTGTCGACCAACGGAACAAGCAAAGCTTGATCGCTCTCAGTTCCAACACATTTATGGGAAGTCGAGCTTCCTGAGCTGACCAACGACCCTGGGCAGACAACTGACCCAACCACCCTTCCCCAGCCCATCAGGCTGGCATCCGTCATCACAATCGACCAGTTGAGGGGAAGGAAAGACTTAACCAGAGTCCGTGCTGGAGCCTGGAGCCACCAAGTCAATGATCCCCTGGTCTGGTGGTCCAAACGGATCAGTCTGTCCAGAGAAAGAGGAGATTTGTCCCATTTTGACAGAATCGCCTTCTGGAAGAGCCGGGTGTGACTCTGGGCGTAAAGAATCGCCTCAAAGAACGAAACCATGAGTCCCAACACCCGCATGCAGAACCTTAGGGAGGACCTCCGGCACGACAGCAGGGTCCGAACCACCGCTTGCAGCCCCAATAGCTTGTTGGGAGGCAAGAACACCTTCGCCTGCACCGTGTCTAGAATCAGACCGAGGTACTCCAGGCGACATGAGGGGGCAAACGAGGACTTTTTGAGGTTGATGAGCCAACCAAAGTCCCTTAGTGTGGAAGCCGTGATTGTCACATTCTCCTCCAAGGATACTACCGACTCCGCCCTCAAGAGCAGGTCGTCGAAGTATGCCACCACTGCGATGCCTCTCTGTCTTAGCAGTGCTAGGACTGGTGCCAACACCTTGGTGAACACCCTGGGACACCCATGTCCGCGAGAGACTGGACTGCGCTGAACAGTTCCTCCAGACGCCCTTGCGGAAGTCTTAGGTTTGAGGGAAAGAACATGTCCGGGGGTAGAGTTCTGAACTCTATCCGGTAACCGGTGGACACCAATCCAGGACACACTGATCGGAGATGTGAGCTGTCCAGCAGTCCGCAAACTCCAATAACCGGCCCCCCACCCGACATATGGGCGGGGGCAACCCATCACGCTGAGGAGGGCTTATCCTCCGCTTTTCCGGGCTTAAGTTGCCAGGTTCTCTTACCAGACCCAGCCGGGGCCTTACCGGACTTGGAACCCGCCCCGGCTGTACCTGAGGCACGAAAATACTTCTGCCCAGAAAAAGAGGGACCCTGTCATCGGCGAAAGTCCCGCCGTTTGGGTTCCGGAAGAAAAAGAGACTCTACCCCCCCGTGAAATCTTTAATGATTTCGTTCAGCTGTGGTCCAAACAAACGACCCCCCTGGAAGGGAAGGTCAGTGAGACGTTTTTTAGACGCCTGATCACCCGACCAAGACCTCAGCCACAACACCCGTCTGATAATGGCAAAAGCTGAAATTTTTGACAGCATGGTCATGATGTCCACAGGGAGTCGCACAGATAATGGAGGCCTTCCACCGCGTGTTGCACTTTATGCAACTCATGCTGTGCACAATTGCAATTCCAATTTTTGCACACTGAGGAGAGGCACTCAGAAAGGGACTGCGCTGACATTGCTGAGGCCAAGGCTGGCCGCATAGCAAAACCTGCCACCTGAAAGATAGCCTTAGACACCATTTCCGTGCGGCGATCCGCCGCGTCCTTAAAAGAGGGTGAACCCTCCACAGGGGTGGTGGGAGGGGGCACGCAATAAATAAGTGCCCCCCTGACAGGGAAAAAGCTACCACCACAATTAAATACTGCCCCAGATGTCGCCCCCCCCCCCTAAGGGCGGGGGAGGGATCCACTCACCAGTCCGACGGGCGTTGCGGGTAGCCACTCGAAGCAGACTTACCCCCCTTGTCCCGGGAAGGATTGCTGCTGGCCAAGGCCACTGGAAAGGCAAAAGCCAGACACTGGGCACAAGTGGCAACAGCCACAGGCCGCCCGCACGGAACGGGCCCTGAGCGACGCTGCCCTGACAATTTTAGGGTAGGTCGTCATGAGGTGGCCGGTCAGGGCAAAGCTTTGGATTCGTGATATTCTCTCTATGCCAAGACCGGCTACTTGATAGAAGTCTTCATCTTCTTCAGAAAGAAAAAATTACATGCAGAAAAAAACGCAGGTCCCAAAAGCGAACCCAGTCAACTCCTTTGCACTAGGCAAACAAAACTGAATGCTATTGGCCAGCAGGGGGTTTTATAGGCTCAGGTGAGGACGGCCCCCATGGGAGGGGCCAGCCTATCCCTGATGCTTTTGCATCTGTTTTGCCTAGTCACTCCTGATAGGACGACATAAAACCCCACGTGTCAATTAAGAGCTGCATCTGTCAGTGAACATAAGAGAAAATAGGATTTTTTGACTCACCATAAAATCCTTTTCTCTGAGTTCATTGACGGATGCAGCATCTCTTCATTACGCCTGGGGTTATGCCACCTTTCACTAGGAGTGGACTAGGCAGAACTTCAGTTCTGCTAAAAAGCAGACACAGCCCCTCCCAGGGGGCAGACCTCCTTGGTATAACCCCCCACCAGCCAGCTCAGACTTCAGTCCGTAACAAGTAGTGCAAGCTCGAACCAAAGGGGTGGGTGCTGCATCTGTCAATGAATTCAGAGAAAATAATTATACGGTGAGTCAAAAAATCCTATTTTCTCTTTCGTTCATTGACGGATGCAGCATCTCTTCATTACGCCTGGGGATGTCCCAAAGCAGTGTCAAAAGAGGGGTGGGTAATGCAAAAACAAAACTTCACCCAACGGGGGAACTCTCCACAAAGAATTGGAGGAACCTCACACAGCGGCCTGCAAAACCTTGCGGCCAAAAGCAGCATCCGAGGATGCTGAAACATCAACTTTGTAAAACTTAGTAAAGGTGTGCACTGAGGACCATGTAGCCACTCTGCACACTTGAGAAACCGATGCGTGATGTCGGAAAGCCCAGGAAGTGCTAATCGCCCTGGTAGAGTGAGCCGTGACCGGAAAGGGGGGCTCGAGACCCCGCAAGTCGTACGAAAGGGTCACTTGTCTGTCAAATCCATAGAGAAATGGTGGCCGAAGAGGCCGCCAAGCCCTTGTGTGGTCTATCCACCACGACAAAGAGCGCATCCGACCTCCGAAAGGAGGCCGTGGTCGCCAGGTACACCCGCAAAGCCTTAACCACATCCAAGGAATGCAAGGCAATCTCCTTAGAATGGCATGGGCGTGGACATAGCGAAGGAAGGACAATGTCCCCGTTAATGTGGAAAGAAGAGACCACCTTCGGCAAGAAGGAAGGTGACAGGCGCAAAACCGCCTTATCCTTGTGTAGGACCAGATACAGAGACCTACACGACATAGCCGCCAACTCTGACACTCGTCTGGCAGAAGTGATGGCTACCAGAAAGTCCACCTTTTGCGAAAGCAGTTGTAAGGAAATTTCCCTGATATTTTCAAAGGGAGGCTTCTGAAGCCCCGAGAGGACCAGATTGAGGTCCAAAGACACCAAAGGCGTATGCACCTGGTGAGCGACATGTCGGGCCCCCTGAATAAAAGTGTGAATCAACAAATGTGTCGCCAAAGGACGCTGAAAAAAGATGGCCAAGGCAGAAACCTGACCCTTGATAGTGCTCAACGCCAGCTTACGGTCCAGGTCTTGCTGAAGAAAAGCTAGCACCAGGGACACGGAAAAGGAATGGGGGTTCCACCCACCTCCTCGCACCAGGGGATATACGCCCTCCAGGTGCGATGGTATACATTCCTAGAAGTGCCCTTACGTGCCTTAAGCATGGTGGGAAACACTGAAGTGGAGGATAGAGGCAGAGGAAATTCTAACCATTCTGGTGGCTCCAAATTGGCCCCGGCGTCCGTGGTACGCCGACGTGGTGCGGTTGGTGGGAGATGCTCCCTGGCGTTAACCGCTTCGCGAGGATCTTCTGTCCCAGGGCCCCATCTTGCACCCTGCTTTACCCTCTCTGGCTTTGACGGCCTGGCTATTGCATCCCAGGTCTTGAGAGATCGGGGGTCTCCACTTCAGTGTTTCCCACCATGCTTAAGGCACGTAAGGGGACTTCTAGGAAGTTCTACCCCCTGGTAGAGCAGATCCTGCACGGCCCCCAGCTGGGCCAACTGTCGCCCTGGGGGAAGCCTCAGATTGGAGGCAAAGAACCTGTCTGGAGGCATGGCACGGAATTCTATCTTGTACCCCGCGGAGACCACCTTGCACACCCAAATCTGAAATGCAGGCGGTCCATTGTTCCGCGTACTCCAGCAGACGACCCCCCACTCGAACGACGGGCAGGGGCAACCCATCATGCGGAGGAGGGCTTCTCATCTGACTTCTCTTGCTTACGCTGCCATGGTCGGTTCTGAACTTCTGCAGCAGCCTTGGAGGGCTGAGCCCCCTTGCCCGCCGAACGGGGGGCCCGAAAAAACTTCTTCTGACCAGAAAACGAGGGGCCCGGCCTGCGACGAGGCCCCTTACCCCTCTTAGACTCGTGGTGAAAATGTACTCTTTCCACCCGTGAGATCCTTGATGATCTCATCCAGAGAAGCTCAGAAGAAGCGCCCTCCCTGGAAGGTTAAGTCAGTAAGCGCCTTTTTTGACACCTGGTCCCCAGACCAGCACTTCAACCAGAGTACACGTCTGATCACTACTGCGAAGGCGGACAATTTTGACAGTATGGGAGCTATGTCCAGGGCCGCATCACAGAGATACCTGAGCCCTGGGTGAGCTTGTCAGAAAGCTTCACGGTTTCAGGCGGGACAAGATCCTCGCTCAACTGACAGGGCAACACCACAGCCCATTCAGTCGGGGCTTGTGCCACCAGTGCCGACGCCAGTGCAGGCCGCATGGCTGACCCGGTCAACACAAACATGGCCATGGAAACTGCCTCAGCCTGCCTGTCAGCCGGATCCTTAAAGGACGGGGTGCCCTCCACCGGAATCGTGGTCGCCTTGCTCAGGCGGGACACGAGGGTCGACCCTGGGCGAGATACTGTCCTCAAAAGGATAACGTACAGCAAACGGTCTCGGTAGAGGTCTCTGCGGCCGCTGCCATTCTTTGTACACAAACTGATCAAAGAAGGGTACGTAAGGGAACACCTTAGGGTTGCGAACCGGCCTATGCGACCCAAAGACCATAGCCATCTCTTGCGAGTCACCCGCTGTCCCCAGCTTCAGCTTCTCACGAACAGCTGAGATTAAGGAGCCCACCAAAGCCCTTTAATGCGCAATGGTGTGTCCTAAAAAAATTTCCTCCCCATCAGAGGAATTCCGGAGCTCCCCGCCCTGGTGGACTCCCCCCTCAGGGTCCAAATCCCCCCCCAGATGAAGGGGAAGGAGGAGGAGGCGGCCGTCTCTTGTCCGCCCTGCGGTCACGGCCCGACTTTGCCTGGGAAATAATGGATTCCAGGACCTTAGTTAGAATAGCCAGAGGAACCACAGGTCCCAGCACACCCTCAGTCCCAGCAGAGGTCCCCGTTGCAGAAGCACTAGCTTCAGCCGCCATTGCGCCACCCACAACGGACACACACGCCAGCCTATAGTGGCCTAGGCACCGGAAACGGGCGCCCCCCCACCCAAGGCCACCGGACAGGGAACCCTGCAGTTATACCCAGGAGGATAGAACCGTGGCCCGCACCCTGCCCCAGGAGAAGCGCTGCTCAAAGCTGCCGAAGTCTGCTTACAAAACTCCTGTAGCGCTGCTGCTCCCACGTGTCTCACATGTGCTCCGAGTGTCCGGAAGAGGCACAGGGAACGCCCACCACTATAGCCATAGCCTAACGTACGGCCGACCAACCAAAAATGGCTGCCGTGCATACAAGAGGCCAAAGACTGCGGTCCGCAAAATGGCGACCGCATATACCATGCGGCCGGCTACAGCAAATTGGTGGCCGGTCCATTGGAAAATGGTGCCGCCCGCCGCACAAGGCGGCCGCCAAAGCGGACGAGGGGGGAAAAAGGAGAACCCCCCGCATTGTTACCGGCCCCCAGGGAGGCCCCCGCCGGGTAGGTGGATGGCAGCACAGGCAGCACCTGGGAACATAGTGGGGGGAGAGGGATGGAGGAGGAAACACCAGCCAGACACCCCAGGGAGGAGTGGGGGAACCCGCCTGCCTCCCCACACCCCAGCAGGGGCGGGGGGGCTTACCCATCCAGACGGGCAGAGCGGGTATCCCACCCGAGACAGACCTGCCTCCCTGTCTATCACTTACAGGCGGAGCGGTCAGCCGAAGCAACACCCGTGACGCGAGCCCGACACTCGGTCCTAAGTGCGCTGGCGGGACGTTCAACCCGCAGGCCGCCCCGCATGGAACGGGGCCTGACACGGCCGTCCCAGCGCGGAGCTATGGTCGGCTCAGTCCGTTGGCCGAACTGGGGAGACTCCCTGGATCTAGAATATCCAGCTTGTCACCCAGCCGGCTACTTGATTGCAGTCTTCATCAGAATTAAAGAAAAATGCCATGCACAACACAGGAAAGGCAGGGGGAGATTAGAGCCTTGAATGCATGGCTAAAGACCTGGTGTAAGGAGGAGGGCTTTGGGTTTTTAGAGCACTGGACTGACTTTTCATTGGGGTGCAACCTATATGCTAAAGATGGTCTGCACCTAAATGGAAGGGGGTCTGTTGTGCTAGGGGAGAGGTTTATGGGAAGGCTGGAGGAGTATTTAAATGGGGATTGAGGGGGGAGGGTGCACTAGATTATAATGGGGTAGACAGGTCAGACAAGGGTCAGGCCCTATTGGTGGGTGGAATGGGGAAAGATGGGGGGAGGGCTAAGAAAGATGATATGAAGGTTCCCATGTTACAATCAACCAGTGGAAATGGTACTGTTTGTACTAAAATTAAAAATATGCAAGATACATGTGCAAAATGTGACAGTTAAAGTGTTTGTTCACCAATGCCGGGAGTCTGCCAAGCAAAATAGGTGAGTTGGAAGCTCTGGTGCATGAGGAGAACTAGGATTTGATTGGTATAGCTGAATCTTGGCTTCATTCTTGACATGACTGGGCTATTAATATTCCTGGCTATGCTCTCCTTCGGAAAGACAGGGTAAAATGGAGGGGTGGTGGTGTCTGTCTCTATGTGAGAAGTGATCTCAAAGCGAGTGTGAATGAGGACCTAGTTGATGGAGAGTGTGATGAGTCTGAAGCATTATGGGTAGATCTGCATATGGGTGTGCACACTACAAAGGTTATCATTGGAGTTTGTTATAGACCTCCCAGTGTTAAAGAGGAGGTGGAGACTGCTCCTTGCACAGATGGAAAGAGCTGCAAGGGCTGGGACAGTGATAATAATGGGGGATTTTGACTACCCGGAAATCAACTGGAGTAATGGCACGGCTGGGACAGCTAAAGGGCAAAAATTTATAAACCTATTACAGGACAGTTTTATGAACCAGTTTATTGAGGCCCCAACTAAAAATGACAACTAAGAATGACGCTTTGATGGACCTGGTAATCTCAAACCATGCAGACCTTATTACCAATATTCATATAAAAGAACATCTGGGTAACAGTGACCATAACATGATTTAATTTAATGTAAGCTGCAAGCAACAAACACACATGGGAAAGATAAAAACACTTTTTTAAGAGAGCAAATTTTACAAAGATGAGGGCCACTCTCCAGGACTTAGACTGGGAGGGAATATTGGCATTGATGAACACAGAACAGAAATGGGAATTTTTTTTAAAAAACTGTATGCGAACTCACAGCAAAGTATATTCCCATGGTCAATAAATTTAAAAGGCTAAAAAGAAAACCTATGTGGCTCACGGCCAAAGTTAAAAAAGTTATAAATGATAAGAAAAGAGCATTTAAAAAATATAAAAATGAGGGAACACTATCATCTTTTAAATGTTACAAAGAATATAACAGAATATGTAAAAAGGAAATCAAGGATGCAAAAATTAACAAAGAACGACAGATTGCAAAAGGTCGTAAGACAAACCCCAAAAAATCTTCAAATATATTAATAGTAAAAAGGTCAGGTCTGAGCATGTAGGCCCTTTACAAAATCTAGAGTGCGTGACTGGGGAGCATGGGAGCAAAGGAGCATGGGGGAGCTCATGTCCACGTCGGGGGTGGTAGTGACACAGCCCCAAATGATCCACAATGGCTCAAAAGTGAAATGGTCCAGAAGTATTTAGACAGAATAAAGGTAGATAAAGCACCTGGACCAGATGGCATCCATCCACAGATCCTAAAGGAATTGAGCTCTGTCATTCCAAAGCCATTGTATCATTTTTAAGGACTCCTTAATGACTGGAATAGTACCACTGGATTGGCGTACGGCCAATGTGGTGCCCATATTTAAAAAGGATCAAAGTCTTTACCAAGTAACTATAGACCTGTTAGTTTAACTTCTATAGCTGGGAAAATACTGGAGAGTTTAATAAAAGACCACATAGATGAGTTCTTGTTGGACAAAAATATTTTAAGCAACAGACAGCATGGATTCATTAAAGACAGAAGTTGTCAAATAAACCTGATTTCTTTTTATGAGGCAAGTAAAAACTTAGACAGAGGGGTGGCTGTGGACGTGGTATACTTGGATTTTGCGAAAGCGCTTGACACCGTTCCCCACACACGGCTAATGTGTAAGGTAAAGTCTACAGGCTTGGAAAGATCAATTTGTAAATGGATAGAAAACTGGCTAAAAGACCGAATTCAGAGAGTAGTGGTTAATGATTCTTATTCTGAATGGTCTAAGGTTATCAGTGGTGTACCCAAAGGCTCAGTGTTGGGACGCTTACTCTTCAATATATTTATAAATGATATAGGGTCTAGGATTAAAAGTACCATTTCAGTGTTTGCAGATGACACCAAGCTATGCAGTGGAATAACGTCCTTGCAGGATGTCTCCAACTTACAAGCAGACCTCAATGCACTGTCTAATTGGGCGACAAATGTGTGGCAAATGAGGTTTAATGTTGATAAATGTAAAGTTATGCACTTCGGGGCTAAGAATATGCATGCATCGTTCATACTAGGGGGAGTACAACTGGGGGAATCCATAGTGGAGAAGGATCTGGGGGTTTTGGTAGATCATAACCTTAATAATGGCATGCAATGCCAAGCTGCGGTTTCCAAAGCAAGCAAAATCCTTTGTATTGAGAGGTATGGACTCCAGAGATAGAGACATTATTTTGCCCCTGTAGAAATTAGTAATACCTCATCTGGAATATGCAGTTCAGTTTTGGGCACCAGTTCTCAAAAAGGATATCGGGGGAACTGGAGAAAGTGCAGAGAAGGGCAACCAAACTAAGAGGCATGGAGGAGCTCAGCTATGAGGAAATATTAGAGGATCTGAATTTATTCTCTCTTGAGAAAAGGAGATTAAGGAGGGATACGATCAACATGTACAAATATATAAGTGGTTCATATAGTGAACTTGGTGTGGAGTTATTTACTTTAAGGTCATCACAAAGGACAAGGGGGCACTCTTTACGTCTAGAGGAAAAAAGATTTCATCTCCAAATACGGAAAGGTTTCTTCACAGTAAGAGCTGTGAAAATGTGAAATAGACTCCCTCCAGAGGTGGTTTTGGCCAGCACGGTTGATTGCTTTAAAAAAGGCCTGGATTCTTTCCTTAGTGTAAATAATATAACTGGGTACTAACATTTTTAGGTAAAGTTGATCCAGGGTGAATCCGATTCCCTCTCGGGGAATCAGGAAGGAATTTTTTCCCCCGTTCTAGCAAATTGGACCACGCTTTGCTGGGGTTTTTTGCCTTCCTCTGGATCAACTGTGGGTGAAGGATTGTATATGGGATTATTTGGATATATATATATATATATATATATATATATATATATATATATATATATATATACACACACACATTTTTTTTTTTTGGTTGAACTAGATGGACTTGTGTCTTTTTTCAACCTGACTATAACTATGCTTTGAAACTGCTTTGCAGAATCTATTTATGAGTGGATCTTGTTGTAGGGAATGTTGCAAATAAACGGAAAGTGCTGCAATCTGTACCTTAATCGTGCTTAAGGATAAACCCTCATCAATGCCTTCCTGCAAAAAGTCTAGAATTTTTGGAGAATTGACTTCTTCTATTTCTGACAACCAAAAATGTAATTTTTTCCAAACCTTTTGGTAAATTGCCCTTGTAACCAGTTTGCGGCTTTGTAACAGAGTTTTAATCACTCTGTCTGAGATACCCTTGGACTTTAGGATCTCGGCTTCAGATACCATGCTGCTATGTTTAACATGGCTGGGTTGGGGTGTAGGACTGGAGCTTGAGATAGTAGTTTCTGTGCGGCAACATCCATGGTTGACTCGTTAATGCTAATAGCATTGAGAACCACGTTTTTTTAGGCCAGTATGGCGCTATGAGGATCAGCGCTGTTTGTTCTGCCCTGAATTTTTCAGGATTCTTGGAATCAAAGAGGTGGGAAAGCATAGCATAGCATAGATTGAATTCCCATTTGGTCTGTAGAGCGTTGACTGCTAGGGGGTGAACCCTTGGATTTAGCAAGAAAAAACTGCGTAGTTAGGTATTTGATTTGCTGGTAAACAAGTCTACCTCCGGCAGCCCCCACCTGTTTACTAGCTGTGCGTACACCTCTGGATCTAGTGACCATTCCTCCTGAGATACTAATTGCCTGCTCAAGTAATCAGCTAGATTGTTTTGTGTTCCCTTCAGGTGTATTGCTGAAAGGGATTCTAGATTTTTCTCTGCCCACGAAAAAATTTCTTAAGCTATCTTCATCAAGATGGGATTTTTTGTTCCTGCTCGTTTAGATAAGCTATCGATGTTACATTGTCGGATATGACTTGTGTCGACCCTTGAGCTACTCTTGAAACGCTGTCATCCCTTTCGCCACAGCTTTGAGTTCTCTGTAATTGAATGTTGGCTTTCTAGTTCAAGTTCCTTGTGCCCAGTGCCCATCCAAATGGGCCCCCCAACCCCAGCTGCTGGTGTCTGTTGTCAGTATGTGGGAAATTGGGAAGGACCACAATACCCCCTGATGTAGATTTGCTTGGTTTCTCCACCACCATAGGGCTTGCTTTATTTTGGCTGGGATGTAAACCCTTTCCTCAAAGTCCTTTCTCCAGATTCTGGATGAGAAAAGTTTGCAGTGGTCTCTGGTGAAACCTGGCCCAATTGACTGCTGGGAAGGTGGTGTCATGAGACCCAGAACTGACATTACTTCTCTCACGATGGACAGGTTTGTCTGCATCTGTGTCATTCTTTGCTTGATACGGTCTACAATCCAACCTAGTTGGGATAACCATTGTTGCGCTATCCCTAGATCCTTTTGTAGCTTTTCTTTCGTTGGTGCTGTGAAGAGCAAGTCATACAAGGCATTACTGTTATGGACTGTAGTCTCAGTGGTGCAAGGGTTTCCACCAAGATCTTGGTAAAGATTCTGGGGGACGACAAGAGGCCGAAGGGCAACGCTCGACTTTGAAAATTATATATTCCTTCCCCAACTCTTACTGCTATCCGTAAGAACATTTGGAAACTTTCCATGATGGGAATATGCAAATAAGCGTCCTTTAAATCTATGGTCACCATAAAGTAGTCCTTTTGGAGAAGGTATTTGATCGAGTAGATTGACCGAATAGCTTCGTTTAGGGGTTTTAAGTTGAGGATTAGGTGATATTTGCCTGAGGGTTTTTGAACTAAAACATGTGAGAGTATAAACCCTCTCCTTCCTCAGAACTGGTATTAGTACCCCTTGGTCCACCATTTCCCCTATCAACTGTGGTAAGGCTTTGCCTTCTCCCGATCTTTTGGTAATTGAGTGATTAAGAGTCTTGAGGGGGGCCTTCTGTTGAACTCCAAGGCATAACCTCTCTCGATCACTCCCCTGACAAATTTGTTGGAGGTTAATTTCTGCCATTGTGGAAAGCATTTCTCCAACCTTCCTCCCACTTGGCCTCTGGCATCATTGTTTAACCCTCCTGGCCAAAATCCCAAAGCCGAGGGGTTTAAACAACACGTTTGTCCTTTGCCTCCCTTTTTGGCCGGACCAGTGTTTCTTTGGTCTTCCCCTATCTTGTTGATTCTTCCAGTCCTCCTTGTTCTGTCCCTTATAGGAACGAAAACATTTTTTGGGGTAAAAATTAATTTTAACAGGAAAAGCCTTTTTCCTGTCTACCATGTGTTCCAATGCTTCATCCAATTTGGAACCGAACAGGAACTTTCCTGAAAAGGGGACACTGCATAGGCGTAGCTTAGATGAGGCGTCTCCTGGCCAGGTTTTGAGCCAAAGAGCTCTTCTAGCCTCTACTGAGAAAGGCACTGATCTAGCTGATAATTTAACTGATTCAGCTGATGCATCCACAATAAAGCCTACTGCTTTAAAAAACATAGGGAAGGATTAAGCAAGTCTTCCCTTGGGGTTGCCTGCTGTTAGATGCTCCTGCAGTTGCTTTAACCAGAATTCAAAATTCCTGGCTACGCAGGTCGTGGCTAAGGCTGGCCTCAGGTTTGCCATAGCCGTATCCCATGACCTCTTTAGGATAATGTCGCCTCTTTTATCCATTGGGTCCCCCAGATGTCCCAATGTTTTGACACTTGCTAACGGGGCGTCCAGTTTTGGGGATTGATTAGATACGGCCTCTGGGTTGTCATCAAATGGAAACCTTCTCTTTAAGCTGTTTGAGAAAAAGGGTCTTCTTTCTGGTTCTGGCCACTCTCTAAGGACCAGGTCTGTCATGACCTGGTGTACTGGAAATACCTTGGGCTTCTTTTTGTTCAGCCCTTGGTACGTACATTTTGTCATGCCTTGAGAGTTGTCTCTGTAGGGCATTAAGGATTTCTCCCAGCAGTTCATCTACTTCCTCTTGAGAAAGTTTGAATCTCATGGGTACTGAGGCTTCTTCCTGACCCTCACCCTGTCCTGAAGATTGGGCAGAATCAGGGTCAGTGGCAATAGGGAGGGGGGGGGGGGGGGTTTCTCTACCCTCTGACGGCTCTCCTGATTCTGAAGCAATTGGGCTTCCTGCCCCGGTAGGTGAGGTGGGCAACCGTGATGTGTTCCTGCCTGGAACCTGCATCTCTGTAATTAATTTTCTGAACGATTGAAACGTAGAGAATCCTCCTCTGCTTTCAATACAGATGTGATACATGCGGGACATAATGTTTTGTTGTAGTTAGACAAGAGCCTTGTATTATAGGCTGGGCATTTTTTCTTGTCTGTCTTTGCTGTAGCCTTTTCTGGTTTAGAATGTTCTTTCTAAACAGAGAGTGAGAGAAGGGAAGCCTTTAAACATATCATTGCTACTGCAGGCAAGATTTCCCTGTGTCCCTCTCAACCCAGAGGTGGCCACCAGATCTAACAATAAGGTCTCCCCCTGGGACCCTTCTAGCTCCCACTTGTGTGTACACATCAGGAAAAAGGTTCTGGAAGAGCCAGCCTACCTGGTAAGAGCCGGCGCTTGCCTCTCCTGAAGCGTGTGAGGACTCCTTTGTCTGCATCTTAGCCCATGCTGTTGCGCCTTTAAATGATGCCGACTGGGCCCTCCCCTTTACTCTCTGCGGCCAGAAGTCGGAACCAGAACTTCAAGCGCACGCTGGTGACGTACATCAGCCGGAAATGACGCGCCGCGCCATTTCTGGTTTACGGTGTGTATAGGAAGGAGCGGTAGCATCGGCTCCCTCCCACACACCGTGTCGGTCACCACCGCCTTCTCCCTTCTCTGGCACTGAAGAGAGGAGGAGATGGGGAACTCCAACCACTGAGGAGGGAACCCGTAGCCACTTTGCAGAGTTTGTTTATACAGCATCCTGCACTCCTGAGTAGTCTGCTGTCCCCATGCTGCACTGTAGGCCTGGACCTCTTCCAGGAGCTGACTGCCTCTGACGGCCTTGCAGGTATGTGAGGGCACTCTTGGCTGTCTGGATAGCCCTTGTGCGATGGAGCTTTTCAACTCCCATTCCCTATTTAGAAGACGGTTCATCCTGGCAACAGGTCTCCTCGGTCTGAGGAAACACAAAAAACTGACCAGATGCCAGAGGGACCGCCTTTTAAAGAGCTGGGGCAATGTGTTTCCTGTCCGGGGGAGGAGCTACATCTCTCAAGGGCTGTCCTGGAAGACGACTGGGGAAACAAGTGTTAATGATAGGACTTTGCTTCTGTTCTAAAAAACACTACAATGAATTTGAAGCAATAAAATATGTGACTTTGCACGCAATCTCATTCTCAGGGTGATGCATGTAGAAAAAACAAAGATGAGCACTGGGTTTCAACTTTGCTTGGCCATTATACAGTAGATGAGAATTCGCAGCACTGAAGGGTTTGATTGATAGATGAAAATGACATTCATGATTTAGACCAATTATCTCTGGATGTGGACTATCAAATGTGATGAGGCATTGACTATACAAAAGGGATTCAATAGGAAATACAATTCATTCTTTAACTCAGAATGCTAAGGCCTCATACACATGGGCGTTATGAAAAATGGGCTGTAAAGCTAGTATCAACGCGAAAAAAAAAAAAAGCAGCGGTAAAATCTTGATTTTATCAGCGCTTTGCATTGACATCAATGCACGTTAATCCACGCTAGCTTTTAGCCGCATTTCTCTGTCTCTATTCAAATCAATGGGCTCCCATAGGTAACCATTGATTTTGAAGAGGGACAGAAATGCATGATGATCCGACTTGCGGTGCGACTTGTTTGCTGAGGACCTTGAAGGTGAAGCAACGGCAAAATGAAAGAAAAAAAAATAATAATAATTTGCGTGGGGTTCCCCAGAAACAGATACCAGACCCTTCGGTCTGGTATGGATTTTAAGGAGAACAAGCCGGAGCTGATTTAATAAAATACTTTAAAAACCTGTGTAGTGTGTTTATTTTTGATTTTTTTTGTAGGTGAATGGGTAGGGGTACAATGTACTCCTTTACACAGGGTGGGGGGCTGGGATCTGGGGGCTTCCAGATTCCGATAAGCCCCCAACAACCAAATAAATGTCAGGGTTCTCGGGAAGAGGCCCTTGTCCTCAAACACGGGGAGAAGGTGCTTTGGGGTGGAGGGTGCCCCCCCTGCCCCAAAACACCCACCACCCATGTTGAGGGCATGTGGCCTGGTATGTGCTCGCTCGTACCCCCCCCCACCCTTTTCCTGACCTGACGGGCTGCGTGCTAGGATAAGGGTCTGGTATGGATTTGGGGGGGGGGGGGGGGGGGGGG
>BLSH010346820.1:245527-256962 GCA_018402905.1 Glandirana rugosa | reverse complement strand
GGGGGGGGGGGGGGGGGGGGGGGAGGGGGGATTCCACACAACTTTTTTTCATTTTGGCTGGGGTTCCCCTTCAAGATCCTCAGCACACAAGTCACACCGCAAGTCAGATCATCATGATTCCACTTCTATTTAAATCAATGGGCTCCAATAAGGAACCATTGATTTTGAATAGAGACCGAGAAATGCATGACAAGGCTTAACGCTTTGTATATGTTAAGCCTCGTTTTTGAGCTTTTACCAGGGTCAGCGTTTTTAAAGCTCTAGCGCTGGAGCCTCAGAATGTGCTGGTCCTGGGTTTTTTTGGAGCTTAAAAACGCCTATGCCACTTGCAGCTTAAAAACGTCTGTGTGCATGAGGCCATTGAACAACATGGAGAGGCATTTTTAAGCTGTAAAAAAAGCTCAAAAATGTGGCTGTAAAAATGTCCGTGTGTATGAAGCATAATAATCTTTGCATTTACACACAAAAAAAAAGTTAACGTAATTAACTACACAAAAGAGGGAACAACAAAGGAACAAGGTGAGGCTTTGAGGAATTGAGAGCTAGCCAAGATATAAACCATTAAAGTGATTGTAAAGGTTTGTTTTTTGTAAACAATGTCATATTTACCTACTCTCTGCAATGGTTATGCACAGAGCAGCCCCTATCCCCTATTTTCTGGGGTCCCCTGGCAGCGCTCCTGGCGCCTCCTCTTCATCGGGTGTCCCAATGGAGGGCCTCTTTCCATGGGGGCTGCTGCGTCCATTGACAAAGACAGCAGGACTCGGCCCCACCCCCCAGGTCAACGGATTTGATTGACAGCAGCGGGAGCCGATAGCTCCCGCTGCTATCAATCCAATGAGTACCCGAGACAGCGGCTAGAGCTGCTGGGCTCGTCGCTGGAACGATCGGGTTCAGGTAAGAAAAAGGGGGGCTCTGGGGGGCAGCTGCAGCACAGAAGGTTTTTCACATTAATGAATAGAATGCATTAAGGTGAAAAACCCAGAGACTTTACAACTCCTTTAAGGGCACAACATTGCGGTGATGCAGATTGCCAGATATCATTGCCCTATATGAATGAATGGGAAATACCCTGAGGTTGATTTACTAAAACTGAAGTGTGCAAAATCTGGTGCAGCTGTGCATGGTAGGCAATCAGCTTATAACTGCAGCTTGTTCAATTAAACTTTGCCAAAAAAAAAAAAAAATGGAAGCGGATTGGTTTCTTTGTACGGCTGCACTAAATTTTACTGGCTCCAGTTTTAGTAAATTAACCCATGTACCCCAATTTACAGTGGAGGAAAGGGATGAAAGTTTGACCAACCTCCATAAAAGTACTGGGTCCCTTAACCACTTGCCGACGGCTGATTGGCAAGTGACGGCGACAGAGTGGCTCTGTAACGCGAAACGCCGTCATACGACGGCGGGCGCGATACAGAGCCTAGTGAGCGTGCGCGCGCCGCCGGAGGCGCGCGCGCCCACTGTGTTCGGGGGGGGCCAGGGAGCGGGTGCGGAGGCTTCGATTGAAGCCGGCTACCCGCGATGCCCCCCCGGAGTGAATGAACGGAGGTCCGTGTATGTAAACACGGACCTCCTCTCTGTGTGAGGGGGAAGGGCTGTGATCGCAGCCTTCCTGTACATGAAGGCTGTGACCACTTCCCTTCTCCTGTTAGGGCAGTCCCCCATACAGTTAGAACACGCCCAGGGAACATAGTTAACCCTTAAAGCGCCCCTGCAGGTTAACCCCTTCACTGCCAATGTCATTTACACAGTAATCAGTGCATTTTTATAGCACTGATCGCTGTATAAATGCCAATGGTCTCAAAAAAGTGTCAAAACGTTCCGACATGTCCGCCCCAATATTGCAGTACCGCTAAAAATCGCAGATCACCGCCATTACTAGTAAAAAATAAAAACCCCAAAAATGAATTATCATCCGTAAACGCGACCACTTTTGCGCAAACCAATCAATAAACGCCGATTGCGATTTTTTTTATCGCAAATATGAGGAAGAATATAAATTGGCCAAAAACTGAAAAATTTTGGTTTTTTTGCAAAATTGTCGCTCTTATTTTGTTTATAGCGACGATCAGAAATGACGCAGAGGGGATCAAATACCACCAAAATAAAGCTCTATTTGTGGGGAAAAAAGGACGCAAACTTCGTTTGGGTACAACGTCGCAGGACCGCGCAATTGTCAGTTAAAGCGACGCAGCGCCGAATCGCAAAAAGGGCTCCGGTCCTAAAGCTGGAAATCCTTCCGGGGCTGAAGTGGTTAAGGTCTGATAAACTGCAATGACGTTTATTACTAGATGGTACCTGTAAGGCCCCCTTTCACACTTGTGCGACTTGTCCTGTGACTTGGGACTGCAAAGTCGCATGACAAGTTGTACCCCATGATTTCCAATGAGTACCATTCATATCTGTGCGACTTCAAGTCACAGCGACTTGAAAGTAGTCCCTGCACTACTTTGGTCCGACTTTGTAAAACCTGTGTAGTCTATAGACCTCAAACCGCATCAAAGTCGCTTTAAAATTGTGGCAAAAAATTGTGGTTAAAATAACGCAACATTCAGGTCGCGCAAGTGTGAAAGGGGTCTTAAACTTCATGCTATATTTCCCGCTGCACCACTTACTTCTTGTTATATAGGTTGTTCTTCCCCCAGTTCTTTTTCTCATTTTTTTTTTGTCCTGTGAGAAGCAACATACAGTTTGGCAAAAAATTGAGGTATCCTCAGTGATAGTGGGCAGGATTAATAGGCCAACAAAAGCCAACTGTCTACTCTTTGCAGAGATTTCAGCTATACCTCACTTCACAGAAAGACTCATCCATACCATATGCATATATTTTCTTTGGGCCATACCACTGCCCGCAGAAGCAGGTCGTCCAGATATGCCAGAACTGCAATGTCCCTCTGTTGCAATAGAGCCAACACCGGGGCCAGGCCGAATGGCAAGGCCACAAACTGGTAGTGGTGATCACCCACCTTGAAACGTAGAAAACGTTGGTGTGAGACACAGATGGGGACATGCAGATACACATCCTTGATATCAAAGGATGCTAGCAAGTCCCCCTGGCGAAGGGCTGCTACCACCGAGCGGATTGACTCCATCCTGAATTTCTGCGCCCGAACATAAAATGTTGAGCGCCTTCAGATCCAGAATGGGCCTGACCCCATCCTTGTTTGCGACCACAAACAGGTTGGAGTAAAAACCATGGAAAAGTTCCGTGGCTGGCAACGGCACAACCACCCCCTTGTAGAGCAGATCCTGCACGGCCCCCCAGCAGGGCCAACCGTCGCTCTGGGGGAAGCCTCAGATTGGAGGCAAAGAACCTGTCTGGAGGCATGGCACAGAATTCAATCTTGTACCCCGCAGAGACCACCTCGCACACACCCAGGAATCTGAAATGCGAGAGGTACATTGTTCCGAACTCCAGCAGTCGACCCCCCACCCGAGCGACGGGTGGGGGAAACCCATCATGCGGAGGAGGGCTTCCCATCCGACTTCTCTTGCTTATGATGCCACGGTCGCTTCTGACCTCCTGCAGCAGCCTTGGATGGCTTACCACCCTTGCCTGCCGAACGGGGGGCACGAAAAAACTTTGACCAGAAAACGAGGGGCCCGCCTGCGACAAGGCTCCTTACCCCACTTAGGCTCGGGAAGAAAGGTACTCTTTCCCCCCGTGAGATCCTTGATGATCTCATCCAGAGAAGCTCCGAAGAGGTGCCCTCCCTGAAAAGGCAAGCGCCTTCTTTGACGCCTGGTCCCCAGACCAGCACTTCAACCATAGTATACGCCTAATCACTACAGCGAAGGCGGACAGTTTTGACAGTATGGGAACTATGTCCAGGGCCGCATCACAGAGATACCTGAGCCCCTGGGTGAGCTGTTCAGCCAGGTTTCAGGCGGGACATGCGCCTCGCTCAAATCACGATGCAACACCACAGCCCATTCCATCAGAGCTTGTGTCACAAGCGCCGACACTAGCGTCGGCCGCATGGCCGACCCAGTCAAGACAAACATCAGCCGGATCCTTAAAAGACGGCGTGCCCTCCACCAGTATGGTGGTCGCCTTGCTCAGGCGGGACACAGGGGGGTCTACCTTGGGGGAGACCCATTTCTGCGCCATACAGTCCTCAAAAGGATAACGTACAGCAAACCGTCTTGGAGAGCTCTGCGGCCGCTGCCACGCTTTGTACACAAACTGATCAAAGAAAGGTACATAAGGGAACACCTTAAGGGGTGCGAACCGGCCTATGCGATCCAAAGACCACAGCTGTCTCCTGTGAGTCACCCGCTGTCCCCAGCTTTAGCGTCTCACTTACAGATGAGATTTAGGAGCCCACCAAAGCCCCCCCACACCCCGGTCAGGGACGGGGGGAGTACTTACCCATCCAGATGGGCGGAGCGGGTATCCCACCCGAGACAGACCTGCCTCCCTGTCTATTCCTACAGGGGGAGACGCCCGTGATGCGGACCTGAACGCCTGGTCTTAAGCATGCTGGCAGGACATTTAACCCGCACGCCGCCCCGCACGGAACGGGGCCTGACACGGCCAACCCAGCGCGGAGCTATGGTTGGCTCGGTCCGTTGGCCGAGCTGAGGAGACTCCCTAGATCTATATCATCCAGCCTGTCACCCAGTCGGCTACTTGATTGCAGTCTTCATCAGAAGAAAAGAAAAAAAAAACTTTTAAAAAAAGAAAAAATCATGGAACCACAGGTCCCAGCATGGGGCCTGTCAAACTCCTTGCACTAGGCAGAAAAAGACTGAAGGCTGAGCTGGCTGGTGGGGGTTTATACCAAGGAGGACCGCCCCCTGGGAAGGGCTGTGTCTGCTTTTTAGCTGAACTGAAGTTCTGCCTAGTCCACGCCTAGTGAAAGGTGGCACATAACCCCAGTTGTAATGAAGAGATGCTGCATCTGTCACTTAAGCCCTAGATCTTCACTGCCAATGACATTTATACAGTAATCAGTGGACATTTAAATTTCTGATCACTGAATAAATGTCATTGGTCCCAAAAAAGTGTCAAAAATGTCTGACATGTCCGCCCCAATATCACAGTACTGCAAAAAAAAAAAAAAATCGCAGATCGCCGCCATTACTAGTAAAGAAAATAAAAAAAACCCCCAGAATTTAATTCTTGTCATCCGTAAACGCGGCCACTTTTGCGCAAACCAATAAACGTAGATTGCGTTTTTTTTTTACCAAAAATATGAGGGAGAATATAAATCGGCCAAAACCGATGAGAAAAAATGTTTTTTTATATATTTTTTTTTGATTTGTATTTTAGCAAAAAGTCAGAAATTTGTTGTTTTTTTTTTTGCAAAATTGTTGCTCTTCTTTAGTTTATAGCGGTGATCAGAAATGACGCAGAGGTGATCAAATACCACCAAAAGAAAGCTCTATTTGTGGGGAAAAAAGGACGCAAATTTCGTTTGGGTACAACGTCGCATGACCGCGCAATTGTCAGTTAAAATGACGCAGTGCCGAATCGCAAAAAGTGCTCTGGTCAGGAAGGGGGGAAAACTTTCCGGGGCTGAAGTGGTCAAAATACAGGTAAGCCTGTAATCAGGCTTACCTGTAGGTTCCCTGTATATCACCTAAACCTGTACGGTTTAGGAGATATAAGCTAAACTGGCATGTGCCAACGTCATTCGGCACATGCGCAGTGAAGAAACGGCCTCTGTGCCGTTTCCTCACTGACAGCGTGCCGCGATTGACGGCTCCCGCGCGGACGTCACGCGCCAGTCACAGTACCGGAGCTCGCAGCCCCGGAAGGAAGAGGGGCAAAGGAGGACGCGTCCTACTGCGGGGACAGCGCGGGCATCGATGGCAGGTAAGTGGCACATACAGTTAAATGCAAAAGTTTAGGGACCCCTGACAATTTCCATGATGGTCATTTATAAATATTTGGGTGTTTGGATCAACAATTTCATTTTGATCTATCAAATAACTGAAGGACACAGTAAAATTTCAGTAGTGAAATGAGGTTTATTGGATTAACAGAAAATGCGCAATATGCATCAAAACGAAATTAGAAAGGTGCGTAAATTTGGGCACCCAAAAAAAAAAAAATCACATCAATATTTAGTAGAGCCTCCTTTAGCAGAAACAACAGCCTCTAGACGCTTCCTATAGCCTGTAATGAGTGTGTGGATTCTGGATAAAAGTATTTTGGACCATTCCTCCTTACAAAACATCTCCAGTTCAGTTAGGTTTGATGGTTGCCGAGCGTGGACAGCCTGCTTCAAATTACCCTACAGATGTTCAATGATATTCAGGTCTGGGGACTGGGATGGCCATTCCAGAACATTGTACTTGTTCCTCTGCATAAATGCCCAAGTAGATTTTGAGCAGTGTTTTGGGTCGTAGTCTTGTTGAAAAATTCAGCCCCTGCAGAATATTTCAACTTTGTGACCGATTCCTCAACATTATTCTCAAGAATCTGCTTATATTGAGTGGAATCCATGCGATCCTCAACTTTAACCAGATTTCCAGTACTGGAAGTGGCCACACAGCCCCACAGCATGATGGAACCTCCACCAAATTTTACTGTGGGTAGCAAGTGTTTTTCTTGAAACGGTGTGTTCTTTTGCCAACATGCATAACGCCCCTTTTATGACCAAATACCTCAATCTTTGTCTCATCAGTCCACAGCACCTTATAACAAAATGAAGCTGGCTTATCCAAATGTGCGTTAGCATACCTCAAGGGACTCAGTTTGTGGTGTGTGTGCAGAAAAGTCTTCTTTCGCATCACTCTCCCATACAGCTTCTTCCTGTGCAATGTGCGCTGAATTGTTGAACGATGCACAGTGACACCATCTGCAGCAAGTTGATGTTGTAGGTCTTCGGAGGAAGTCTGTGGGCTGTTTTTGACCGCTCGCCATCCTTCGCCTTTGCCTCTCCAATATTTTATGTGGTCTGCCACTTCTGGCCTTAACAAGAACTGTGCCTGTGGTCTTCCATTTCCTCACAGTGGACACTGACAGCTTATATCTCATAACTTTTTGTAGCCTTCCCCTAAACCATAATGTAGATAATGTTTTGAGGCCCCCATGTTGCCACTCTTCAGAGGAGAGTCAAAGAGAACAACTTGCAATTGGCCACCTTAAATACCTTTTCTCATGATTGGATGCACCTGTCTATGAAGTTAAAGGCTTAATGAGCTCACCAAACAAATCGTGTGTTCCAATTAATCAGAGCCAAGTAGTTACAGGTATTAACCACTTCACCTCCGGAAAAATTTCCCAGTTTAGGACCAGTGCACTTTTTGTGATTCTGCACTGCGTCGCTTTAACTGACAATTGCGTGGTCGTGCGACGTTGTACCCAAACAAATTTGAGTCCTTTTTTTCCCACAAATAGAGCTTTCTTTTGGTGGTATTTGATCACCTCTGTGTCATTTCTGATCACCGCTATAAAAAGAAGAGCGACAATTTTGCAAAAAAACCCACGAATTTCCTACTTTTTGCTAAAATTCTAATCCCAAAAAAAAAAGAGACTTTTCTTTCACCAGTTTTGGACGATTTATATTCTTCCTCATATTTGTAATGAAAAAAAAAAAATCGCAATCGGTATTTGATTGGTTTGCGCAAAAATGGCCGCGTTTACGGATGGTGAGAATTCATTTCTGGGGTTTAATTTTTTTTATTTTTTACTAGTAATGGCGCCGATCTGCAATTTTTAGCGGTACTGCGATATTGCAGCGGACATGTCGGACATTTTTGACACTTTTTTGGGACCAATAACATTTATACAGCAATCAGAAATTTAAATGTCCACTGATTACTGTATAAATGTCTTTGGCAGTGAAGGGGTTAACCTGCAGGGGGAGATATAGGGGTTAAGTGAGTTCCCTGGGTGTGTTGTTACTGTGGGGGGGGGGGTGGGCTACCATGGGCATGAGAGATCTAGCTGATCCCAGTGACAGGGATCAGCAGATCTCCCATGGCCGCACTGTCAGAATGGTGAACCGCCGTGTTTACATCGACGGTTCCCCGTTCTTTGCCTGTGGCCGCTCATCGCGGCTCGCCGGCGGACATCTGGTCCACCCGAGCCGCGGGCACACTACTGAGGAGTGCGGCGGGCGCACGTGCGCCCCCTAGCGGCCATTCGCAGATCACCGCCTTTTTACGGCGATTTGCAGCCAGCGTCCACACTGCCGCCGTAAATATGCGGTAGGCAGTGTGGAACTGGTTAAAATCAACAAAATGACAAGGGTGCCCAAATTTATGCACTGGTCTAATTTCGTTTTGATGCATATTGCGCATTTTCTGTTAATCCAATAAACCTCATTTCACTACTGAAATATTACTGTGTCCTTTGTGTATTTGATAGAGCAAAATGAAATTGCTGATCCAAACACCCAAATATTTATAAATGACAATCATGGAAATTGTCAGGGGTCCCTAAACTTTTGCATACAACTGTAATAGGCTAGTATGCGATGCATACTAGCCTATTATGCTTTTACATTGAAGGAATAAAAGTAAACCCATTAGGGTTTACATCAGGGTTTACTTCCCCTTTAAAGCCAGAACAGATTCTACAATGCTTATGGAGAGAATATTTCATACTCTATACAACTCCTATTTTGATAATAAATGGGCTCCCTGATGTGAGTATAGACACTTTCTTTGGGGGGGTACTCGCCTTTATTTATTAATCTCTCTGTGGATCATAATTAGCTTCTAGACATGCATAAGATCTATTTATATACTACTAAAACATTATATGTCGGTATGTATATTATGTTTAGGATGTACTTTAGTATGTTAAAGATACTGTGCTTTAATTTTGTATCTGTGGGTTTTGGTGGCTACATCGTTTTCAATGTCTTTTGGTTGTAGATTTCATGTTTCACTCTGTTAAGGCACTAAGGTATAGTAATAATACGCCGGCAAGGTTGATGTCATATGACGTCCTTCCCGTTTTCGCCGTTCTGCGGGCCCACATTGCGGCGATCAGCGTGTCCCTCGGGACTCAGCCCATCCCAATCGCGGTAAAGAGCCAATAAAATTGGCTCTTTACCGCGTGACTGACTGTGTCCTATCACAGCCGGTCATTTCTGACATTGATGTTCATCTCTGTGGGCATGCATTGCGGCGATCGGGGTTGAGGCTTGTCCCTCGTACAAAGCCCAGCCCTGATCAGGGTAAAGAGCCAATTAAATTGGCTCTTTACTACGTGACCGGCTGCGTCCAATCACAGCTGGCCACAAATGTCAACAAAGCACCAGTAACTTTGTTACCAGGTGCTTCTCCTCACACACCGCTCCAGTGTGAGGAGGAGATCGTGAACAGTGAGTAACTGCATAAATTGTATTTATTACTGTGCCAGATTGCAACCCTGAACAAAAAGGACCTGTCATCGTCAGCCCACCAGAGTACCTGTCACCCCATCTGGGGTACCTGTCACCCCATCTGGGGTACCTGTCACCCCATCTGGGGTACCTGTCACCCCATCTGGGGTACCTGTCACCCCATCTGGGGTACCTGTCACCGGGGTACCTGTCACCAATCCAATTACCTGTCACCAGAGTACCTGTCAATCTAGAAGAGACATATCAGATACTGAGCCTGACCAATTAGAGCAGCGGGGAGCTCTCATCGCCCAGTCACAGTTCTGATTCCGGTTCTAAATAAGTGCCCGTTGAAGGCAGTACATCATCATCATCCGAATTTGAGGAAGCAGTTCGTTTTAAAAGACGGACTGAAGACCAGGCAGCTACCAGCAGTGCCAGACACCCCAATGGCCAATCGGCAAATGCCAGCGTCGCTAAACTCCAGGAGGAGATGCCCAGTACAAGTGATGGCATTTCGCGCCAAAGAGATAGGGCCCAAACCCAGTTTCCGGAGGCCTTAGCAAACCCATTGTGGCTGCCTTCTAGCACAGAATCAGCCACAATCCCCCCTTTCACAGGACAGTCAGGTTTGCAAGTCAACACCGAAGGGTTCTCAGATCTTTTTGCACGCCAATTTATAGCAAACAATCCCAGCTCAAGCTAGGTCTGCCCTTTCGAATGGAGACCCATAACCTTGGAGGAGTTTAAAATGTTTTTAGACCCGACACTCAACATGGGGCTAACAAAAAAGTACTAATTGCACACGTATTGGTGTACCAACCCAATGGCAATTTTTTCAAGTGTCAGGGCCAGGTCCCGTTACAAAATTAGAATTCGCTTCCTGCATTTTAGTGACAACACGCAGTGCTGCCCCCCCCCCCCCAAAATCATCCCGACTTTGATAAGTTATATAAAATCCGCCCCCTTATTGATTTTTTTTTTTTCTCCAAGAGGTTTACCGAGCTTTACATCCCTGACCAGAACATCTCTGGACGAGTCTCTGGTGCATTTCACAGGCCGGCTGGGAATCAATCAGTATATCCCCCAAGTAAGAGGGTCAGATACGGACTGAAGCTCAACAAGCTCTCTGAAAGCTTCACCGGATATGTCTATGCCTTTCGTGTGTACAAAGGCAAAGATTCCCAGCTCCAAGCCCACCATACATGGGAATAAGCGGTAAAATTGTCTGGCAGTTGGCATTCCCACTCATCCAAAAAGGGTATCACATTTATATAGACTACTACTACACTAGTTTGCCCCTTTTACGCCACCTATACCTAAATAAAACTTTAGCCTGTGGCACAGCAAGGAAAAACAGTTAGGGCTTCCCACAGCGTCTTGTCACCACAAGGCTACAAAGGGGGAATTGGAAAGCATGAGTTACAAGGAAGTGTTGGCCATGAAGTGGAGGGATAAGAAAGACATATACATCATGTCAACCATCCATGATGACACCTCAATGGAAGTTCCCAGAAGACGCGGCCCAGTTCTAAAGCCTTGATGTATCCACGAGTACAATTCAAGGTGGATTTAAATGATCAGATGTTGTAGCCCTACCTATTTACAAGATAGTCCCTCTTCTGGTATAAAAAAGTCGCCATTTACTTTTTTCATTTGGCCATGTACAACACATTCATCACTTATCAAAAATCGACCCAACACCTTCCTAAAATTCTTTGAAGAGGTCATCACTGCCCTGATATATCAGCAAGGACCCCCCCCCCCAGAAAGCCTTCGCTCCAATTGTTTCAGCAGACTGCATGAGCATAATTTTTCTGAAAATATTCCACCATCAGCAAAAGGAATCAGAAGATGACAAAAATGTCGGGTGTACAGCAAAAGAGGAGTTAGGAGAGACATTGGTTTCCATTGTCCCCAATGTCATTCCCAAACTGGCCTTTGCAATGGAGAATGCTTCAGACACCATCATACACTTGTAAATTATTAGCCCATATTTCAAATAGACTGCTATTTCCCCATTTTCAGTTCCTGTGCGGATTATATCCCTGTTGCCTCAAACAACCATACCACTGCCTTCCATGTGAACTGACCCTGGCCTGTTTATCGACTATGCCTCTGCCTACAGTCTATTTCTGCAAACTTTAT
>BLSH010346820.1:226752-237272 GCA_018402905.1 Glandirana rugosa | reverse complement strand
ATTACCAAAGCTGTAAGATGGTGGGCCAATACACTACACGGGGAGAACGGGGAATAGGTTTGAAAGGCGGCAGCAGGGGTAGACCAGCTAGCCTGTCAAATTTACAAATGTCGCCTCTGTTCGGCTCAGGTGTACGGACTGAGCCATTGTAGGGAGGTAGAAGGTGTGAGGACAATGGCGTAATAACTAATAAGTGTATGTGTTGTCACTACTGGAGAGCAGCAACACCACTCTGCAGCATGTGAAGAAAAGGTAAATGGCGGGTCTAAGGAATTGGTGTGGGGGGAAGGCCAAGGAACCATTAGCCCTATTATATATAAAAAAAAGTTAAGATTTGCACACGTGAACATAAATATGGTACAACCCAAAACTATTTGGTCCGTTGAATTCCCCCAGTCCTCTCTATTAGGATGTCTAATATAGCCAAAGGGTGATTGAGAACCCCTTATAAGGGGAGCTACATACATCAAGGGCGAGAGAGAGGTATAGGGTATTTCCCGGACCCAAAGAGTAGCTTAACATATTGTCTATAAACAAGCTAACCAAGATTGACAATAATCATGGTTATTCTCATCTACGTAAGTCTATGTCCACATCTCACCCCCTTCCATCCCCCCCCCCCTTAATTTCAACCACCACTAAGAGGGGGGTCGGTTTTCGGTTGGTAAAAGTCCAGTTATATTGTGCTTCTGGGTCGACCAGTCCCTCCTCAGGAGTGAGGAGAGTTTAGTAGAGGGATTTTCGCAAGGCTTCAAAGGCCTAAGTTCGTGAGCTTTGTTCAGTGAAGAAGGCCAATACTGGGGAAGGTTTAATAGTTTTATCTAAAGCCACCGTTAATTCTTGGCTCCTAGAAGGTCCAGGGGGGGAGCCAGGGTGGATGCTCGGTATGTAACGGCACGTTTATAGACCTTTGGTGCGCCTGCCTGGGAGTGGGAAAATTCTTGTTTCTCCCCTATTCAGTCTAATCAGCTTATTGCTGTGTTGATGAAGGGAATTAAAGACCCACTGTTGATGTATGCTTATGATTTACATAAGAGATAAACTGTGAGCTGGCTTAAAGTCCCCGTGGGCATGAATTGTTGGCGTGTGTTATTCAAACAGGAGATACAAGGTGAGCAGAAGAGAAGCTCTTCCAGCGGTTCTAGTTACCTATCGTTATGTGAGATAGTCTTACCCAACCCTGGCTGTCAGAGTCCTGTAGACATAGCTCTAGTCATTAGAGTTGACGCTCACATGCCTCTGTCGTCTGTGGATCGAGACTGCTTCTCCAGAAGTGATGGTGAGTGGAGATCTATTTAAGAAGAGATAAAGCTGAGAGAGAACAGATCGGGGTGGAGGGGGTGTGGGGGCATCACTGGTGGTAGTCGTGTAGTTAGCATTACTATATTTTCTGATAGTATTAGGGTTATTGGTTCAGATGACGGCACAATGAGATTTCGTCTGTCATGGCCGCTGTGGGCAAAAAGATACATTTTAATTGCTTCAAACAGGGATAGAGGAACTTCCGGATTAGCTAGCTTTCTAGCTAACAAGGGATTGGTATGTTGAGCTTAATCTCTCCTGGGCCTCCTGTGAACTGGGGAAGCAAGTGCATTACCCTCTCTTAGGAGGCGCCGATTGGTGGTGGGGTAGGCTTTGAATGGCGTCGGCGTCTCCCACGGGTGGGAGTCGCGTCTCTTCTGTACGTATCCATCGGTTGTTCTGGTGCTGTTGGGGGTGTTTGTGACTCAAAGGGCCAGCTCTCGATGTTTACCTGTGGTAGGCCTAGAGATGTGCAAAATGCCTCCATCTCTTCTGGGTGACGCAAGTAGGCGATCCGTGACCCTGTGCCAGCCTGCAGACAGAAGGGTAATTTCCAGCAGTACGGCAGGTTTCGGTACCTGAGGGTATCCAGGAGCGGTGTCAGGGCTTTGCGCTTGGATAGTGTGATTGGTGATAAGTCTTGATAGATCTTTATTTCAAACCCTTGAAACAAGATCCGGCCCCGGAGCCTGGCTTGTCACATTATGTCTTCTTTCAGTCTGAAGTCTACTAGGCAGCCTATTATGTCCCTTGGGGGATCACGGTGTCTGCCTTTTGGGCGAAAAGTCGGTGCAAGAGCTCGGTGTATGCTCTCAAATTCCACAGCCGTGTCGGGAGGTCTACCTAGTAGGTCATTGCATATGGAGGTGGCTGCTTGGGGGACTTGATCAGTCGATCATTTCTGGTATGCCCCTGAATCTAATGTTATGTCTGCGGCACCTGTTTTCTATGTCCTCGATGCTTCTGTGCATTTCTCTCAAGCTCTGTGTGTGCATTGAAAGCATGCTTCTAGTGGCTTTAATGGCCGCTTCATGTCTGTCTGTGATTTCTTCTACGTCTTCCAGGCGGACAGCCACAGCCTGTATATCCAGCCTAAGGTCGGCGACGGCCGCTGACAAGGTGTGCTTTATGTCTGCGGCTATCAGTCTCAGGTCCTCCATGCAGATGCTTTGGTGCGGAGGGGCCGCGTTAGTGTCCGGGTGTGTGGTCGCGGCCTGTGTGGAGGAGCCGTTCGGGCTTTGACTCACCTCCACCTCGGGGTTTGCGGCTTGCGACAAGGCCGCATCGTGCTGCGGGGGACGAGAGCGGAACATCTCGGGGATGTTGGCGCTCAATTGGGTGTCCTGCGCCCTTGGAGACATGGAGCGGGTAGGGGAGGTGTCCCTGTCGAATTTCCCGATGTTTCCTGCTCGGACTGTGGTCGTCGGCACCCGCGGAAGCTGCTAATGGGGCTGGAGAGTGGCGGCGCTGCGAGATCAGGCGGCCATTCTCCTCAGCGTCCAAGCCACGCCCCCCTCTATACAGGATTTATATAGTGCCGACAGTTTGCGCAGTGCTTTACACATTAGGGCAGACAGTACAATTACAATACAGGAGGGATCAGAGGGCCCTGCTCGTTAGAGCTTACAATCTAGGAGATATATATATATACACACACACACACACACACACACACACACACATACACATAGCATTTAGACACGCTTGTGAAATACTAATATAGTCTGGTCAAATGAGAGCCAAACTGAACTCTATGGATGCCATAATATACACCATGTTTGGAAATCAAATGGCACTGACCATCACCCCAAAAACACCATACTAACAGTGAAGTTTGGAGGTGTGAACATCGTGGTGTGAAGCTGTTTTGCAGCATATGGTACTGGCAAACTTCAAATCACCGAAGGAAAGATGAATGCAAAAACGTACCAAGACATGCTTGATAAAAATCTGCTGCCATGTACTAGCATGATGAAGATAAAACGAGGGTGGACATTTCAGCAAGAAAATGATCCCAGACACAAAGGCAAAGAAACACAATTGGTTTAAAAAAAAAAGAAAATAAAGCTGCTAGAATGGCCCAGCCAGTCACCTGACTTGAATCCAATAGAAAATCTATGGAAAGAACTAAAGGTCAGAGTTCAGAGACCCACAGAACCTTCAAGATTTGAAGACTCTGTGTGGGAGAATGGGCCAAAATCACACCTGGGCAATGCATGCGACTAGTTTTTCCATACAGGAGGCGTATTGAAGCCGTCATTACCAACAAAGCATTTTGTGCAAGGTATTAACTAAAGGCTCGTCCACACTAAGAAAATTGGGCGAGAATTATTGTACGATTTTCCTATAGTGTACACAACTTTCTACAGCCAATTCCGATCTTCTGAATGAAAATTTCAGAAGGGACAAGTGCCAAAATTTTTTCTCGTATGGGAACAGAACAAAAACTATTTTTGTTTAATGTGTAACATTTTCATACAAGAAAAAAAGCGGTTTGCCCAATTTTCTTATAGTGTGTACACATAAGTTTCAGTTAGCGTGTTCAATACTTTTTCCCTGTGTCATTCCATTTTACTACACAACTTAAGTTCTGAGCTTATTTGATTAGGTTTCTTTGTATGTATGGATTGCATGAGTTGTTACCGGCATGAGTTGTTACCGACATGTGGTGAACATTTTTTGTCAATAGCACCTTTAGAAATATATTTACCTAGAAAAAATAGGATTTTTTGACTTACCGTGATATCCTTTTCTCTGAGTTCATTGACAGACGCAGCCTCTTCAGAAAAAGCAAAGCTGGCCCCTCCCAGCGGACCGTCCTCACTCAGTGTATAACCCCTCCACCCTGCAAAGCACACCAGTCCGTAACAAGCAGTACGAACACAACACAGAGGGATGGGTGCTGTGTCTGTCAATGAACCCTGAGAAAAGGATTTTACGGTAAGTCAAAAAATCCTATTTTCTCTTATGTTCATTGACAGATGCAGCCTCTTATTCTTGACATGTGGAGATGTCCCAAAGCAGTGTAAGATCAAAGAGGGGTGGGTAAACAACAACTGTACCCAACAGAATTTTCCGGGAGGAGCGAGCCGCCTGCAAAACTTTGCAGCCAAAAGCAGCATCCGCAGATGCCGACACATCAACTTTGTAAAATTTAACAAACGTGTGCACCGAGGCCCAAGTAGCCGCCTTGCACACCTGAGACACCGATGCCTGGTGTCGAAAAGCCCAGGAAGTACTTATCGCCATGGTGGAATGAGCCGTGACCAGAAAGGGGGGTTCATGCTCCCGAACAGCATATGCATGGGTCACAGTCTGTCTGATCCAATGGGATACAGTAGCCGAGGCCGTCAAACCTTTGCGCGGACCTTCCGTCAACACAAAAAGCGCATCCGACCTCCGAAAGGGAGCCGTCACCGACAAATACACCCGCAGAGCCCTCACTACGTCCAGGGAGTGCAAGGCAATCTCCTTAGGATGTGACGGGCGTGGGCACAACGAAGGGAGGACAATGTCCTCATTAATGTGAAAAGAGGAAACCACCTTCGGTAGAAACGAAGGGGAAGGGCGCAGCACCGCCCTATCCTTATGAAGGACCAGGTAGGGAGACCTACATGACAAAGCCGCCAATTCAGACACCCACCTAGCGGATGTAATGGCCACCAAAAAAGGCCACCTCTTGTGACAGCAGTTGTAAGGGAATATCCCTGATCTTCTCATATGGCGGTTTCTGCAGTACAGAGGCCAAAGGCGACCGTACCTGAGGAGCCACATGACGTACACCCTGTACAAATGTACGAATCAAAGAATGTGTCGCTAACGGACGCTGAAACAGAATTGCCAGAGCAGAAATCTGTCCTTTGAGTCTACTCAATGCTAAACTTGTGATCCAGGCCTTGCTGAAGAAAGGCCAGCACCTGAGATACGGAAAAAAAACGGGGGTTCCAACCCCCCACCTCGCACCAGGCAATATAAGCTTTACCGGTGTGATGATAACTCTTGCGCGAAGTGCAGAATGTGAGCCGCTTCCGCAGCTGCTGCCGAGCTCCTTGTTCCGCCTTGATGGTTCGCATACGCCAGGGCCGTAGCGTTCTCCGACTGAACCCGAACAGGTAGGCCGCGCAGCCTCGCCGACAAGTGGGAGAGGCAGAGCCTGATCGCCCGTAACTCCAACACATTGATCAGAAGGCGAGATTCCTGCGCCGACCATTGGCCCTGAGCAGATCATTGCCCCAGGACTCCTCCCCATCCCGATAGTCACGACGGATGCCAGCCTTTCGACCATTCCAAAGGAAGAAACGACTTCCCCAATGTCAGAGACAATGGAGACTTATCCCACTGCAGCAGAATCGCCTGCTGCAGAAGCCGGGTGTGACTCTGGGCATACAGTATCGCCACGAAGGCCGAGACCATGAGTCCCAACAACATGCAAAAACGTAAGGAGGACCACCGTCGTGACAACAGAGTTCGCATCGCTGCTTGCAGAGTCAGCAACTTGGCCGGAGGTAGGGACACCCTCGCTTGCTCCGTGTCCAAGATCAGGCCCAGATATTCAAGGCGACAGGACGGGGTCAGCGTCGACTTCTCAAGGTTTATCAACCAGCCGAAGTCCCGCAGGGAGGTCAGGGTGATAGAAACATTGTCCTCCAGAGCCGGAGCTGACTCCGCTCGCAGGAGTAGATCGTCTAGGAATGCTACCACAGCAATGCCTATCTGTCTCAGCAGAGCCAGCACCGAAGCCAACAGCTTGGTGAAGACCCGAGGAGTAGAGGCCAGACCAAAAGGAAGTGCCACAAATTGGTAGTGGAGATCCCCTACCGCAAAGCGAAGGAAGCGCTGATGCCGGACACAAATGGGAACGTGAAGATAAGTGTCCCTGATGTCCAGAGATGCCAGAGAGTCCCCCTGGTGCAGGGCGGCCACGACCAAACGGACTGATTCCATCCTGAATTTTCGCGCCCTCACAAAGGGATTGAGCTTTTTCAGGTCCAGACCAGGTCTGACCCCATCCTTCTTTGGTACCACAAAGAGGTTTGAGTAGAACCCGCGGAACCTTTCCGCTGGGGGGACCGGCACAATTACCCCCTGTTCGGACAGTGTCTGAACAGCCCCCAATGGAGCCTGCCGACGCCCCGGAGGGAGTTTCAAATTTGATGGAAGGAACCTGTCCGGAGTGCAAAACTCTGGTACCCGGAGGACACCACCTCTCTTTCCCAGAGGTCAGAGATGTGAGCGGTCCACCAGTCCGCGAACCCCAGTAGCCGGCCCCCCGAGTCGGGCGGGGGCAACCCATCATGCGGAGGAGGACTTTTCCACCGTCTTCCCGGACTTGCGCTGCCAGGGCCACTTACTGGTCCCAGCGGCAGCCTTGCCGGGCTGAGAGCCCTTGCCCGCTGAACCGAGCGCACGAAAAAAAAAAAAAAACGCTTCTGGCCAGAGGATGAAGGCCCCTGCCTACGGCGATGTTCTCGCCGCTTGGGTTCTGGGAGGAACAGTCCTCTTCCCTCCCGTGAAATCCTTAATGATTTCGTCCAGCTGAGCACCAAAAAGCCCACCACCCTGAAAAGGGCAGGTCTGTGAGGCCCTCCTTAGATGCGTGGTCACCCGACCAGCACTGCAGCCACAGCGGTCGTCCAATAATGACCACAAACACAGACATTTTTGACAGCATAGGGACTAAGTCCAACGCTGCGTCGCAAAGGTAACGAAGACCCTGCACCAGCTGGTCTGCTCGCTGCCACGATTCTGGTGAGCACCTGTAACCCAAATCACTGTGCAACTCCGTCGCACATTCTGTGAGCGACTGCGCCACCATGGCCGACGCCAGAGCTGGCCTCATGGCCGCCCCCAAGAACAATGCTTGGACACCGCCTCCGTCCGCCTATCGGCCGGTTCTTGAAAAGATGGCAATCCTTCCATGGAAATGGTAGTTGCCTTGTTCAGGCGGGCCACCGGTGGGTCTACCGCAGGGGATGCCCACTTCTGCAACAGGCTGTCCTCAAAGGGATAGCGTACAGAAAAGCGCTTGGGCAGTGTAAAGGAATTCTGCAGACGTTGTCATTCCTTCTAAACAGATTGCCGCGTATTCTGCCACCATTGCGCCACCCCCGGGACACACGTGAGGCCTACAGGCCATAACACCCCCACAGTACAACCCCCTCAACTGCCCCCAGACCGACCGGAAATGCCCAGGAGGACCCTGAATCGCCACCACCAACACCCCAGGGGGAAGCCAGCTATAACTGCTGTGCCTGTCTGTGCCCTCCTGCTGCTGTTACTGCCGTTCCATTCGCCGCTGACCAGGAAGAGAAAGAACGGTGCCAACACACACGATTTTTCCATCCAGAAGGACTCACCAAAAATAGCCGCCGAGTGGTCACATGAGGCAAAACCAGGGGCAAAATGGCCGCGGCTACAGCAAAAAAGGGATTTTATTAAAACTTACCGTAAAATCCTTTTCTCCGAGTTCACTGACAGACGCAGCTCTTCATGACTTTGTGGGTTTTATGTTCGCCCTACCAGGAGTTAACTAGGCAGGGAAAAGAAATCAGCTGGCCCCTCCCCTGGGGGCCATCCTCTTTTCCTACATTAAAACCCCCCCTCACAGAGGAGCTCTCCAGTTTGTACACAAGCCGTACCAAAACAGAGCCCAGAGGGGTGGGTGCTGCGTCTGTCAGTGAACTCGGAGAAAAGGATTTTACGGTAAGTTTTAATAAAATCCCTTTTTCTCCTACGTTCACTGACAGACGCAGCTCTTCATGACTTTGTGGGGACGTCCCCAAGCTGTGTCAAAAAAGAGGGGTGGGTAAACGCAAAACAACTGTACCCAACTGAACCTCTGAGGAGGCGCCAGACGCGCCTACACTGCCGCCTGCAGAACTTTGCGGCCAAAAGCAGCATCGGAAGATGCAAACACATCAACTTTGTAAAACTTAGTGAAAGTGTGAACCGAGGCCCAAGTGGCCGCCTTGCACACCTGTGACACCGAGGCCTGGTGTCTGAAGGCCCAGGAAGTACTAACCGCCCGGGTAGAATGAGCCGTGACCAGAAAAGGGGGAACCTTGCCCCGAACAGAATACGCATGGGTCACGGTTTTTCTAATCCACTGTGAAATCGTTGCCGAAGAGGCCGCTAAACCTTTGCGCGGGCCCTCTGGCAGAACAAACAGGGCGTCAGCTTTTCCAAAAGAAGCTGTAGCAGCCAAGTACACCCGTAAGGCCCTAACTACGTCCAAGGCATGCAACTCGAATTCCTTCTGGTGCAATGGACGAGGGCACAATGAAGGTAGAACAATATCTTCATTGATATGAAAAGAAGAGACTACCTTTGGAAGAAAGGACGGAAGGGGTCGCAAGACCACCTTATCCTTACGTATCACCAAATAAGGAGACTTGCACGATAGGGCAGCCAATTCCGACACTCGTCTGGCAGAAGTGATGGCAACCAAAAAGGCCACCTTCTGCGACAGAAGTTGTAAGGGGATCTCCATGATCTTTTCATAAGGTGGTTTTTGAAGAACAGAAAGCACCAGATTCAGATCCCATGGAGCCATCGGGCATCTCACCCGAGGCGCCACATGTCGCACACCTTGTACAAAGGTACGAATCAGAGAGTGCGAAGCCAAAGGTCTCTGAAAAAGTATGGCTAAGGCCGAGATCTGGCCCTTAAGAGTACTCAAAGCCAACTGCTTATTCAGACCCTGCTGAAGAAAAGTCAGTACCCTGGAGACTACAAACGAGCGAGGGTTGTAGCCCTCCGCCTCGCACCAGGCAATATAAGCCTTCCAGGTTCGGTGATAACTCTTGCGAGGTGCACTTGCGAGCCTTTAATAAGGTGGGGATCATGGAGTCAGCCACTCCTCTATCCCTTAGCACCTGGGACTCAATAGCCAAGCCGTCATAGCCAGCGAGGGTAAAGCAGGGTGCAAGATGGGTCCTTGAGACAGGAGGTTGTCTCGCATCGGAAGCCGCCAGGGGGCGTCTGCCACCATTTGCACTACGTCGGCGTACCAAGTGCGCCGAGGCCAATCCGGAGCCACCAGAATGGTCGGAATTCCTTCTATTGCTATTCTGCGCACCAACCTTGGAAGCAGACGTATGGGAGGAAAAGCGTACAGGAGGCGATAACGGCTCCAGGGGGCCACCAGAGCATCTGTGGCCACTGCCAACGGATCCTTCGTCCTGGACACAAAGTTTCTCACTTTGTGATTGAACCTGGACGCCATGAGATCCACATCTGGTGTTCCCCACCTGTGGCAAATCTGACTGAACACCTCAGGGTTAAGGGACCACTCCCCCTGGTCCAGCTTCTGGCGACTGAGAAAGTCCGCCTGCCAGTTCTCCACACCTGGGATGTAAACCGCAGAAATTGCCGGAACATGGAGTTCCGCCCAATGCAGAATCAGGGCTGCCTCCGCAGCCGCCGCTGGACTCCGAGTGCCGCCCTGATGATTCACATACGCCACCGCCGTGGCATTGTCCGACTGAATACGAATCGGGCAGCCTTGCAATCTCCTCGTCCAATGAGACAGACAGTCTGATCGCTCTGAGCTCCAGCACATTGATTGGTAGACAGGCCTCCTGGGCCGACCAACGACCCTGAGCTGAGAACTGCTCAAGGACTCCGCCCCAACCCGTCAGACTGGCGTCCGTGGTGATCACCGTCCATTGAATGGGAAGGAATGACTTCCCTCGAGTGAGGGCCGAGTCCCGCAACCACCAAGTGAGGGACGCCCTGGTCTGAGGGCCAAGCCGGATCAGAAGATCCAAGGACCGGTGGGACTCCCATTGAACCAGGATTGCTCGTTGGAGCAAACGAGTGTGACTCTGGGCAAAAGGTATCGCCTCGAATGACGAGACCATGAGCCCCAGCACCCTCATACAGAACCGCAAATAAGACCGGCGGCGTGATAGTAGGGTGCGCACAGCCGACTGTAAGCTCTGTAGCTTTGTCGGAGGTAGAAATACCTTCGCTTGGTTTGTGTCCAGAATGAGACCCAAGTACTCCAGAGGGCAAGAGGGAGACACCGACGACTTCTGCAGGTTGAGTAACCATCCGAAGTCCCGCAATGAGACCATTGCGATGCTCACATTCTCCTCTAGGGCAGAGGCAGAGTCCGCTCGCAGGAGCAGATCGTCCAGATAAGCCACTATGGCAATGCCCCTCTGCCGCAGCAACGCCAACACCGGGGCCAGTAACTTCGTGAACACCCGGGGCGC
>BLSH010346820.1:165470-220906 GCA_018402905.1 Glandirana rugosa | reverse complement strand
TTTCTGGTGTCGTCAGACAGCTCCTTTGTCTTTACCATTGTCACACATGAAGAGGGAATAACAGGTGGCTTTTTATAAAACCAAAATGTTCATTTATTGGCTAATTTGGGTCACATGGGTGGAGGCAATTCATCACAGGTGATCCTCATTTGAGATCTGCAACAGGTGAGCCAAATTGGGTTTCCATACTGATTTGCAGCAAAGGGTGCCAATACCACTGACAAGGCAAGCATTATGGTTTTCTCTGTTTTCCTCATAATGTTTATCTTTTTAAATGTTATTTATCATTTACAGTTTTTTGTCAAACACAAGCTATCTGTAGTAATATGTTGGTTAATTTGATACATTTCCTTCAGTAGATATTCCACAATATGTACATAAACTTCATGGGTGCCAATAATGGTGAGCAGGACTGAATATATATATATATAAAACTTGTATAGCGCCAACAGTTTGTGCAGTGCTTTAGATCATGAGGGCAGCCAGTACAATTACAATACAATTCAATACAGGATGGCCCTATTTGTTAGAGCTTACAATATAGAAGATATATATACACACACACGCAAGGTGGAGGTTCCTTGCAAGTTTGGGACTACACTTTTGAAAGAGGATCAATAGTGTCCTCAATGCGGAGGAATAAAGGCAGATACTTATCCACCATACTATACCATCAGGAAGGCATGTGATTGGCTTCAAATTGATTCTGCAGCAGGACAACACCAAACATACAGCCAATGTCAATAAGAACTATTTTCAGATTAAAGAATAAGGCGTTCTGAAAGTTGGGGTTTAGCCCCCGCAGAGCCCTGATCTCAACTTCAAGTCTGTCTGGGATTACATTCACAGAAGATCTGTGTCTAACTCTCCAAGATGTTTGGAACCTACCGAGTTCCTTCAAAAACTGTGTGCAAGTGTACCTAGAATAATTGATGCTGGTTTAAAGCCAAAAGGGTAGTCACGCTAAATATTTGATTTAGATTTTTTTTCTACTCACTCAATTTGCATTTTGAAATTTTACTTTACAGCATTTCTTCACATCTAAAACTTTTGCAAGTACTGTGTGTTTGTGTGTGTGTGTGTGTGTGTGTGTGTGTATACACATATATGTATATATACATATAAGCTGTAGCTTAAGGTTGACACTTAGATGTCCTCTGCTTTCTTGCTGCACATCTCTACTCTCTTTTTATCCTGCTATATGTGTAAAGATTGCGGATTGCGCCTTATTTTGTTCCCCTTTCTTTCCATGTCCTACTTTTCATGGAGGCAGGTGTAGTTGCCAATCTAATGCCATTGTAAGGATTTTATGAAAGTTGCTTTAACATTTGTGTTCAAGTAAGTGAGTGAAGAATGTTATGTGCTACATTGAAGTTGTATACAGATGATGTATATCGGACAAAAACACACACACACACACATATATATAAATAAATAAAACAAATATTGAAGCCTACGGAAGACGACTGGGATGCCACTGAAGTTCTTGTGTGAGTTAAGGCAGGCGTCCCAATACTTTTGGTAATATAGTGCATGTAGTAGAGGATGTGTGATGTACAGGTTCATGTAAAACACATGCATCAGAACACAACAAATATTGTATTTATTGTTTTTAAAGTGCAAGTCTTTTATACGTGAAATAAACATAAAAGTAGTTTTCATATGTTTATGTACGGTCAAGAAAAGTACCTTAAATGACACCCACAAAAAAGTGCCTCTGGTTATGTTTTTTTTTTTATTTCATATTCTGATTTAAATGGTTTGATTCAACCCTCTAACGCCACCTTTGCTTGACAACTTGGTCTGTTAAAGGAAGTTGAACAGACTTACTGGCCTTATCACCAGGTAATAAATGATATCACAGTGTTAATGCTACTGTAAGACTGTCATTTTATATTTTGGCCAATTGCACTAATATACGAGTGTGCCTTCAATAATTGCAGACTATAGGCAATACTGCCAACTGCCAGTTAAGAATTTGAATTAGTAAGCAATAGTTCAGGATGTGAACAAAACTTTGACATACTTTGCACCTGCTAATGGCAAAACAGTGAAGTATATGATGGCATGTTTGTTCAAATAACATTTGTACGTATACGCATGCCCTTTCTAGGCTTTAAACAGAATACTTACTAAGCTTTGATTCCCTGATGTAAACCAGCATGTATGCATTTGTACAGTGCCGTACAGACAAGTCATCATCATGGCCTCCATAATTATGCTCAATAGCCTCTTCCTTTGTACATCTTGAAACTACATCATCATCAAATTTACACCACTGGGGGGGAAGAAAAGAAGAAAAAAAAAAAAAAAAAAGTAAAAGCATCTTCAAAGATAAACCATAATCGAAGTAATGGAGAGGAGCTCAGAAACCATGCTGTAGCAATCGCAAATAACAGTCATCAGATCATGACACCTATTAGGTAACACAAATATCTTCTAAATGAAGCAGTGAAATGGTATGGCTTTGTCTATCAATTACTACAAAAACAATTACGTCATTAAATGAATGGGTACAGTTCTGGCCAACTTTTTCTAGATATTTTGTGTTCTGATCATTGTTAAAATGACAGCAGCAAAGATAGCCTCAAGAAAACAGTTTAACCACTTCCCGCCTGCGTATTGTAAAATGACTGCCTTAAAACTCAGGGTCCGCAGTAATCCCCGATTTCACCGCACAGCCAGGTGTGCAGGTCAACACCACAGATTATACCCCACTGGATTATTTTTATTTGTTTTTCTTGCGCCGTATGGTGGATCAAACCAACCTCTACGCACAGCAGTTTATTGCTGACAATATCACTTCATCTTATGCCCGCCCGGTTCATTGGCGATGTCTGACACTGGACGAAGTGAAAATATTTTTGGGCCTTACATTGAATAAAGGGATTTTATTAAAACTTACCGTAAAATAATTTTCTCCGAGTTCACTGACAGACGCAGCTCTCCATTACATGTGGGTTTATGCTGGTCTCACTAAGAGTTAACTAGGCAGGGAAAAGAAACAGCTGGCCCCTCCCATGGGGGCCGTCCTCTCTTCCCACATAGACCCCCTCATAGCATAGCTCTTCAGTTCGTACACAAGCCGTACAAGAACAGAGCACAGAGGGGTGGGTGCTGCGTCTGTCAGTGAACTCGGAGAAAAGGATTTTACGGTACGTTTTAATAAAATCCCTTTTTCTCCTATCGTTCAATGACAGACGCAGCTCTCCATTACGTGTGGGGATGTCCCCAAGCTGTGTCAAAAAGAGGGGTGGGTAAACGCTAACAGTACCCAACTGAACCTCTAAGGAGGCACCAGACGCGCCTACACTGCCGCCTGCAAAATTTTGCTGCCAAAAGCAGCATCCGAAGATGCTATCAACTATATAAAAAACTTAGTGAAAGTGTGAACCGAGGCCCAAGTGGCCGCCTTGCACACCTGCGACACCGAGACCTGGTGCCTGAAAACCCAGGAAATGCTAACAGCCCGGGTAGAATGAGCCGTGACCGGAAAAGGGGGAACCTTGCCCCGAATAGAATACGTATGAGTCACGGTCTGTCAGATCCAACGAGAAATCGTAGCCGACGAGGCTGCAAACCCTTTGCCCGGACCCTCTGACAACACAAACAAGGCATCAGCTTTTCGAAGAGAAGCTGTAGCAGCCAAATACACTCGTAAGGCCCTCAACGCCGAAAGCATGCAACTCAAACTCTTTGGGTGCGATGGACGAGGGCACAATGAAGGAAGAACAAGGTCTTCATTAATGTAAAAGGAAGAAACCACCTTCGGAAGGAATGAAGGAAATGGTCGCAAGACCGCCTTGTCCTTATGCAGGACCAGGTAGGGAGACTTGCACGATAGTGCTGCTAATTCAGACACCCGTCTGGCGGAAGTGATGGCAACTAAAAAGGCCACCTTCTGCGACAGCAGTTGTAAAGAAATCTCCCTGATATTCTCATATGGCGGTTTCTGAAGTACAGAAAGCACCAATTCCGCTCCCACGGAGCCATCAGAACCTTCACCCGAGGCGCCACATGTCGCACACCTTGTACAAAGGTACGATCAACGAGTTCGAAGCCAAAAGGTCCCTGAAAAGGAATCGCCAGAGCCGATATCTGGCCCTTGAGAGTGCTCAAAGCCAGTTTTTTGTTCAGGCCCTGCTGCAAAAAAAAGTCAGGACCCTGGACACGACATAAGAGCGAGGGTAAAGACCCTCCTCCTCGCACCAAGCTATATAAGCCTTCCAGGTGCAGTGGTATATATTGCGAGAAATACACTCGTGACCCTTCAACAATGTAGGCATCACCGAGTCAGCGACTCCCCTGTCTCTTAGCTTTCCAGAGAAAAAAGCATAATCTGATTGCTCTCAGCACCAGCATGTTGATGGGGAGGCGAGCCTCCTGTGCCGACCAACGGCCCTGGGCAGACAGCTGTCCCAGGACCCCGCCCCAGTCCAAAGGACTGTCATCCGTGGTGATGATCACCCACGGAAGGGGTAGGAACTACCTCCCCTGAATAAACGCTGAGTCCCGAAACCACCAGGTCAGAGACGTCCTGGCCTGGGAGCTCAGACGGATCAGAAGTTCCAAGGACCGAGGGGACCTGTCCCACCGAGCCAAAATTGCTCATTGAAGGAGACGAGTGTGACTCTGGGCTTGGGCTTATGGTATCGCCTCGAAAGTCGAGACAAGGAGCCCCAGCCCCCGCTCGTATGAAGACCGTCGGTGCGACAGGAAAGTTTGCACTGCCGACTGCAGTGACCGCAACTTGGCTGGAGGAAGGAAAACCTTTGCCTGCTCTGAGTCCAGGAACAGGCCCAGATACTCCAGGCGACGGGATAGGGACACCGTCGACTCCTGCAGGTTGAGTAACCAGCCGAAGTCCTACAGCAAGGTCATTGTGATCCTCACATTCTCATCCCGAGGCGGACTCCGCTGGCAGGAGCAGGTCGTCTAGGTAGGCTACTACCGCAATGCCTCTCTGTCGCAGCAACGCCAATACCGGAGCCACCAGTTTTGTGAAAAAACTCGAGGGCTGAGACTAGACCGAAAGGGAGTGCCACGAATTTATAATAGAAGTCTCCCACTGCAAAGCGAAAACCGCTGATGCCGTGGACAGATAAGTACAAGGAGGTACACATCCCTGATGTCCAGAGACGCCAGAGATTCCCCCTGATGGAGGGCGGCTACAACCAAGTAGATTCCATCCGGATTTTCCGCGCCCTAACATACCAGTACTGGCCGGACACCCCCTTTTTTGGGGACCCCGAACAGATGTGAGTAAAAAACCTCGAAACCTCTCGCTGGAGGCACTGGCACGATCACCCCTTGGTTCGAGTGCTTGTACATCCTCGAAGAGGGCCTCCCGGCGTGCCTGCGGGAGCCCTAAGTCGAAGGGAAGAACCTGAACCTGCGAACCTCAGAAAACGTCCCCCACCTGAAGCCCGGGTGGAGGCAACTCATCAGGCTGAGGAGCTTTGTCCTCCACCTTTTCGGTTGCGCGTTGCCACTGCCGGTACCCGGCCCCTGCAGCGACCTACCGGGGCCGGTCCCTTACTGACCCGAGGTAGGGGACCCCTGTCTACGGCAAAATTCATGCCTCCGGGCTCTGGGAGGAAGGGCACTTACCTCCTGTGAAATCCTTAAGGATCTCACCCAGCCGTGGACCGAATAGACGTCCACCCTGAAAGGGAAGGTCTGTGAGACCTTTTTTTTTTTTGGTCACCGGACCGAGGATACAGCAACACCGCTACCCTGGATCACATAGGCAGTAAATCAACGGCCGCATCACCAAGGTACTTGAGACCTCGGAGCAAAATTCAGCCCTCTGTGGCGTATCCAGCAGGCGGCCGCAGTCCAGAATATTCTGAAGCTCCGCCATACGCTCAGACAGATATTGCGCCGCCATGGCATACGTCATAGCAGAGCCTGCCACCAGGAAGAGTGACTTTAACAGCGCCTCTGTCTTTTGTCAGCGGGGCCCTTTAAGGCAGGAACCCCTTCCAGAGGAATAGTCGTCGTCTTATTAAGGCGAGCTATCGGCGGGACCCCAAGGCGACTCCCATTTTTTTTTATAAAAAAGCTTTCCTCAAGGGATAGCGAGCAGCGAACCGTTTGGACCTATGTCCCTTGGAGTGTGGGAGGAAACCGGAGTACCGGGAGGAAACCCACGCATGCACAGGGAGGAAACGCAAACCTCAGGCAGGTCATGGTTAGGATCTGAGCCAGCAAGCATTATGCTGCCAGACGCAAGTGCTACCCACTACACCACTGTGCTGCACTAAAAAGAAAGCTGTGGACGCTGCCATTTATAATTATCAGGAAATTGATCATGTGGGTAAGCCTTGGGTGCCCTAGGCAGCCTAGAGGACCCCACACACATGCGCAGAAATCAGCGATTCGCCATCCTGGCTCAATCGCATCGTAGTGCTATACCAATTATAATGGCGGAAACTAAACGCACTTTAACGCGCAGCTGCCGTCCCAATCCTCTTCTCCGTCCGAGGGACCTTCCGGATCAAAATCCTCCCTTGAAAAGCAAGGAGGAGGGGGACGCTTCTTGGGGGGGGGGCCTGTTGGTGACATCCGCCCTGGGGAGAATTCACGAAAGACCGCCACAGCTGGTCCAGAAAAGCCCCTTGCGCAGATTGCGCCACCGCTGATTGTTCCTAGCATGTTCAGCTAGTTCATACTAAAAATTAAAGGCACCCCCACACAGCCGCACACCACCGCCCCACAGTGCACCAGGTAACCCAGGAAGACTGCACCCACCGCCACCAGCACCCACAGGAGAGCCCAGCTATACTTGCTGTTTGCTGCCACAACCCTGAGGATCATCAGAGAGCCGCGCCGTCAGGAGCACACACCGTTCCAAAGTGAAAGTAAAAACGTTGTAGACACGTTTTTGCATAAGCAGGGATTCCAATATGGCCGCTGTTGAACACTAGAGGCCGAAAAACACCTGCAGGGAACCGCAAAAGGCCGCTCTGAGCGCAAGAGGGAAAGCCCCATAGGCCCAATATGTCTGCGGCTACGGCAAAATGGCGGCGGCCCGCCGCAAAATGGCGGCCGATCGCCGCATGGCGGCGAAAAACAACCGAAACGGTGCTAGACGATCGGGTGCGGTGCGGGGGGAAGTGAAGGGGGTGAACAGGAGCTCCACGCGCCCCTACCGGCGGCTACCCAGCAAAACATTTTTTTTATTTTTTTTGGGTCGTCGGTCCCCCTTTCCGCCCCTAAAAAGGGGGGAAGGAAGGAACTCTCACTCACCACTGCGGACGACCTCATGGGTAGCCACCCAATCGCAGACCTTCCGCCCCTGCTTGGGCGGTATGCTGCAGGCCAGAAAGTCGCCCTTCCCGAATCGCATCCGGGGCTGGGCGTAAGGGGGGGGGATCACCCCAGGCCGCCCGCACCGAACGGGCACGATGCGTTGGGTCCCCATACGGAGGGACTGGCTCGCATCGGTCGGCCAGGTCGGGAAAAGTACAGAGCCCATGGACTCTCTATGCCCCGACCGGCTTCTTGATAGCAGATCAATTGCTTGATAGAAGACAAATAAAAATAAAAGTAAAAGAAAATTAAATAAAAAAAACGGTCACAAACAGGACCGCAATTCCCCTGAAGGGAAGCCAGGTCAACTCCTTGAAAACTGGGCATTCGAACTGAAGAGCTATGCTATGAGGGGGTTTATGTGGGAAGAGAGGACGGTCCCCATGGGAGGGGCCAGCTGTTTCTTTTCCCTGCCTAGTTAACTCCTAGTGAGACCAGCATAAACCCACACGTAATGGAGAGCTGCGTCTGTCAGTGAACGATAGGAGAAATAGGGATTACAAAAAATAAATTAAGTAACTCCATGGGTATAGGTTTACCCACCCCATCCCCATATACTCCTCTGTCATGTCCAGGACAAGATACGAGACGATCATGAGTTTCCTCCATTGCAGTGCCCTCCCCGAGATCACCCAACATATGATAAATTGTACAAGATATGCCCCCTAATTAATGCCTTTTCACAGAGATTCACAGAAATGTTAATCCCAGATAAACACATTTGTGTATATGAGTCCCTTATACATTTTACTGGACGGCTGCAGTTCAAGCAGTATATACCCAGCAAGAGCCAGGTATGGCTTAAAACTTAAATTGTGTGATCGAGCCACTGGCTATGTATACACCTTTAGAATCTATGAAGGTAAAGACTCCCAAGTGCTCCAGCCCCGTGATTGCCCCACATATATTGGAACGAGTGGGAAGACTGTCTGGGAGCTGGCATATCCCCTCTTTGGAAAAGGATACCACCTATACGTTGACAACTACTATACAAGCATGCCCCTATTTCGCCATCTTTATCGAGAGACAACCCTCGCCTGCGGCACCTTTAAGAAAAGCAGGAAGGGCTTCCCACAAAATCTCCTCACCAAAAAACTGAAAAACGGGGAATCTGCCTTCATGAGGAAAGAAGAGGTATTGACCATGGAGTGGAAGGACAAGAAAGATGTCCACATCCTCTCTATCCACAACACCACTCTGGCGGAGATTCAGAGAAAAGACGTAGCCCCGTCGTAAAGCCTGAATGCGTTCATGACTACAATCTGTTCATAGGGGCGGAGGATTTAAATGACCAGATAGTACAGCCCTATTTGTCGACCCGGAAGTCACGTTATTGGTACAAGAAACCCGCATTTCACCTTTTTCATATGGCCATGTACAATTCGTTTGTGTGTTGCCAAAGATGGTCTGAAAACCAATCCCTCACCTACTTCAAATAAATTGAAATTATCACTGCCCTCATTTATCAGCAAGGACCCGCCCCAGCAAGTATTCGCTCTGATAGTGAGTCAACTCTACGAGCAACATTATCAAAGACACACCCCCATGATTGTGTGAGTGAACTCTATGAGCAACATTATCTACAACACCCCCCCTCCCCACACAAACACACACACACACACACACACACAATCCGGAAGACGACGACAGAGAGATGTCGTGTATGCTCCAGAGGAGGAGTCAGACGAGATACCAGCTTCTATTGCCCCCAATGTCTTTCCCAAACTGGCCTGTGCATCGGAGATTGTTTCAAAAATTATCATACACAAATTCAATATTAGTTCCCCTTATTTTTAAAAGATTGCCATACCCCCATTTCAAATACCTGTGTGGATCATTTGCCTGCTACCACGTTAATTAACCTTGGCCTGTTTACCAATGTCTTTGTCTACCGTTTCAAACCACGTTTCTGACCTCAACGTGCACCAACCTTGGCCTGTTAAATCTACCATGTTTTTGCCTGCCACTTGGACTGATCTTTTGCCCTGCCACTTTAGTACATAGGGGTCTCACATATGTGAGGGGCTCCAGAAAAGCGTTCTGAGTGGAGAAAATCAGTTTTTGGTTTTCTGTGTTGCCAGAACAAGGTCAAAGCGTTTGGGTGGGAGAAGCCTCTACCCCTGTCCCCCAGGCCCTAAGCTTGATGGTCCCTCCTGCTGCCTGGATCAATACTTTGGTTGTGCTGACCATATCGCTGCCTGTAATGACCCAGGACTTTCTGGACCATGTTTCTTCCTGCTGCCTGAACCAATACTTTTGCTGTGTTGACAGTATCACGGACTGCTGCCTCTACTAACAATGGACAGTATTTCTGCCTGGACATCTCTGCCTGTACCAATGCTTTTGGCTGTGCTGACAGTAAACCTGCCTGTACTAACTATGGACAGTATTCCTGCCTGTTGCCTCCACGATTGCTTTTGCTGACCACATTCCTGCCTGGACCGATGCTCTCCTCTGTGGACCATTGCACTACTAAAACCACAGGTAATCTTTTGTTATTTGGTATGTACATGCTATGTGTTAGAAATAGGAAGGGCCTTAAAAAAATGTGATTGGTAGTCATTAAATGATGTATGTAATTTATGCTCTTAGAACGCCTGGAGGTGCTACTTGGATGTTGGACCTCAGTATGTGGCCAGGCTGTGTAAAAGTCATACACATGTGGTATCACTATACTTGGGAGGAGCAGAATAATGTATTTTGGGGTGTAATTTTTGCTATGTACATGCTATGTGTTAGAAATCTTGGACAACTTTGTGTAAAAAAAAAAAAAAAAAAAAAAAAAAAGGGTTTATTTTTTTTCTACATTTTCTAAAATCTTCTGGAAAAAAAAAAAACTGTTCAAAAGACTCATGCCTCAGATTATACATTGGGGTGTTAGTTTTCCAAAATGGGGTCATTTTGTGGGTAATTTTTATAGCCCTGGTGCGCCAGGGCCTTCAAAAGGGTAATAGGCAGTCAACAAGTTAGATGTGTAATTTATGCTCCTTGATCGTGCTCCCTGCAAGTCGGGCCTGTCTATGTGGCCAGGCTGTGAAAATGTCCCACACGTGTGGTATCGCCATACACGGAGTAGTAGAATGTGTTTCGGGGTGTAATTTGCAGTGTAATTTTTTCTCCAAGTAAGAGAAAACCTGTTCCAATAACAATTTTGTGGTGGGAAAAAAATCTTAATTTTGCAAAGAACTGTGGGAAAAAATTAAACCACAAAAAAACTCACCATGCCTCTTACTAAATACCTTGGAATGTCTACCTTCCAGAAAGGGGTCATTTGGGGGGTATTTGTACTGTCCTGGCCTGTAAAGCCCCGTACACACGGGACGATCGTACGTACGATCGTCGCAAATCGTATGTTGCATAATGTAACTTGCATATTGACTGCACTACACGATCGTACTACCACAGAAGAACGTTCAGGTGCATGTAATTAGCATCCAGCCATTCCTGACTTTGGAGCATGTGTGTTTTGCACAATACAACTTTGTTGCACCAACTGCTCTGTACACACGATACAATGGTCGTATGAGAGCTTGTTGGTATGACCAAGTTTTCTAGTCTGCTCATACAACTCCCTTGTACGACCGTCGTATGTTCGACTGTTCAAATCGCGCATGCGAACGATAGATTTCGCATACAACGGTCGTGAGTACGACCTGTTGTATGCGATCGTCGTCCCGTGTGTACGGGGCTTTAGTGTCTCAAGAAATGAGTACATCAGGTTTGATCAATTGTCAGTGATTTGCACCATAGCTTGTAGAATGTAGACTATTACACAGACTAAATAATATCCACTAATTTTGGTTATTTTTACCAAAGATGTAGCAGTATACATTTTGGCCCAAATCTATTAAGAAAAATTACTTTTTGCAATAGTTTACAATAGAAACTAAAAAAAAAAAGTTTTTTTTTCCTCGAAATCTTCGCTCTTTTTTTCGCTTATATCGTGAAAAAAAAACCCAGCAGTCATTGAATACCACCAAAAGAAAGCTCTATTTGTGAGAAAATGATAAAAAAAGGGATTTTATTAAAACTTACCGTAAAATCCTTTTCTCCGAGTTCACTGACAGACGCAGCTTCTTCATGACTTTGTGGGGTTTTATGTTCGTCCTACCAGGAGTTAACTAGGCAGGGAAAAGAATCAGCTGGCCCCTCCCCTGGGGGCCGTCCTCTCTTCCTACATTAAACCCCCCTCACAGAATCGCTCTCTAGTTCGTACACAAGCCGTACCAAAACAGAGCCCAGAGGGGTGGGTGCTGCGTCTGTCAGTGAACTCGGAGAAAAGGATTTTACGGTAAGTTTTTATAAAATCCCTTTTTCTCCTACGTTCACAGACGCAGCTTCTTCATGACTTTGTGGGGACGTCCCCAAGCTGTGTCAAAAAAAGAGGGGTGGGTAAACGCAAACAACTGTACCCAACTGAACCTCTGAGGAGGCGCCAGACGCGCCTACACTGCCGCCTGCAGAACTTTGCGGCCAAAAGCAGCATCCGAAGATGCGAACACATCAACTTTATAAAACTTAGTAAAAGTGGGAACCGAGGCCCAAGTGGCCGCTTTGCACACCTGTGACACCGAGGCCTGGTGTCTCAAAGCCCAGGAAGCGCTAACCGCCCGGGTAGAATGAGCCGTGACCGGAAAAGGGGGAACCTTGCCCCGAACAGAATACGCATGGGTCACGGTTTTTCTAATCCACCGAGAAATAGTAGCAGAAGAAGCCGCCAGACCTTTGCGCGGACCTTCTGGCAAAACAAACAAGGCGTCAGCTTTATGAAAATAAGCTGTAGCAGCCAAATACACTCTTAAAGCCCTTACTACGTCCAAGGTATGCAACTCAAACTCCTTGGGGTGTGCTGGACGAGGGCACAATGAAGGTAGAACAATATCTTCATTGATATGAAAAGAAAATGGTGACAATAGGACTGCAGTTCCCTATAGGGAAGCCAGGTCAACTCCTTGCGAACTAGGCATTGAAACTGGAGAGCTATTCTGTGAGGGGGGTTTAATGTAGGAAGAGAGGACGGCCCCCAGGGGAGGGGCCAGCTGATTATTTTCCCTGCCTAGTTAACTCCTGGTAGGACGAAAATAAAACCCCACAAAGTCATGAAGAAGCTGCGTCTGTCAGTGAACGTAGGAGAAATTTTGTTTGGATACAGTGTACACAGCATGACTGAGTAATTGTCGCTCAAAATGTGAGAGCAATGAAAGCTGAAAATTGGTCTGGGGGGAAGTGTTTTAAGTGGTATTGAAGTGGTTAAACAGGAACAGGTTTAAGAAGAAAAAAAAATAGTTCACCCAGTGAAACTCATTATTCATAACCTACCACCAGGTTTCACTACTTTAAAATCTAGATAACACTTACATAAAACAACATTTCATTGTTCAGATATCTACCCATGGTGCCTCACAAATGTTAAAAGTGGCAGTAAGGAAGGGCAAACGTGACATCACTAGGTTGCATCACAGACACAACTGCATAGCAAAGAACTAGAGTTTCCATTATTAATTTTGAATTTGCCTCGTGCATGTTTGGGGGCAGTAGTGTGGGTAATGACAGGAAGCTTGAAAATGCGGCTGTTACTGCCCTATATTTGGAGAAGCAATGTCAGCCAGCAGATGAAATGGACAGATCCTATGACCAATACATCCACTACTACTTCACAGCCCAAGTAGTAGCATAGGAGATGAATCTCTGGCCAGTCGGGGGACTGAGAATTTAGATTATCAGTCAATTATATTCCTCTATGGAAACATTGATACAGATCAAATTGATTTGTAACACACTACCTATAACTACTATAATTACAATTACAGTTATGCTGTGACCTGTGTATGACAGGATTAATAAGAATTATTAGTCCTAGTTTGATTCTTCTACTGCCACTATTTGGAAGTACAATACAAAAAAATAGTAAGCTGTTGCAATTTTTTTCTTCTCCTAGAGATCAATAGTGGTTTAGGCTTCAACTTTGAACATTTAAGGTCATTGGTGGAAAAAGTAAACCAAACCTGTAGATCTAGTAGCCAACACATGGGCAGCAGTAAAAACAGGCAGAGCTATGGGAAATGATGAAAAGCTTTGGGACGTAACTATGTGGAGCTCAGTTCATGTGTTGATCATGGGAGTGTGTGGAAGGTGACTACACTGACAGTTGAAATCAGCGTGGAGGTGGTGAGACTAGGATGAGTTGTTGCACGATACCTACCCATTTACATGCAATGTACAAGATGATTTTAAACGTGAATGGTTTACTTGGATTTTAATACAGGTTCTATGGGATTAATGCACTATTGGAGGCTCGTGTTTTCACTCACATACATGCAATGATACGAGACCTGCCGATTGTGAAGTGATACTACCAGGAGGATATTGACCTAAAAGCTTAGTTGCCTTTTCATGAGTGAAAGACAATTCAATCTTGTGATTGAATTTCCATAGGGGAGACGGCTATTTTAACCACTTCCCGCCCGGCGTATTGACAAATGATGTCCGGGCGGGGGTTTCATTATCCTGACTGGACGTCTATTGACGTCCTCAGGATAATGCGCGATCGGAGGTGCCGTGGGTCAGTCTGACCCACCACATTACCGACCGAGGTAAAAGGCTTCCGTGGACGCCTTTTACCATGTGATCAGCCGTGACCAATCAGACCTGGGTAGTGGATAGCTGATCGTCTGCTCTCCTGACGGGGGGGGGGGGGGGGGATGCGCTGAATGTTTACCCAGGGAGCCTGCCCAGGACCATCAAGGAGCCGCCCCTCCCCCACGGACACCGTGAGGAGGCCACCCAGGACCACCAGGGAGCCCCCACTAGACCACCAGGTAAGGGCAATACAGTGCACTGTAGGGATGGCACTGTGGCCATATATGATGCCAGCCAGTGTCATCCCTAACAGTGCTATATGCACCAGTGCCATCTATCAGTGCCCACCTGTGCCACCTATCAGTACCCAGCAATGCCACCAATCAGTGCCCATCAGTGCCACCTATCAGTGCCGCATATCAGTGCCACGTATCAGTGCCTGTCAGTGTTGCTTATCTGTGCCGCCCATCAGTGCTGCATATGTGCCCTATCATCAGTGCAACGTTATCAGTGCCACCTCATCAGTGCCAATCTGTACTGCCTCCTCAGTGCCCATCAGTGTAGCCACATCAGTGCCCGTCAGTGATGGAGAAAATGTACTTTATACAAAGTTTTGTGATAGAAACAAAGAAAACATTTTTTTTCTCAAAATTTTTGGTCTTTTTTATTAATAGCACAAAAAATAAAAACTGCAGGGGTGATCAAATACCACCAAAAGAAAGTTCTATCTGTGGGAACAAAATGATAAAAATTTTGTTTAGGTACAGCGTTGCACGACCGCGCAATTCTCATTCAAATCGCAACAGCACTGAAAGCTGAAAATTGGTCTGGGCGGGAAGTGTTCTAAGTGCCCAGTATTGAAGTGGTTAATCACACTGGTGGTTGATACAAGGTGTATTATTCCTGACTACTCACAGAGAGTTAACTGTTAATCACAAACTTTCCTGAATTGAAACACTTTGAAGATTTATTTTTGACGTTCTTAATAGATCACTTGCAGGTATATGATTTTGCACTGCATATTAACAGTGGTTGCGCTACTGTGGGATTATTGGTTGGTACTCTAATATTAATGTCACACAAAAAACATTTTTAAAGCTATGGTTTTACCACTCCTGATTGCCCACCTAAGATAGCATGCAGGCGCCCAGGGTCTTGGGATTACACATGCTGCAACAATTGAACGAAGCTGAGTCGCAAAAGCAGTATTTACATTGAAAAAACCTGCAAGGTAATAAAAAAAAAAAAAAATGCAGGGGAGGCCCCCAAATGTCTGGCAGCTCCTTGCACTATCTACTGCCCTCTGAAATGTGGATTGCTTTTCAGATGAGTGGCAAAGAATGTAACAGATCTAAGCCATAATAGCCATTCAGCAACTGACACGCAGACCTGCAACATTTTAGGTAGTTGTTTGGCTCTATTAAGACTACAAACCTAAATGTTTAACTCAAACTGCTAACAGTTCAGTATATTAATTAAAGCAGAACTCCAGGGTCAGCAAAGAATCCCCCATTAGTAAACCCCCCTACACAAAACAGTTATTACATTTGTGAAATTCCTTACCATTTAGGAGAAAAGTCTGATCGAATTTCCAGGAAGTCCGCTTTCTAATTAAAAAAATGCATCATGTATTGTGCCAAGGAGGATCTGTTAGAACAGTGATTACATCATATCCTCCTCTCTCTACAGTAATCAAACTACATTTCCCATGAATCCTTGGGATGAGAGTTAATGTAGAAGGGTACACTAGTCTTGTACATGTAAATGTGAGCTCGCTCACTTCAACATAAATCACACCCGATTCTGCAGCAACACTGCTGAGCACACAGACCGATAGATGACAATCTTCTAACTGTAAAGCATGCATGTGCACAATGTTTAGCTCATTCCATGTTTTTCATTAACCACTTGACCGCTGGGCACTTAATCCCACTTCCTAACAAGACCAATTTTCAGCTTTCAGCGCGCTCACATTTTGAATGACAATTACTCAGTCATGCAACATTGTACCCATATGAAATTTTTGTCCTTTTTTCACACAGAGCTTTCTTTTGGTGGTATTTAACCACTTGCTTACTGGGCACTTAAACCCCCCCTCCTGCACAGACCAATTTTTGGCTTTCGGCACTGTCACATTTTGAATGACAATTGCGCGGTCGTGAGACGTTGTACCCAAACAACATTTTTATCATTTTTTTCCCCCACAAATAGAGCTTTCTTTTGGTGGTATTTGATCACCTCTGTGGTTTTTATTTTTTGCGCTATAAACAAAGAGTGACAATTTTGAAAAAAATATTTTTTACTATAATAAATATCAAAAAAAAAAAAATAAAATATATATATATATATATATATATATATATATATATATATAAAAAAGAAAATTATTCATCAGTTTTGGCCGAACTATATTCTTCTACATATTTTTCATTGAAAAAAAAAAAAAATCACAATCGGCGTATATTGATTGGTTTGCGTTAAAGTTATCGCTTCTACAAACTATGGGAATTCATTTATAGCGTTTTTATAATTTTTTTTTTTTTTTTTTTACTGGTAAAGGCGGTGATCTGCGATTTTTATCGGGACTGCGATATTGCAGCGGACATATAAAACACAAAAGATGCAGCGCAGCTAAAATTGTCCAAAGTACTATGCACTAAAATACATATAGAAAGTGCAAAAGTCCAATAGTTCATGCATTGGGATCCACCATGTGTTATATTTCCACACTAGACAGTGAGACAGGTCCCTCCACCAACATTAACTGCGCTCACCTCATAGGTAGACCCCAGTTTTACTAGAGGGTCAAACACATGCAATACCCCTCACAGGGTTAACATACAACGCGGTGAAGTTCTTCGGGGATCCCTTCCTCACATCCAGAAACAGTCTCCGGCTCAACTTGGGGAAGACCCGTCCCAGGACCATATACCAGTGTGGTGGGTATAAAAAGAGTGCAAACTAAGTGCAGACTGTTGATGAGCTTTAAAAATCTTTAGTAAATCAAGCTACTTACAAACGTCCGTTCGGTAAAAGCATGTAAACAGCAAATTTGCATAGAAAGCACCGGCGGGTCGTCTGAAGCAGGAGAAGCAATGATGCGATCCATGCGGACAGTCTGACCGGTAACCTCTCGTCGACAGCAGCAGGTGACGTCAGAGCAGGTCCTTCCCCCGTACGCGTTACGGCATTAGCGTGCCTTCCTCGGCGGGGCGGAGCCTGTCACGTCACATCACCACGCTGATAAATACTAAAAGGTCGTTATGGAGACACTGGATGCTAATCATGGACGGCATCAGCAGCTCAGCAAGACTCTATTGTCCAGGCTAAAGCTGATGGTACTGATAGCACGATTCTCAAACAGAGAGCGCCATCCATGAGTGCATCTGGCCTTATTAAAAAGTAATTTTTTATTTAAAAAAACTGAAACAATTACAATAGAATAAAACATCTCCTGCTACTGTCTTAGAGGTACAAACAGAGGGCATAACCCTCTGTCTGCGTTAAAACTATATATGTTAACCAAATCTCATCAGAATCATTAAAATGGACAGCAAAATTTCATAATATTTCATTATAAACTATTGTGAAAACAGAAATCATTCAAAATCAGAGATAATTACTTATTTGAAATGTAACAGTTTAAATCAAACTCTACATTGAGACCCAGGGGGCACATAACCTGGGTCTCAAAAATCCAGTAAGACTCCCTTTGGCTTAAAAAAAACTGATAAAATTCCCCCCTCTCCAATGTTTAGTAACCCTCTCAATCCCCCAGAACTTCAGCTGCCTGGGGTCTCGATGATGGAAGTCCCCAAAATGCCGGGACACATTGTGGGAGGGATCTCCTTTCTTGATGTTGGTAACATGCTCCCCTATTCTGGTGGCTAAAGTTCTGGAGGTTCTGCCTACATACTGTAGGCCACAGCTGCATTCCAGCATATAGACCACCCCCTCTGTCTGACACGTAATAAGATTCCTAATTGTATATTTTTTCTTTGTGGCATGGGCCTGGAAAACCTTACATTTCACCCCCCCTTTGGAAAGTCTACAGGCTTTGCATCTCCTACAGGGATAAAACCCTGCTAAGAATGCAAACAGAGAGCTCTCTCTGTTCCTGGATGGATCTATCACTCATGGAGCAATAAAATCTCTGAGAGTGGGAGCTTTTTTATATATGAAACCAGGTTTACGGGGGAGGATAGGTGCTAAAACTCTATCCTTAAGCACCACTCCCCAGTGTCTACTAATAATGCGTTCAACCTTTTAATACTGAGCATTATATTCTAATAAAATCTTATACGATGAAAAATGATCTGAGTTACTGATACTACTACCAATCAACTCCTTTCTGTCTAAATTTTTGACCTTCTCCAATTCTTTGGATAAGTGTAACCTATCATAGCCCTTCATTACGAATCTCTCTGTTAGCGTTTGTGACTGTATGAGAAAATCACTTTCTGAGGTGCAATTTCTTTTTAATCTCACATATTGTCCCTTAGGGATGTTACAGAGCCATGTACGATGGTGACAGCTATCTAAGGGTATATACCCGTTTCTGTCAGTCGGTTTGAAATAGTTTTTTGTCTTAAAGAGATCCCCATCACTGGAGATCTCCAAATCCAAAAAGACCATGTTACTCTAATCTATTTTCCAAGTCAGGACTATACCTTTTTCATTGCTATTAAGATTGGCAATTAAGTTATTTAAGGAGGCTTCATCACCCTCCCAGAGCATGAACAGATCATCTATGTACCTTTTGTAACACAGGAGTTGCTTAGGGCGCTCCTTAAACACGGCTTCCTCCTCCCAGTGAGCCATAAAAAGATTGGCTACACTGGGAGCAAAGCGAGCGCCCATCGCAACTCCCCTGACTTGCAAGTAAAAATGATGGTTGTACCAAAAATAATTCTTTTGTAAACAGAAATTCAAGCACTCCAAAAGAAACTTTTGGTGTTCAGACGAAAGGTCCGAGGACTCAAAAGCCCACCGTATGGACGAAATGGCATCTGAGTGATTGATAATCGTGTACAGTGACCCGACATCAGCCGAGATCACTCAGATGAACACTTCGTATCCTCTAAAGTCTGTATCATGTGCTTTGTATCTCTAAGGTAGGCTCTGGTCTTAACCACTAAGGGCTTAAGGAAAACATCGATATACTGACCTACTCTAGCTGAGATCGAGTCAATTCCGTTAACAATCGGTCTCCCTGGAGGGCGAACACTGTCCTTGTGAATTTTGGGGAGGCAATAGATGATTGGGGTCCTACAAGCAGAGGGCTCCAAATAAACGGATTCCTTTTCGTTCAGGACCCCCGTCTCTCTCCCCCACTCCGCTAACACATGTAAAGCCTCTTTGTAATTAGGCATCGGATATTTAGTAAGCAGCTGATAGGTATTCCCTATCATCCAGTAAGCTATTCATTACTTCTTTGTAATAGAGTTTACTAAGAACTACAAGCCCCCCTCCTTTATCCGCCGGGCGGATAACAATATTTTTATTGGCTTCTAGTGAGGCTATGCCCTTCTGTATAAACGAAGGGTCGTTTACCTTCTTGACCTTAAGCTCTTGTAAGTCTCCAATTACCATGTATGTTTTTGAAGACCTCCAAGTGCTTATTGTTACTGACTAGTGGGTTGAACACTGATTTGTTGGCCAGGTTAGAGAAAGCCCCACTAGGGGGTCATGCACTTCTCTCTGGAGCCTTGGGCAAGAAATATTTTTTTTAAGATTAAGTGTTCTGATGAACTTTTGAACACTCACAAAAGCCTCAAACTTAAGGTTCTTAACAGGTGCATATTTTAACCCCTTGTCCAGGAGTTTAATTTCGTCTTCAGATAGATCGGTACCACTCAAATTAAAAACACCTGTCCCTATCGGGATCTTCTTCTTTTGAATTTGCTTTCCAGATCTACATCCTCTCTTCCTCGTCTTATACCTTGTTGGGTCTGATAGTGGGCATCCCCCCATGACGGGGGGGGGGGGGCCCCTTTGCTGGTGCCGTCCATGATTAGCATCCAGTGTCTCCATGCCAACCTTTTAGTATTTATCAGCGTGGTGATGTGACGTGACAGGCTCTGCCCCGCCGAGGAAGGCACGCTAATGTCGTAATGCGTACGGGGGAAGGACCTGCTCTGACATCACCCGCTGCTGTCGACGAGGGGTTACCGGTCAGACTGTCCGCACGGATTGCATCATTGCTTCTCCTGCTTCAGACGACCCACCGGTGCTTTCTATGCAAATTTGCTGTTTATATTCTTTTACCGAACGGACGTTTGTAAGTAGCGTGATTTATTAAAGATTTTTAAAGATCATCAATAGTCTGCACTTAGTTTGAACTCTATTTATACCCACCACACTGGTATATGGTCCTGGGATGGGTCTTCCCCAAGTTGAGCCGGAGACTGTTTCTGGATGTGAGGAAGGGATCCCCGAAGAACTTCACCGCATTGTATGTTAACCCTGTGCAGACTATCAGCTTGGCCATTGCATAACATTCCACTTCTTTCCCTTAAACGCTGATTGCTTTCACAGGATGCTTTGGGTCATTGTCCATCTGCACTGTGAAGCACTGTCCAATGAGATCTGAAGCATTTGGCTGAATATGAGCAGATAATATTTCAGAATTCATCCTGCTGCTTTTGTCAGCAGTCACATCATCAATAAATACAAGAGAACCAGTTCCATTGGCAGCCATACATGCCCACGCCAGTACACTACCACCACCATGCTTCACTGATGAGGTGGTATGCTTTGGATCATGAGCAGTTCCTTTCCTTCTCCATACTCTTCTCTTCCCATTACTCTGGTACAAGTTGATCTTGGTCTCATCTGTCCATAGGATGTTGTTCCAGAACTGTGAAGGCTTATTTAGATGCCGTTTGGCAAACTCTAATTCTGGCTTTACTGTTTTTGAGGCTCACCAATGGTTTATATCTTGTGGTGAACCCTCTGTATTCACTCTGGTGAAGTCTTCTCTTGATTGTTGACACACATACACCTACCTCCTGGAGAGTGTTCTTGATCTGGCCAACTGTTGTGAAGGGTGTTTTCCTCACCGGGGAAAGAATTCTTCGGTCATCCACCACAGTTGTTTTCCATGGTCTTCCAGGTCTTGTGGTGTTGCTGAGCTCACCAGTGCGTTCTTTCTTAAGGATGTTCCAAACAGTTGACTTGGCCACACCTAATGTTTTTGCTATCTCTCTGTTTTTTTTTTTTCAGCCTAATGATGGCTTGCTTCACTGATCGTGACAGCTCTTTGGATCTCATATTGAGAGTTGAAAGCAACAGATTCTAAATGCAAATAAGCACACTTGAAATGAACTCTGGACCCTTTATCTGCTCCTTGTAAATGGGATAATGAGGGAATAACACACCTGGCCTTGGAACAGCTGAGCAGCCAATTGTCCCATTACTTTTGGTCCCTTAAAAAGTGGGAAGCACATTAACAAACTGTTGTAATTCCTACACCGTTCACCTGATTTGGATGTAAATACCCTCAAATTAAATCTGAAAATATGCAGTTAAAGCACATCTTGTTAGTTTCATTTCAAATCCAATGTGGTGGTGTATAGAGCCAAAAAGATTAGAATTGTGTTGATGTCCCAATATTTATGGACCTGACTGTAAATGTCATTGGCAGGGAAGGGGTTAACACTAAGGGGGCAGTGAAGGGGTTAACTGTGTTCCCTGCATGTGTTCTAACTCTGTGGGGGCGGGGCTGGCCGGGACATAACAGATTTAACGGATCCCAGTGACAAGGATCAGTAGATCTGCTATGCCCCCGTTCACAGAACGGAAAACTGCCGTGTTTACATCGGCGGTTCCCGGTTCTGCAGATCTAACAGGTGATTGCGGGTCTCCGACGGACATGGAGTTCGCCAGACCCGCAGGCACGCAGCGTGTGGCGGTCGTGAGAGCGCGCCGCCACAAGCTGAGTGCGCACGCGGGGAGCGCGCAAAGGGGCGGACCGTCCATGGCCGTCCGCCGGGCAATTGATATCCACGCTGTAGCCATCTTTCGGCTATAGCGCGGATCTGAACTGGTTAATCACCGCTGTGTTTTTTATTTTTTGCGCTATAAATGAAAAACCACTGCAAATTTTGCAAAAAGTTGCATTTTTCTTAATGTCTGTTATACAATTTTGCAAATTATTAATTTTTCTTCATACATTTTTGCCAAAATCTATACTGCTACATATCTTTGGTAAAAATAACCCAAATCACTGTATATTATTTGGTCTTTGCGAAAGTTATAGAGTCTACAAGCTATGGTGGCAATCATTGAAAATTGATCACACCTGATGTACTGACAGCCTATCTCATTTCATGAGACACTAACAAGCCAGGAAAGTACAAATATCCCCCAAATGACCCATTTTTTGGAAAGTAGACATGCCAAGGTATTTTAGTAAGAGGCATGGTTAGTTTTTAGAAGTTGTAATTTTTTCCCACAATTCTTTGCAAAATGAAGATTCCCCCACAAAATGGTTAAGTTAACAGGTTATTTCTCTCACATGGCATGTGCATACCACAAATTACACACCAAAATACATTCTGCTATTCCACATCAGTATGGCGAAACCAAGTGTGCAAGACTTTTACACAGTCTGACCACATAGCCTGGCCCAACATTGTAGTGCACCTTCAGGCGTTCTAGGAGCATAAATTGCACATCTCATTTCTTAATCACCTATTACAATTTTGAAGGCCCTGGAGCACCAAGACAATGGAAATGCACACAAAATGACCCCATTTTGGAAAACTAACACCCCAACGTATAATCCATGAGGCATGAGTCTTTTTAACGGTTAATTTTTTTCCAGACGTTTTTGGAAAATGTGAGGAAAAAATTAAAACTTTTTTACAGAAAGTTGTCCATTTATAAGATATTTCTAACACATTGCATGTACATAGCAAAAATGACACCCCAAAATACATTCTGCTACTCCTGAGTATGGCGATACCACATGTGTGAGACTGTTACACAGCCTGGCCACATAGCCTGACCCAAGAGCCATGGAGCACCATCAGGTGTTCTAGGGACATACGTTATGCATCTTATTTCCTGACAACACATCACATTTTTGAAAGCCCGTCATATTTTTAACCTATAGCATGTACATACCAAGAATTACACACCAAAATACATTCTTCTGAGCAAAGGGTAAACAAAAGATTACCTGTGGGTTTAGTAGTGCCGTTGTCCACAGGAGGAGAGCCCGATCCAGGCAGCAGGCAGGGACATGGTCAGCAACAGCGAACGGAATTGTTCGTGCAGCAGGCAGGAATAATGTCCATAGTCAGTACAGGCAGGGATACTGTCCATATAAAGTCCAGGGTCAGTGCAGTTGGAGATATTGCCAGCAGTGCCAAAATATTGATCCTGGTAGTAGGCAGGAACATGACCCTTAGTATGGGTAGCAGGCCAGGAAAGAATGGGGGACAGGGGTAGAGTCTTCTCCCATCCAAATCTCTTTGAAGCCTCAGTCTCCAGACCAGGGTTTCGTGGAACCCTAGAGTTCCTCCAGAGGTTGCTAGGGGTTCCTTGAGCAAAGGTCCATTTCTACCTCTCAGATAAATTCCCAATAATACCATTGATCTTTTTAGCCATCTGTAAGGGGGTCATTCTTCCCAATGACCACAAGTGTAAGGAGCATTCGTCCCATTGACCATCACACTAATGTATCATGAGTTGTAGATTTTTCATTTTTAGCAGGGGTTCCTCGAGACCAGAGAATTATTTCAAGGGTTCCTCGGTGTTGAAAAAGTTGAGAAAGGCTGCTCCAGACCCTAATCTGGAAATGAGAAACTAAAAATTTAGTTTTTTCATCCAGAAAAACAATTCTGGAGCCCCTCATATGTGAGACCCCTCACTACTCCAGCAGCAGGGTAAAAGATTAGTCTAAGACGTAGGCAAAAAAACGTGGTCAACCAGCCCAAGGTCAGTTCCAGAGCAGGCAGAGGTATGTTTACATTAGGCAGAAGAGTGGTCGTATAGTAGGCCAGGGTCAGTTCCAGAGCAGGCAGAGGTATTTTAGCGTGAGGCAGAAGTGTGGTCGTATAGAAGGCCAGGGTCAGTTCCAAAGAAGGCAGCTGTATGTACAGTGCAGTGGCATAAGGGGTGTGGCTGTAAATGAAAATTATGTTTACCATACTTCACTAATAATGTGGTGAAGTATGGAAAAGGTGGAAACAGTCATCTATACAGGGGCCTAGTTGGGAAGGGAATTGGGGACAAAAATACACAGTGTCTCTTCTACGGACGGGGAGTTTTTCAGGAAAGTGACGTTCTTGTAGTCTGCTCACTGAGTCCGAGCAAATATTTTCTGGTGGGTCTTCAGGGTATACTAGGGTGGTGATGACTTCTTCAGGATAGCGTAGAAAGGATATGGGTTCTCGGTTGATTTTTAATAAATAATATAACTGTTATACATGGCCAAACTGAAAAGATATATAGAAACGTTTTTGTACCAGTGGCTGGATTTTCTTGTGGGAAGGTAAGGTTCGATCATCTGGTCATTGAAGTTGACACCCCCCCATGAACAAAATTATAATCATGGACACAAGCTGGCTTCCGGATTGTGTCTCCTCTCCTCCTGAGGATTTCCAAGTAGGTGTCATTGTGTATTTAAGTCAGCACACGGACGTTCCGTCTGCCTCTCCGCTTGACAGCCAATAGCGCCCGGTTCCGCAAAGAAGTCTCCCCTCTTTATATCCTTTTGTTAACGAGCCTTTGTGGGAAGCCCTTTCTGTTGGTTCTGACAGTGCCGCATGCTGGAGTCTGCCTTCGGTAAAGGTTGTGGAAGAGGGGCAAACTTGAATAAAAGTTATCCACATAAAGGTGGTAAACTTTTCCAAGTAGTGGATAAAGGAGCTCCCAAACAACCTTTCCACTGGCTCCAATGTACTCAGGGCATTCACGGGGATGCAGTTCGGTGTCCTTTCCTTCATAGACCAAGGAGGAATAGATGTAGCTGGTGGCTCGGTCGCGGTTTGTACAGTTTAACCCCATATGGGGCCCTTTTGCTGAGGATAAACTGTTTTATGGCCAGCCTGCCTGTGAATTTTACAAGGGAGGGCACTGTGCGTTGTCATAGTGGAGGAACCGCATAATTATAAGGTATCTTGACCTTGGCATGAGGGATGAAAAGATTGGCATGTGGTGGATGGGCTTGGTAGACCAATAGGAGTACAGTTTTTTTTTTTTTTTTTTTGTGATTCCCATATTAAATGTTAGGCCTAGAAAGTAAATTCCCCCATTGTAAGTTCTCTCCATTCAAAGGGTCGGGCGTAACTAGCCTGGGCATAAAGGTTGCACTGAGTCACAATGGATGACAGACAGTCCTCTGTAAAAATTTAATTAAAAAAATCAATCAGCAAAATCTTCGGTGTTCACCTGGACACCTGGCTGGGCGGTGAAAGGGGAGAGGGTTTGCTGCTGCGGAATTAGATGGAAGCCACAGGGGGTTCTGAAGGGCATAGGGAAGGCTGGCATGGGTCCTCGACCTTTGGGGCTGAGATGACACCCCACTAGTGCTTGGCCTTTGTTGCAGTGGCACTGCACTAGAGGTAGATGGCACTGCGCTACTTGTAGTAAACTGTTGCTCTTCGCCAGAACGCCTTCGTTTCATGGGCACCAGTTCTTCCTCCGATCCTGAAACAGACCCATTGCTTACAAAGGGCTCATAATCCAAATCAGAATTAAATGCAGACTCAGAGAGCTCCCCGCTGCTCTCTTCGCTCAGTCTCAGAATCTGGTATGCCTCCTCAGCAGAATATTTTTTTGCCACACTGGTGACTGGTGCGATGTGGATACTCTGATGGTCGCCGATGAGGGTGCACTGATGTGCACTAACGCACTGCGGCTGCACTGATTAGCTGGCACTGCTGAGGTGGCACTGACGGGCGCTGATGAGGATCTAATGATAGTGTGGAACTGATGTGCACTATTGGGCACTGTAGTGGCGCTGATGGGCACTTTAGTGGCAATGAAGGCACAGGTGGCACTCTAGTGACACTGATAACAGAAGCACTGTAGTGGCACTGGTGGGCACAGGTGGCATTGATGGGATACTGATGGCAAAGATGATTACTGCAGTTGCACTAATGTAGCACTGATTAGCACTTTAGTGGCAATGAAGGCACAGGTGGCACTGATATGCCACGTGTGGCACCGATGGCACAGATAAGCACTATGGTGGCACTGATTAGCTCAGGTGGCTGATGGGCACTCTGGTGGCACTGAGTGCTGTAGTGGCACTGACGGCACTGTAGGGCACCGATGTGGCACATATGTGGCACTAGCAGCAGAACTTCTGCTGGGCACAGTATATTAGGAAAAAAAACTTAGTCTTGAATAATGGTTATATAATAGTTGAATCATTTTTTTTTTTTTTTTTTGATATTTATTATAGCAGAAAGTAAAAAATATTGTTTTTCAAAATCATCGCTCTTTGTTTATAGCGGCGATCAGAAATGACGCAGAGGTGATCAAATACCACCAAAAGAAAACTATTTGTGGGAAAAAAAATGATATAAATTTTGTTTGGGTACGTCGTCGCATGAATTCTCATTCAAAATGCGACAGCGCTGAAAGCCAAAAATTGGTCTGGCCAGGAGGGGGGTTTAAGTGCCCAGTAAGCAAGTGGTTAACCACTTCAGCCCTGGAAGGATTTCCCACTGTAGGACCAGAGCACTTTCTGCGATTCTGCACTGCGTCGCTTTAACTGACAATTGTGCGGTCGTGGGACGTTGTACCCAAACTAAATTTGCATCTTTTCCCACAAATAGAGCTTTCTTTTGGTGGTATTTGATCACCTCTGCGTTACTTCTGATCACCGATATAAACAAAAAAGCGCTACAATTTTGCAAAAAAAAAAAAAAAAAAAGTCTTACTTTTTGCTAAAATACAAATCCAAAAAAATATATATAATAAAAACAAATGTATTCATCGGTTTTGGCCCATTTCTATTCTTCATCATATTTTTGGTAAAAAAAAAAAAAAAAAACGGCGTTTGATTGGTTTGCGCAAATGTTGCTGCATTTATAAACCATGAGAACTAATTTCTGGCGTTTTTACAATTTTTTTTTTTTTACTGGTACTGGCAGCGAAATTCGATTTTTATCGGGACTGTGATATTGGGGCGGGCATGTCAAACATTCATGACACTTTTTTGGGACCAATGACATTTATAGAGCGATCCAAAATTTAAATGTCCATCGATTACTGTATAAATGTCATTGGAAATGAAGGGGTTAACCTGGTGGGGCGCTCTAGGGGTTAACTGTGTTTCCTGGGCATGTTCTAACTGTGAGGGGGTGGGCTGTCAGGAGCATGAGAGATCTAAATGATCCCAGTGACAGGGATCAGTAGATCTCCGTCATGCTGCCTGACAGCGCGGGGAACCGCTGTGTTTACATTGGCGATTCCCCATTTTTCAGCTGTGGCCAGTAATCGCGGCTCGCTGGCGGACATCGGGTCCGCCCGAGCCACGGGCACACTCCTGCAGAGTGCGGCGGGCACGAGAGCACACCGGCGGCGGTATGCTCCCGCCCCGCTAGCCGCGCGTTCGCAAGCCGCCGTTTATAGACGCAGATTTGCGAAACAGCGCCACTATGCAACAGTAAATGTACGCGAGCCGGTCGGGAACCAGTTATGGACTATGAACCAGGAGGTTTCTGAAAAAGAATGGATAATGCATAAACTTATTCTTTGGTAATACTCAGGGACAGATGCTGGTCAAGACAAGAATGTTTAGAGGCCAAGATACAAACCACAGTATCCCTTTGGGACTCTGGTAAAGCATAGATCTAATAGCATAGCCCCAAGCTGTAGCTTCTTAACCACTTGCCGACCACCGACAGCTGCCTGACGGCGACAAAGTGGCTCGATATCGCAAACCGCCGTCATATGATGGCGGCTGCAATATCACTGTGAGCACGTGCCGCCGGAGGCGCGCTCACTGTGTTCGGGGGGGGGGGGGCAGGTAGGGCGGACTCGATCGCTGCCGGCTACCCGCGATGCCCCCCCGCAGTGAAAGAACGGAGGTCCGTGTATGTAAACATGGATCTCTGTTCTGTTAGAGAGGGAAGGGCGGTGATCACAGGCTTCCTCTATATGGAAGCCCTGATCACCTCCTTCCCCCGCCAGGGCAGCCCACGCAGTTAGAACATGCCCAGGGAACACAGTTAACCCCTTCACTGCCAATGGCATTTACACAGTAATCAGTGCATTTTTATAGCACTGATAAGCTGTATAAATGCCAATGGTCCCAAAAAAGTATCAAAATGGTCTGACATGTCCGCTGCAATATCGCAGTACCGCTAAAAATCGCAGATCGCCGCCATTACTAGTAAAAAAATAAATAAATCAAAACCCCCAGGAATGAATTATCTGTAAATGCGGCAACTTTTCCGGAAACCAAACGCTGATTGCGATTTTTTTTTTACCAAAAATATGGGAGGAAGAATATAAACCGGCCAAAACCGATGGAAAAAAAAAATTTTTTGTATTTGTATTTTAGCAAAAAGTAAGAAATTTGGGTTTTTTTGCAAAATCGTCGCTCTTCTTTTGTTTATAGCGGCGATCAGAAATGATGCAGAGGTGATCAAATACCACCAAAAGAAAGCTCTATTGGTGGGAGACAAAAAAAAGGACACAAATTTTGTTTGGGTTCAACGTCGCACGACTGCGCAATTGTTAGTTAAAGCGAAGCAGCGCCGAATCGCAAAAAGTGCTCTGGTCCTAATGTGGGAAATCGTTCCGGGGGTGAAGTGGTTAAGCTAGAAAAATATTTTCTTGAATTAAGATACTCAAGAGAAACACAGGCATAATTGTCAAATTATTAGCACCTCATATGGAAAATGAAGTTCAGTTTAGGGCACTGGTTCACAAAAGACGGTATCCTCTGAAATAGTGCCTGTGCCATGCTCAACACAGGAAAAACGGGGGAGCTTAGATTACTGAATGCATGGCTAAAGACCTAAAGTAAGAGGGAAGGATTTGGGTTTCTAAAGCACTGGGATGACTTTTCATTGGGGTACAACTGATATGCTAAAGATGGTTTGCACCTAAATAAAAGGGGGTCTGCTGTGCTGAAGGGAGAGGTTTATGGGAAGGCTATAAGTATTTAACCACTTAAGGACCAGAGCACTTTTTGCGATTCGGCACTGCGTCGATTTACCTGACAATTGCGCAGTCGTGCGACGTTGTACCCAAACTAAATTTGCATCCTTTTTTTTTTTTTTACACAAATAGAGCTTTCTTGTGGTGGTATTTGATCACCTCTGCACAATTTCTGATCGCAACAATTTTGCAAAAAAAAAAAAACCCCAAATTTCTTTTTGCTAAAATACAAATCCAAAAAAAAAACTTTTTTCATCGGTTTCGGCCAATTAATATTCTTCCTCATATTTTTGATAAAAAAAAAAAAAAAAAAATAGCAATCAGCGTTTAGTGATTGGTTTGCGCAAAAGTTGCCGCATTTACGGGAAGGGGGTGATCACGGCTTCCATATAAAGCTCTTCCCCCTCTATGAGAACGGAGATTCGGGTTTACTTACACGGACCTCCGTTCTCTTACTGCGGGGGGGGGGGGGCATCGCGGGTAGCCGGCGGCAATCGAGTCCGTCCTACCTGCTCCCTGACCCCCCCCAGACACAGTGAGCGCGCGTTCACAATACTAGTTATCACGGCCCACGGCGGGTGGTCGGCAAGTGGTTAAACAAGGATTGAGGGGAGAGGATTTGGATTATAAACGGGGCAGACAAGTCAGACAGGTGTAAGTCCCTAATGGTGGGTGGAATAGGGGGGGGGGGGAAGACTATGGCAGGTAATTAGGTCCCCATAATACAACCCTTGGTAATTGTAGTATTTGTACTTCAAAAAAATATGCAAAATGTGACAAAAGAATTTAAGTACCTGTTCACCAATTCCAGAAGTCTGCTAAGCAAAATAGGTGAGTTGGAAGACTTGTTGCATGAGAACTAGGATTTAATTGGTATTACTGAATCAAGACTCCATTCCTCATATTACTGTGCTAATTATATTCCTGGCTAAGGTAAACTGTAAAGGCGGTTGTGTCCATCTCTAAGGTTCCATTCACACCTGAGCAACACGTTTTCGGGCATATTTGAAGCGTTTTGTCGTGCGACATCGAGCGTTTGCAAACGAATACACTAATACGCGCGTTTGGCGCTTTACCATTGATTCTATGTCAACAGAAAAGTGTCAGAAATGCTGAAATATGCCTGATTCGCACAACAAAAATACCTCCGGGGGGAGTTTGAGCGTAAGGGGGTTTGGCTAAAGGCATTTTTCAGTGTTTTGTAGCTTCAGGCATATTTGAGCTACAAAATGCTCAGGTGTGAATGGAGCCTAAAGCTGGATACAGACGATACAATTTTCTGTACATTTTTTTCCTTCAGATTTACCAAAACGATATGAGGTCAAACATTTAGGCCTCATACACACAGGCGTCTACAAAAAAAATAAGCAAAACGCCGGGCCTGACGTCAGGTAAAAAATTGACGTTTTTCTCGGCGCTCTGCATGGACATCAATACACGTTTTTTCACGCTAGCTTTCAGCTGCGTTTTCTGCCTCTATTCAAAATCAATGGTTCCCTATGGGAGCCCATCGATTTGAATAGAAGCCGCACCAGAAGTCGGATCACGATGATCCGACTTGCGGCGCGACTTGTGTGCCAGGGGTCTTAAAGGGAAACCCCCGCAAAAATTTGCGTGGGGTTCCCCCTCAAGAGCATACCAGGCTCTTCGATCTAGCATGGATTTTAAGGGGATCCCCCACGCCGGTAAAACCGGCGTAGGGTCCCCCCCAAAACCCATACCAGACCCTTATCCGAGCACGCAGCCTGGCCGGCCAGGAGAAGGGGTGGGGACGAGCGAGCGTCCCCCTCCTGGACCGTACCAGGCCGCATGCCTTCCACATGGGGAGCATGGGTGCTTTGGGGCAGGGGGGGGCGCTGCGCCCCCCACCCCAAAGCACCTTGTCCCCATGTTGATGGGGACAAGAGCCTCTTCCCGACAACCCTGGCCGTTGGTTGTCAGGGTCTGTGGGCGGGGGCTAATCGGAATCTGGAAGCCCCCTTTAATAAAGGGGCCCCCAGATGATCGTACCCCTACCCATTTACATGGAGGGAAAAAAAGTGTACAAAAAAAAAACACTACACAGCTTTTTAAAATATTTTATTAAATCCGCTCCGGCATCTTCTCCCAGTCTTCTTTCTTCGGCTCTTTTGCGGGGTCTTCTGCTCTTTTGCCGCTGTCTCCCCGGCTAGCTTCTCCTTTACCTCCTCCTTCTGGAGATGTTGACTCGTCGCTCTCTTCCACTCGAATGCGGGGTCCGTGCTGCACGGTTGCCTTATATTGGCATGGGGCGATGTTGACTCGTCGCTCTCTTCCACTTGAATGTGGGGTCTGTGCTGCGCGGTTGCCTTATATTGGCATGGGGCGGGCCATACGATGACGTCATCATGAGCCCCACCCTCATGTCACATCCTGGGGTGGGCCTGTGATGTGATGGCCCGTCCCAAAATGTGACATCATGAGGGTGGGGCTCATGATGACGTCATTGTGTGGCCCCGCCCCATGCCAATATAAGGCAACCGCGCAGCACAGACCCCACATTCAAGTGGAAGAGAGCGACGGGTCAACATCTCCAGAAGAAGGAGAAGAAGAAGCAGCGGCGGGAGAAGCTAGCCGGGGAGACAGCAGCAAAAGAGCCGAAGAAAGAAAACGAGAAAAAAGAGAGGGGAGAAGATGCCGGAGCGGATTTAATAAAATATTTTAAAAAGCTGTGTAGTGTTTTTTTTAAACACTTTTTCCCCCCAGGTAAATGGATTAGGGTACGATGTACCCCATACTCATTTACATAGGCTGGGGGGCCCGGCATCTGGAGGCCCCTTTATTAAAGGGGGCTTCCAGATTCCGATAAGCCCCCGCCCGCAGACCCCGACAACCAAAGACCTGGGTTGTCGGGGAGAGGCTCTTGTCCCCATCAACATGGGGACAAGGTGCTTTGGGGTGGGGGGCGCAGCGCTCCCCCTGCCCCAAAGCACCCATACTCCCCATGTTGAGGGCATGCGGCCTGGTATGGTCCAGGAAGGGGGGGCGCTCGCTCGTCCCCACCCCCTTTCCTGGCCAGCCAGGCTGCGTGCTTGGATAAGGGTCTGGTAAGGATATTGGGGGGGGGGACCCTATGCCGTTTTTTCCGGCGTGGGGGATCCCCTTAAAATCCATGCTACATCGAAGAGCCTGGTATGCTCTTGAGGGGGAACCCCACGCAAATTTTTTGCGGAGGTTTCCCTTTAAGACCCCTGGCACACAAGTCGCGCCGCAAGTCGGATCATCGTGATCCGACTTCAGGTGCGGCTTCTATTCAAATCAATGGGCTCCCATAGGGAACCATTGATTTTGAATAGAACGCCTGACGAGGATTAACGCTGTGTATACAAATGTTAAGCAACGTTATTGAGCGTTTTGCTGGCTTGGCGTCAAACGCCATGACGCTGCAGCTTCGGAACGCACTGGTCCCGCATTCTAGCTACAGCTCACTAACGCAGACGCCCTCTACTGCTCAAAAACTTCAGCGTTTTCATAGGGCCATTGAATAACATGGAGAGCAGCAAAAAATGCCAAAAAACGTGGCAAAAAAAAAAATGCCCGTGTGTATGAGGGCTAAGAGTTTCAATTTGCATGCAATCAGGCAGGCCCTTGCACTACATGTTTTTGGTAAATCTGAAGGAAATCTTACAACAAATGTTGTATAGTGTGTATGGGGTCTTAGTGATCATAAAAGAGGAACTAGTTGGTGGAGAATGTGATGAGGCTGAAGCATTATGGGTGGAACTGCATATGGGCGTGTGTACTTCAAAATTAATCATTGAAGTTTGCAAGGGCTGGCACAGCGATAATGGGGGATTTTAAATATTCTGAAATTGATTGGACTAATGGCACTGTTGAAACAGCCAAGGGGCAAAAATGTATAAACTGATTACAAGAAAATGTGATGGTACAGTTCCTGCAGGCCCCAACTAGAAATGATGCTCTGATAGACCATGCAGAGCTTTTTACTAATGTTCATATAAAAAAAAAAAATCTGGGTAGCAGTGACCATAACATAAATTTAATTTAATGTTAACTGTTAACAACAAGCACATACTGGAAAGATAAAAACACAACTTTGAGAGCAAACTTTCCAAGGTTGAGGGCTGCTCTCCAAGACTAAGACTGGGAGGGAATATTAGTTGGGGAGGAATCGCATTAACAAACCAAGTTTACAAAACATAAGTGAACATACCTTTAATGCTCCCTACTACAGTGAATCCGGAAAGTATTCACATTGCTTCACTTTTTCCACATTTTGTTATATTAGAGCCTTATTCCAAAATGTATTAAATTCCTTATTTTCTTCAAAACTCTACAAACAATACCCCATAATGACAACGTGAAAGAAGTTTGAAATTTTTATTACAAATAAAAAAAAAAAAAAAAAATCACATGTACATAACTATGCACAGCCTTTGCTCAATACTTTGTTGAAGCACCTTTGGCACCAATTGCAGCCTTCAAGTCTATTTGAGTATGATGCTAAAAGTTTGGCTCAGCTCTTTTTGGGCAGTTTCTCCCATTTTTCTTTCCAGGACCTCTCAAGCTCCATCAGGTTGGAAGGGAAGAGCCGGTGCACAACAATTTTCAGATCTCGCCAGAGGTGGTTTAACTGGGTTCAAGTGTGGGCTCTGGCTGGGCCACTCAAGAACATTCACAGAGTTGTCCCGTAGTCACTCCTTTGTTATACTGGCTGTGTGCTTAGGGTCGTTGTCCAGTTGGGAGTTGAACCTTCGCCCGTTTGAGGTAAAGAGCACTCTGTAGCAGGTTTTCATCAAGGATGTCTCTGTGCATTGCTGCATTCATCTTTCCCTCGACTAGTCTCCCAGTTCCTGCCGCTGAAAAAAAGGGATTTTTTTGTACAACTTACCGTAAAATCCTTTTCTCTGAGTTCACTGACAGACGCAGCCTTCTTATGACACATGGGGTTATGCTCATCCTACTAGAAGACTAGGCAAAACAAACAAAAGCATAGGTTGGCCCCTCCCAGGGGGCCGTCCTCAGCATATAATTCCCCTGCCCTGTACAGCACATCAGTTTGTAACAAGCCGTACAAAACCAAAGCAGAGGGGTTGGTGCTGCGTCTCTCAGTGAACTCAGAGAAAAGGATGTTACAGTAAGTTATACAAAAAATCCCTTTTTCTCTTCCATTCACTGACAGACTCAGCCTTCTTATGACACATAGGGACGTCCCAAAGCTGTGCCAATCAAGAGGGGTGGGCAAACTATAACAACTTTACCCAACAGAAAAACGCCCTCTCAGGCGGCGCTAACCGCGCCTATACTGCCTCTTGTAATACTTTGCGGCCAAAAGCAGCAGCCGAGGATGCTGAAACATCAATTTTGTAAAACTTAGTAAACGTGTGCACTGAGGCACAAGTAGCTGCCTTGCACACCTGAGACACCGAGGCTTGGTGTCTAAACACCCAGGAAGTACTAACTGCCCTGGTGGAATGAGCCGTGACCGGAAACGGATGCATGAGTCACGGTCTTCCGTATCCAACGAGACACCGTAGCTGACGAAGCCGCCATGCCTTTGCGCGACCCTTCAGTCAGCAAAAATTAAGAATCAGACTTCCGAAACGAAGCTGTATTACTCAAATACACCCGCAAAGCCCTCACCACATCCAAAGAATGCAGTTCGATTTCTTTGGGATGCGACGGGTGCGGGCACAATGAGGGAAGAACAATATCCTCATTTAAATGAAAGGAAGAAACCACCTTCGGAAGAAACGAAGGGGAAGGTCGCAAAACTGCCTTGTCCTTATGGAGGACCAAGTAAGGTGACTTGCAGGATAATGCTGCCAACTCAGACAACCGTCTGGCGAATGTGATAGCCACCAGAAAGGCCACTTTCTGCGACAACAGGGAATGTCCCTAATCTTTTCATATGGTGGCTTCTGCAGCACAGAAAGCACCAAATTCAAATCCCACGGCGCCAGAGGCGACCGTATCCGAGAAGCCACATGACGTACCCCCTGTACAAATGTACGGATCAATGAATGAGACGCCTAGGGTCGTTGAAAAAGAACCGCCAGGGCCGAAATCTGCCCCTTAAGCGTACTTAACGCCAGGTTCTTGTCCAGTCCTTGCTGCAAAAACGACAGTACTCTGGACACCATATACGAGCGGGGGGTCCCAACTCCCTGCCTCACACCAGGTAATATAGGACTTCCAGGTCCTATGATAAATCTTTGAGGTACCCTTACGTGCCTTGATCATAGTAGGGATCACGGAGTCAGAGACACCCCTATCCCTCAACACCTGGGACTCAATAGCCAAGCCGTCAAAGCCAGCGAGGGTAAAGCAGGGTGCAAAACGGGCCCCTGAGAGACAGTAGGTCTTCACGAAGTGGAAGACGCCACGGAACATCTGCCACCATCCGCACTACGTCTGCGTACCAAGGACGCCGGGGCCAATCCGGAGCCACCAGGATTGTCGGGATTCCCTCTACTTCTATCCTGCGTACAACCCGCTTCCCGTACTGACCAATGACCCTGGGCAGCGAACTGACCCAGGATGCCTCCCCAGCCCAATAGGCTGGCATCCATCGTTACTATCGACCAATTGAGGGGGGGGGGGGGAAGCTTTCCCCAATTTTAGGGCCAGAGCCCGAATCCACCAGATCAAGGATCCCGGGACTGATGATCCAACCTGATCAGCCTGTCTAGGGATAAGGGAGATTTGTCCCACTGCGACAAAATCGCCTTCTGCAGGAGCCGAGTGTGACTCTGGGCGTAAGGCACCGCTTCAAAAGTCGACACCATGAGCCCCAACAATCGCATACAGAACCGTAAGGAGAACCACTGGTGTGATAACAGGGTTCGCACTGCTGCCTGAAGTGTCCGGAGCTTGCTCGGTGTTATAAACACCCTTGCCTGTACCGTGCCCAGAATCAGACCCAGGTACTCCAGCCGGCGAGACGGAGTTAATGATGACTTCTGCAGGTTGATCAGCCAACCGAACTCCTCTAACGTGGACACCGTGATTGTCACGTTCTCCTCCAGAGCTGTAGCAGACTCTGCTCTCAGGAGTAAATCGTCGAGGTACGCTACCACCGCGATACCTCTCTGTCTCAGCAATGCCAGCATCGGGGCCACCACCTTGGTGAACACCCGAGGAGACGAGGCCAGCCCGAAGGGAAGTGCCACAAACTGGGAATGCAGGTCCCCCACTGCGAAACGCAGAAAACGCTGATGACTGAGACAGACCGGAACATGGAGATACACATCCCTGATATCGAAGGACGCCAAGAATTCCCCTTGGTGCAGGGAGGACACGACCAAGCGGATGGACTCCATCCTGAAACTCTTCGTCTTTACGAAGTGGTTTAACGCCTTCAGGTCCAGAACTGGTCTGACCCCGCCCTTTTTGGGCACCACAAAAAGGTTTGAGTAAAATCTGTGAAATCTTTCCACCGTGGGTACCGGTACAATCACCCCCTGTTCGGGTGCCCGAACTGCGCCTAGAAGCGCCTCCAGACGCTCCTGAAGGAGCCTCAAGTTTGAGGGGAAGAACCTTTCTGGGGGCAGAGAACTGAATTCTATCCTGTAACCGGAGGACACCACCTCCAGTACCCACAGATTGGTGATGCGGGCAGCCCATCTGTCTGCGAACCCCAGTAACCGCCCCCCCCCCCACCCGTGAGGCGGGTGGGGGCAACCCATCATGCGGAGGTAGATTTATCCTTCGCTTTTTCGGACTTATGCTGCCAGGGCCTTTTACTGTGCCCCGCGAAAGCCTTCCCGGCTTTGAAGCCCTTACCTGCTGAGCCGGGTGCCCGAAAAAACTTGTTCTGACCTGAAGAGACAGGGCCCTGCCTACAGCAAAAATCTCGCCGCTTTGGCTCTGGAAGGAAAGTACTCTTCCCTCCCGTGAAATCCTTAATGATTTCATCTAACTGTGGGCCAAACAGACGTTCTCCCTGAAAGGGAAGATCTGCCAGAGCTTTCCTTGAAGCCTGGTCGCCCTACCAAGAGCGGAGCCACAGCACCTGCCTGATAATTGAAAAAAGACATTTTTGATAATATGGGAAGAAGGTCAAAAGCCGCATGGCATATGTAGCGGAGACCTTCTTCCAAATGTTGTGCCCGCTGTACTTCAGCCTGTGCAACTTCACTAGACAAACCAGTGTGCAGTGTGGCAGCGTGCTCACGAAGAGACTGTGCCGCCATCGCAGCTGCTAGCGCCGGCCGCATGGCTGACCCAGCCAACAAGAATAGTGCTTTAGACACTGCTTCTGTGCAGCGATCTGCCGCCTCCCTAAAGGATGGAGACCCCTCCAAGGGAATGGTAGTTGCTTTATTTACACGAGCCATGGCAGGGTCCACCACCGGGGAAGCCCATCTTTTAGTAAAGCTTTCCTCAAAGGGGTAGCGAACCGCAAAGCTTTTAGGCAAAGCAAAGGAATTTGGTGGCCTCCGCCATTCCTTGAATACCGCCTGTTCAAACACCTGATCATAAGGGTAAGCCCTAGGTGACCTAGGGGGTTTAAGCGGTCCACAAACATATGCGGACTCATGCGACTCCCCTGCTTGGTCAAGCCCCATGGAGTCGCGGATATCAGTGATCAGCGCTTCCACTATCGCTTTATCGAAAAAGGATATTTAAAAGGAGCCTCCTGATCCTCTTCACCCTCTGAGGGCAGCCCACCCTCTGAAAGACCCACAGGTGTGACCATTGAGGTGCTCTCTAGATCCGAATCCTCACCTGAGGAAAGAAGGGGGGGGGGAGGGCGTTTCTGGGGGCCCCTCGGAACTGGCACCCCTGCCTGGGGAAAGAACTCCCCAAACACCGGCCTCAGCTGTTCCAAGGACACTAATGTTCCTGGGGTGGACTGTAGATCCGCAGGTACCCCTGCCATAGTATTGCCGGCCTCTGACATCCCAGCCTTCCGGCACCCCCACTGTTTGACCACCACCCCCCCCCCACTAATCCGCCAGGGAGACCCGGGAGGATTGCACCTACCGCTACCAGCACCCAGGGAAAGCCAGCTATACTTGCTGTTTTGATGCCTCAGCATTCCGACCGGAAGAGCAATGCCCACAAACTACTGCACTCCAGGAGCTTGTTACTGTGTGTCAGCCACGTTGTCCAAGCGAAAACCGGAAGCTCCCTTCCGTTTAAAACACTTCCTGTAAAAGGACTGAACTTCTCTCAAACGACCACCGGGGAGCCGCCAGAGAGCGGGCTGGAAACCACATGGTTATCAAACAATGGACGCTGCCTTTAACATACGCGCGGTCGGCCACGAATGAGCGGTGCTCCACACTCAAATGGCGGCGACCTGCCTAACACAGCGCTCCGGACGGTCGGTGCAAAGTCGAACGGTCAGTGCTAGGTGCGGTTACTGCGGGGGGGGGGGGGGATAATCCACCAAAGGGAAGCACCCAGTATGTCCCTCTAACGGACCCCCACCTGCCGGCTACCACCGAAGCTGCCCAGGTGCCCACTCTCCATGCCCTTAAGGCGGAAGAGGGGTCCACTCATCAGTCCGACAGGCGCAGCGGTTAGCCACGGGAGCAGACCTACCTCCCCAAAAGGAGTAATGCTGCTGGCCAGGCCACTGGACAGGCGTACCAGTCACTGGGCTCTAGTGGGTTTTAGCCACTGGCCGCCCGCACGGAACGAGCGCTATGTGGTGGGCCCCCCCTAAGGGTAGCTCGCATAGTGTCGGCCGGACTGGGGAAAGTTTTGGATTCGAGATATCCTCTATACCACCAGCCAGCTTCTTGATAGCAGTCTTCATCAGACAAATCTTCAGGAGACCGCAGATCCCATAGGGAACCAGGTCTACTCCTTGCACTAGGCAAATAAAAACTAACGTGCTGTACAGGGCAGGGGGATTATATGCTAAGGTGAGGACGGCCCCCTGGAAGGGGCCAACCTATGCTTTTGTTTGTTTTGCCTAGTCTACTCCTAGTAGGATGAGCATAACCCCATGTGTCATAAGAAGGCTGCGTCTGTCAGTGAACGGAAGAGAAAAGGGATTTTATTAAAACTTACCGTAAAATCCTTTTCCCCGAGTTCACTGACAGACGCAGCTCTTCATGACATGTGGGGTTTATGCTTGTCCCACTAGGAGTTAACTAGGCAGGGAAAAGAACAGCTGGCCTCTCCCATGGGGCCGTCCTCTTTTCCCACATAAACCCTCCACATAGCCTAGCTCAGCAGTTCGTATACAAGCCGTACTGAAACAGAGCACAGAGGGGTGGGTGCTGCTTCTGTCAGTGAACTCGGAGAAAAGGATTTTACGGAAAGTTTTAATAAAATCCCTTTTTCTCCTACATTCACTGACAGACGCAGCTCTTCATGACATGTGGGGATGTCCCAAAGCTGTGTCAAAAAGAGGGGTGGGTAAACGACAACAACTGTACCCAACAGAATCTCTAAGGAGGCGCCAGACGCGCCTACACTGCCGCCTGTAAAACTTTGCGGCCAAAGGCAGCATCCGAAGATGCGAACACATCAATCTTATAAAACTTAGTGAAAGTGTGTACCGAGGCCCAAGTGGCCGCCTTGTATACCTGTGACACCGAGGCCTGGTGTCTGAAAGCCCAGGAAGTGCCAACAGCCCGGGTAGAATGAGTCGTGACCATTAAAGGGGGAACCTTGCCCCGAACAGAATATGCATGGGTCACGGTCTGTCTAATCCAACGGGAGACAGTAGCCGACGAGGCCGCCAAACCTTTGCGCAGACCCTCTGTCAGTACAAATAGCGCATCAGACTTCTGAAAAGAAGCTGTAGCAGCTAAATACACTCGTAAGGCCCTCACTACGTCCAAGGCATGCAACTCATTCCTTTGGGTGCGATGGACGTGGGCACAATGAAGGAAGAACAATATCTTCGTTAATATGGAAAGAAGAAACCACCTTCGGAAGGAAAGAAGGAGAAGGTTGCAAGACTGCCTTGTCCTTGTGCAGGACCAGGTAGGGAGACTTGCACGATAGTGCTGCCAACTCAGACAGACACCCGGTCTGGCGGAAGTGATGGCTACCAAAAAAGCCACCTTCTGCGACAGCAGTTGTAAGGAAATCTTCCTGATATTTTCATAGGGCGGTTTCTGAAGTACAGAAAACACCAAATTCAGATCCCACTGGGCCATCAGGGCCTTCACCCGAGGCGCCACATGTCGCACACCTTGTACAAAGGTACGAATCAACGAGTGCGAAGCCAAAGGTCTCTGGAAAAGAATTGCCAGGGCCGAAATCTGGCCCTTGAGAGTACTCAAAGGCAGTTTTTTTGTCCAGGCCTTGCTGAAAAAAAGGTCAGGACCCTGGACACCACATAAGAGCGAGGGTAATGACCCTCCGTCTCGCACCAAGCTATATAAGCCTTCCAGGTGCGGTGGTAAATCTTGCGAGAAGTACACTTGCGAGCCTTCAACAAGGTAGGGATCACGGAGTCAACGACTCGCCTGTCTCTTAGCACCTGGGACTCAATAGCCAGGCCGTCAAAGCCAGCGAGGGTAAAGCAGGGTGCAAGAGGGGCCCCTGAGACAGTAGATCGTCTCACAGAGGGAGCCGCCAGGGAGCGTCTGCCACCATTTGCACCACGTCGGCGTACCAAGTGCACCAAGGCCAATCTGGAGCCACCAGGATTATTGGTATTCCCTCTGCCACTATCCTGCTTATCAATCGCGGTAGAAGTTTTATCGCAGGGAAGGCATACAGAAGGCGATAAGGGCCCCAGGGGGCCACCAGAGCGTCCGTGGCCACCGCCAACGGATCCTTTGTTTTGGACACAAAGGTTTTCACCTTGTGATTGAACCGAGACGCCATGAGATCCACGTCCGGCGTCCCCCATCTGCGGCAAATCTGGGTGAATACCTCCAGATGGAGAGACCACTCTCCCTGGTCCAGCGTCTGGCGACTGAGAAAGTCCGCCTGCCAGTTTTCCACACCTGGAATGTAAATGGCGGAGATTGTCGGAACGTGACGTTCCGCCCAGCGCAGAGACTCCTCGTGCCGCACTGATGGTTCACATATGCCACTGCCGTGGCATTGTCCGACTGAATCCAAATCGGACGACCCTGCAACCTCACTGTCCAGTGAGATAGGCACAATCTGATTGCTCTCAGTTCAAGCACATTGATGGGGAGGCGAGCCTCCTGTGCCGACCAACGGCCCTGGGCAGACAGCTGTCCCAGGATCCGGCCCCAGAATGAAAGACTGGCATCCGTGGTGATGATCACCCACTGAAGGGGCAGGAACGACTTCCCCTGAATCAACGCTGAGTCCCGAAGCCACCAGGTCAGAGACGCCCTGGTCTGGGAGCTCAGGCGGATCAGAAGATCCAAGGACCAAGGGGACCTGTCCCACCGAGCCAAGATTGCTCGCTGAACAAGATGACTGTGACTCTGGGCGTACGGTATCTCCTCGAAAATCGAGACCATGAGCCCCAGCACCCGCATACAGAATCGTAATGAAGACCGTCGGTGCGACAGGAGGGTTCGCACTGCCAACTGCAGTGACAGCCACTTGGCTGAAGGAACACTTGCCTGCTCTGTGTCCAGAATCAGGCCCAGATACTCCAGGCGACGGGATGGAGACACCGTCAACTTCTGCAGGTTGAGCAACCAGTCGAAGTCCTGCAGCGAGGTCATTGTGATTCTCACATTCTCCTCCAGAGATGAGGCAGACTCTGCTCGCAGGAGCAGGTCGTCGAGGTAGGCTACTACCACAATGCCTCTCTGTCGCAGCAACGCCAATACCGGAGCTACCAGTTTTGTGAAAACTCGAGGGGCTGAGGCCAGTGGGAGGGAGTGGCACAAATTGATAATGGAGGTCTCCCACTGCAAAGCAAAGGAAGCGCTAATGCCGTGGACAAATAGGTACATGGAGGTACGCATCCCTGATGTCCAGAGACTCCAGAAATTCCCCCTGATGGAGGGCGGCCACAACCGAGCGGATAGATTCCATCCGGAATTTCCACACCTTCACATACCGGTTCAGGGCCTTCAAGGTCCAATACTGGCTGGACCCCTCCCCCTTTTTTGGGGACCACGAACAGGTTTGAGTAAAAACCTTGAAACCTCTCCGCTGGAGGCACTGGCACGATCACCCCTTGGTCCGAGAGTGCTTGTACAGCCCCGAAGAGGGCCTCCCGGCGTGTCTGCGGGAGCCCCAAGTTTGATGGGAAGAATCTGTCTGGGGGTAGAGTGTTGAACTCTATCCTGTACCCGGTGGACACCACTTCCCGGACCCAACGGTTGGGAATGTGAGCAAGCCACCGGTCTGCGAACCCCAGAAGACGTCCCCCCACCTGAAGCCCAGGTGGGGGCGACCCATCAGGCTGGGGAGGGCTTGTCTTCCGCCTTTTCGGTTTTGCGCTGCCACTGCCGTTTTCCGGCCTCTGCAGCGACCTTTCCGGGATGGGTGCCTTTACCTGCTGCGCCCAGGGCGTGAAAAAACCTCTTCTGACCCGAGGTAGGGGGCCCCTGTCTACGGCGAAACTCACGCCTCCGGGGGACCGGGAGGAAAGTGCTCTTACCTCCTGTGAAATCCTTAATGATCTCATCCAGCCGTGGACCGAATAGACATCCACCCTGAAAGGGAAGTTCTGCGAGACCTTTCTTGGAAGCATGGTCACCGGACCAAGAACGCAACCAGAGTACCCGTCTGAGGATAACGGCAAAAACTGCTATTCTGGATAACAGGCAGTAAAATCAACGGCCGCATCACAAAAGGTACTTGAAACCTTGGTGCAAAAAAATCAGCCCTCTGCGGCGTAGCCATCAGGCGGATGCAGTCCAGATCATTCCGAAGCTCCGCCATACGCTCAGATACTGCGCCTCTGTTTTTCTCTCAGTGGGGTCCTTGAAGGAAGGAGCCCCTTCCAGAGGAATGGTCGTCGCCTTAAGGCGAGCTATCGGCGGGTCCACAACAGGCGACTCCCATTTTTTCAAAAAGCTTTCCTCAAAGGGATAGCGAGCAGCGAACCGTTTGGACAGCGAAAAAGAATGCTGTGGATGCTGCCATTCACAATAAATAAAATGATCAAAAAATTGATCATAGGGGTAAGCCTTGGGGGCCCTAGGGGGCCTGGAGGACCCACACATACACGCAGAGGTCTGTGATTCGCCTTCCTGGCTCAATCGCAACGATGTGAGAATTCCAGCGATAATAGCGGAAACCAGCGCTTTTTCATGCGCAGCCGTCGCCCCCTGATCCTCTTCTCCGTCCGAGGGACCCAGTTCACCATCAGATAGATCCACTGGGGTCCCTGTGACCCCAGAGGCCACTTCCGGATCAGAACCCTCCCCTGAAGAACAAGGGGGAGGAGGACGCTTCTTGGGGGCCTGTTGGGCAACATCCGGGGGAGAAATTCACTAAAGACCGCCCGCAGCTGGTCCAAAAAAAGCCCCTTGCGCAGATTGTGCCGCCGCTGATTCCTCCTCAGCAGGTTCAGCAGTACAGTCTGTCATCGTTCTTCCCCTTAAATCACTCTTCGTAACCCACAGGTGAATACCAAAACTTAAGGCAACCCCACCACACACCACCGCCCCACAGCGCACCAGGGAAACCCAGGAGGACTGCACCCACCGCCACCAGCACCCACAGGAGAGCCCAGCTATACTCGCTGTTTGCTGCCTGCAACTTTTGAGGATCGTCAGAAGAGCCGCGCCGTCAGGAGCACACACCGTTCCAAAGAGAAAGCAAAACGTTTTAAACACATTTTTGCAGTAGCAGGGGACACCAAGATAGCCGCCGATGAACGCTAGAGGCCAAAACCCACCTGCAGGGAACGTGCAGTACCGCAAATGGCCGCTCTGAGTGCTAGAGGGAAAGCTCCATAGGCCAAACATGTCCGCGGCTACGGTAAAATGGCGGCGGTCCACCGCAAAATGGCGGCCGATCGCCACATGGAGGCGAAAATTCACACAGATGGTGCCAACGATCGGGTGCGGGGGGGGTGAAAAGGGGCCCACGCGCCCCTGGCAGCGGCTACCCAGAATTTTTTTTTTTAAACGTCGGCCCCCCCTCCACCCCTGAAAAGGGGCGAAGGGAGGAACTCTCACTCACCACTCCTGATGAGCGCAGTGGGTAGCCACCCATTCGCAGCCCTTCCGCCCCTGCTTGGACGGTTGCTGCTGGCCAGAAATCACCCTACCCGAATCGCAATCCGGGATTGGGCTCAGATGGGGGTCACCCCAGGCCGCCCGCACGGAATGGGCACGATGCAGCGGGTCCCCATACCGCGGGACTGGCTCGCATTGGTCAGCCAGGCCGGGGAAAGTGCAGAGTCCGTGCAACTCTCTATGCCTCGGCCGGCTTCTTGATAGCAGATCAATTGCTTGATAGAAGTAGTAAAAATAAAAATAAGAAAAAAAGACGGTCATAATCAAGACCGCAATTCCCTTAAAGGGAAGCCAGGTCTACTCCTTGCAAACAAGGCATTGAAACTGCTGAGCTAGGCTATGTGGAGGGTTTATGTGGGAAGAGAGGACGGCCCCATGGGGAGGGCCAGCTGTTCTTTTCCCTGCCTAGTTAACTCCTAGTGGGACAAGCATAAACCCCACATGTCATGAAGAGCTGCGTCTGTCAGTGAACGTAGGAGAAAACATCCCTACAACATGATGCGGCCACCACCATGTTTGACTGTAGGGATGGTATTGGCCAGGTGATGAGCAGTGCCTGGTTTCTATCTGACATGACACTTGCCATTCAGGCCAAAGAGTTCAATCATTGTTTCATCAGACCAGAGAATTTTGTTGCTCAGTGTCAGAGTCCTTCAGGTGCCTTTTGGCAAACTCCAGGCAGTCTATCATGTGCCTTTTACTGAGGAGAGGCTTCTGTCCGCCCAATCTACCATACAGGCCTGAATGGTGGAGTGCTGCAGAGATGGTTGTTCTTCTGGTAGGTTCTCTCTCCACAAAGAAACACTGGAGCTCTGTTAGAGTGACCATCGGGTTCTTGGTCACCTCCCTAAGGCCCTTTTCCCCCCCGATTGCTCAGTTTGGCAGGGCGGCCCACTCTAGGAAGAGTCCTGGTGGTTCCAAACGTCTTCCTTTTACGGATGATGAAGGCCACTGTGCTCACTGGGACCTTCAATGCTGCAGACATTTTTATGTACCCTTCCTCAGATCATCTGCCTTGATACATTCCTGTCTCAGAGGTCTACAAACAAGTCCTTGGACTTCATGACTTGGTTTGTGCTCTGATATGCACGGTTAACTGTGGGACCTTATATAGACAGGCGTGTGCCTTCCCCAATCATGTCCAATCAACTGAATTTACCATAGGTGCACTCCAATCAAGTTGTAGAAACACTATGCACCTGAGCGCAATTTTGTGTGTCATGGCAAAGGCTGTGAATACTTATGTACTTGATTTTTTTTCTGATGCAGCTTGAGAGGTCCTGCAAAGAAGAATGGGAGAAACTGAGCAAAATAGTTGTGCCAAGCTTTTAGCATCATACTCAAAAAGACTGGAGGCTGAAATTGGTGCCAAAGGTGCTTAAACAAAGTATTGAGCAAAGGCTGTGAATAGTTGACGTGATTTTTTTTTTTTTTTTTTTTTTTTTAATCAACTTGCAAAGATTTCAAACTTCTTTCCCGTAGTCATTATGGCATATTGGTTGTAGAATTTTGAGGAAAATAATGAATTTAATCCATTTTGAAATAAGACTGTAACATAACAAAATGTGGAAAAGGTGAAGCGCTGTGAATACTTTCCGGATCCACTGTAAAAAAAAAAAAAAAAATCTACAAAAACTGCCTACAAATTAAAAAATGCCTGATTTAGGAAATGGACTACAGCTAATTTTTTTTTTTTTTTTAACTTTCCTGTAAAATCCATTTCTTGGTGTACGTCACAGGACATACGGGGTGTGGAAATTTTTTAAAAAACTACTTGTCCAAGGGACTAAATCAGGGTCCCAATCTACGTGTCCCACATGACAATCCACTTGTCCTGATAAAAAATAAATACATTTTTTCCCAGGATGGAAAACACAAAGGGTTAATGGTGTTTTTCTTTATTAGGCAGAGGTGTTTTAGGAATGTCTGGGGCTTTTAACCAGTTCAGCCCCGGAAGTATTGACAGCCTTCCTGACCAGAGCACGTTTTGCAATTCGGCACTGCGTCGCTTTAACTGACAATTGTGCGGTCAATGAGACATTGTACCCAAATAAAATTGACATGCTTTATTTCCCCACAAATAGAGCTTTCTTTTGGTGGTATTTGATCACCTGTGTGCTTTTTATTTTTTTGCCCTATAAACAAAAAAAGAGCGACAATTTTGAATTTAAAAAAAAACTTTTTTTTTTTTTTACTTTTTGCTATAATACATATCCAAAAAAATAAAAATAAAATAAACAAATGTCTTCCTCAGTTTAGGCCGATATATTCTTCTACATATTTTTGGTAAAAACAAAAAAACAATAGGCGTATATTGATTGGGTTGAGCAAAAGTTATCGCATCTGCAAACTATGGGAATAGATTTATGGCTTTTTATTATTTTTCTTTTACCCACTTCAATACTGGGCACTTTCACCCCCCTCCTTCCCAGACCAATTTTCAGCTTTCAGCGATGTCGCCATTTGAATGACAATTGCGCTATCATGCAACACTGTACTCAAATGGCATTTTTCTTTTTTTCACACAAATAGAGCTTTCTTTTGCTGGTATTTAATCACCACTGGGGTTTTTATTTTTTAGGCTACAAATGAAAAAGGCCGAAAACTTTCCAAAAAAATGAATTTTTCTTTGTTTCTGTAATAAAATTTTGCAAATAATAAATTTCTCTTCATAAATTTGGAACAATGATACTGCTATATTTCTTTGGTAAAAATAACCCAAATCAGGGTTTATTTGGTGTTGGCGGTGATGGGGGACAGATAGATGTTTTGTGCACTGTGACAGATGTGATGGGAGACATACAGAGGTTTTGTGCACTGTGACAGATGTGATGGGGGACAGACAGATGTTTTGGGGACTGGTGCATGTGTTTCAGGACAGGGATATCGGTGGTGCTTGGTGTACTGTGTGTGGGGGCAATCTGTGAGAGCTCTCTGTATAAAATCATCTTCATACAGAGAGCTGTCACAGAGCTGCAGATTCCCCTTCGCCCCCCACACTGAGCTTAGCGGGGGGAGAACTGTGAGAGAGACACGTGTCTCTGTTTACATTGTGACGGCTGTGATTGGACACAGCCATCACAAGATCGGGAGGGCCAATCAGAGTGTCCATATCCCGATCTCTGCTCTGCCGGGCCTGTGATCATAATGATCACAGGATCGAGCAGCAGCGTGCCCCGTGGTCGCGCTCAAAGCATTCGTTCTGAGGGACGTTCCTGAACGTCCACTCAGAACGGTGAGGCACCCACCTGACCATATATGTACAGTGGCCAGGTGGGAAGGGGTTACTAGTAACAGTGGCGATCTGCAATTTTTATATCAGGACTGTGACTTTGCCGTGGACAGATCAGACACTTTTTTAGGATTAATGACCTTTATACAGTGATCAGAGATAAAAATAGCCACTGATTACTGTATAAAGGTCATTGGCAGGGAAGGGGTTAAACTGTAGGGTGTCAACCTTGTTTCCTGTGTTCTGTGTGGGGGCTGGGCTGGTCGGGGCATGACATTTCTAACTGTTCCCGATTACAAGGAACAGTAGATCTGTGACATGTCCCCTGACAGAACGGAGAACCGCCGTGTTTACATCGGCAGTTCCCCATTCTGGCTCTATAGTAGGCGATCGCAGGCTGTCGGCGGACAGAGTCCACCTTACCAGCAGGCACGATCACGGAGTGCGTAGCGGGCGCTCGCCTGCAAACCGCAGCCAAGAAAAGCTGTCGCAGTACAACTGCGGTGGCTGGTCGGCAAGCAGTTAAAAACTAAATTGGCTTTATGGCAACTTAAACCTTTAATGTTTTCTTATAACTTTTTTTTTTTTTTTTTACAGGGAAGGAAGGCCCTAGAGAATAAAATGGTGGGTTTTGCAATTTTTTTATGTCACACGGTATTTGCGCAGCGGTTTTTGAAATGCAATCTTTTAGGAATAAATACACTTTTTTGAATCATAAAAACACAATGCATAGCCTAGTTTTTAGGTAAAATAAAAAAAGACGTTACACCAAGTAAATAAGTACCAAACATGTCATGTTTTAAAACTGCACATGTCCGTGCAACGACAGCAAATGGTGTAAATTATACTATCCTTAGGCGACGCTTTAAAAGCCTTTACAGGTTACCACTTTAAAATAGACAGGTGGTCTGGTGCTAGAATTACTGCCCATGATCTGACGTTCGCGGTGATACCTCACATTTGTGGGACAATCGATGTGTGCGTGTGTGACAGACACGTGCGTTCACCTTTGCGTACAAGCAAAGGGGATGGAGGTTCTTTAACTACCTCAATACCGGGCCAATTCTGACACTTTTTATATACATGTAAAAATCAACTTTTTTTTTTTTTTACTAGAAAAGTACAAGAAACCCCAAATATATATAGCAGAGACCATAGAGACTAAAATGGCGGTTGTTGCAATATTTTATGTAATTTGTATTTGCGCAGCGGCCTTTCAAACGTAATTTTTTGGGAAAATATAAACTTTCAGTAAAAATAAATAAATAAATAAAAAAGACTTAAAGTTAAGCCAATTTTCTTGTAGAATGTGAAAGATGTTATGCAGAGTAAATAGATACCTAACAGTTACATAGTTGGAAAAAGACACAAGTCCATCCAGTCCAACATATGTGTGTGCTAATAGTACATTGTATACCCCTGTATATTAATATACATTATTATTATACAGGATTTATATAGCGCTGACAGTTTGCGCAGGGCTTTACAATATTAGGGCAGACAGTACAATTACAATACAATTCAATACAGGAGGAATCAGAGGGCCCTGCTCGTTAGAGCTTGCAATCTAATCTAATCTAATATTGTGGTCATTAACAACTTCAGCCCCGGAAGGATTTCCCCCTTTATGACAAGAGCACTTTTTTGCGATTCGGCACTGCGTTGCTTTAACTGACAATTATGCGGTCGTGCGACATTGTACCCAAACAAAATCGACGTCCTTTTTATCCATAGAGCTTTCTTTTTGATCACCTGCGCGTTTTTTTATTTTATTTTTTGCACTATACACATGTGAAGAGCGACAATTTTGCAAAAAACACAATATTTCTTTATTTTTGCTATAATACATATCCAAAAATTAATGTATTCATCAGTTTTGGCCGATATATATTCTTCCTCATATTTTTGGTAAAAAAACAAAAAACAAAACAAAATTGGCGTATATTGATTGGTTTGCGCAAATAATAATTTATGGGGTTATTATTTATTTTTATTTTTTTACTAGTAATGGCGGCGATCTGCAATTTTTAGCGGGACTGCAACATTGCCGCGGACATGTCCAACCATTTTGCCACTTTTTTGGGACCATTGGCATTTATACAGTGATCAGTGCTATGAAAATGCACTGATTACTGTATAAATGCCACTGGCAGGGAAGGGGTTAACACTAGGGGGCGCTCTAGGGTTTAACTGTGTTCACTGGGGTGTGTTACTAACTGTATGGGGGCTGGGCTAACTGGGGGAGGAGAGTGATTGCAGCTCCCATACACAGGGAGAGCATACGATCACACGCCCTTGACAGAACGGGGATCCGCTTGTTTACATTAGCGGTCCCCGTTCTGTAACTGCAGGTAGCCAGCGGACATCGAGTCCGCCCTTGCCCGCTCCCCTGCTACACGATGCTTAATCTCGCAGCCGCCGTCATGTGACAGCGTTTCGCGTTATCGAGCCAGACTGACGCTGTCAATCGACGGTCTTTAACCACTTCAGCCCCGGAAGTATTTCACACTTTAGGACCAGAGCCCTTTTTGCGATTCGGCGCTGCGTCGCTTTAACTGACAACTGTGCGGTCGTGCGACGTTGTACCCAAATGAAATTTGCGTCCTTTTTTTCCCACAAACAGAGCTTTCTTTTGGTGGTATTTGATCATCGCTGCGTCATTTCTGATCGCCACTATAAACAAAAGAAGAGTGACAATTTTGGAAAAAAAAAACAAATTTCTTACTTTTTGTTAAAATACAAATCCAAAAAAAATATATAAATAAAACATTTTTTTTCACCGTTTTTGGCCAATTTATATTCTTCCTCATATTTGCGATAAAAAAATCGCAATCAGCGTTTATTGATTGGTTTGCGCAAAAGTGGCCGCGTTTACGGATGATGAGAATTCATTTCTGGGGTTTTTATTTATTTTTTACTAGTAATGGCGGCGATCTGCGATTTTTAGCGGTACTGCGATATTGGGGCAGACATGTCGGACCATTTTGACACTTTTTTGGGACCAATGGCATTTATACAGCGATCAGTGCTATAAAAATGCACTGATTACTGTGTAAATGCCATTGGCAGTGAAGGGGTTAACCTGCAGGGGGAGCTCTAAGGGTTAACTATGTTCCCTGGGCATGTTCTAACTGTGGGGGGACTGCCCTAGCAGGGGAAGGGAAGTGATCACAGTTTCCGTGTAGAGGAAGGCTGTGATCACAGCCCTTCCCCCTTCACAGAACGGAGGTCCGTGTTTACATACACGGACCTCCGTTCTTTCACTCCGGGGGGGGATGTAGGGGGGGCATCGCGGGTAGCCGGCGGCGATCGAGGCCGCCACACACGCTCCCTGGCCCTTCCCGAACACAGTGAGCACGCGGACGTGCCTCCGGCGGCGCTCGCTCACAGTGAGCGATCTCGCAGCCGCTGTCATATGACGGCGATTTGCGATATCACACCACTTTGTCGCCGTCAACCTGCGGTTGGCGGTCGGCAAGTGGTTAACCACTTCAATACCAGGGACTTAGAACACTTCCCGCCCAGACCAATTTTCAGCGCTGTTGCATTTTGAATGAGAACTGCACGGTCGAGCGATGTACCCAAACAAAATTTTTATCATTTTGTTCCCACAAATAGAGCTTTGTTTTGGTGGCATTTGATCACCCCTGCGGATTTTATTTATTGTGCTACAAATAAAAAAAAAAAAATCCGTGTTTGTCACAAAATTTTGTATAAGTACATGTTCTCCTTCACTGACAGGCACTGATGTGGCCACATTGATGAGGCTATACTGATTGGCACTGATGAGGCACATATATGCAGCACTGAAGAGCACTGATAGGTGGCAATGGGCACTGGTAGGTAGCACTGATGGGCAACACCGGTGGGCACTAAGTGGCACTGGTACAGGACAAAAAAAAAAAAAAAGCACAGTTAGGGATGGCACTGGCAGACATCACATATGGGCACAGTGCCATCCCTACAGTGCACGGCTGATCACATGGTAAAAAGTTTTAGATGGTAGGTTTTTACCTTGATAGGTAATGCGGTGGGTCAGAATGACCCACTGATCGCCACAATGCGGGTTATCCTGATCAAGTCTTATGACGTTCAGTCAGGATAACAGAACACTTGTCAGGACGTCATTTGTCTATACGCCAGGCGGGAAGTGGTTAAAGAGGTAGTAAACCCGCCTGAAAAAAAAAAAACCCTGCAAGACAATAGCATAATATGTTAGTAGGCATCGCACACTAACATATTATAAAATACTTACCTTAGAACGAGGCCTCTGATGCTCGAGTCGGTCAGTGCTAAGGACGCTGACATGATGCTCCTCTTTATTCTGTGAGTGGCCGGAGCCACGTGACGTCACTCCCGCGCATGCGCGCGAGAGCTCTTCGCTCCGGCAGCTAGCTCTGATTTTCCGGCACCCTCCGCCGGATCATCAGAGCTCATGCACCGCTAATGTCAGCGGCTGCATGCAGAGCAATCTCTGTAGGTTTAGGAAAAATTCATTTTACCTACAGGTAAGCCTTATTATAGGCTTACCTGTAGGTAAAAACAGTAGTGGGGGTTTACTACCGCTTTATGTGGTTAAGGTGTCCATCTAATTTTTTTTAAATCATTGATGCTCCTAACTGAAACCACTCCTTGTGGCAGAGAATGCCACATCCTTACCGATCTTACAGTAAAGAACCCTCTACACAGTTTAAGGTTAATCTGCTTCTCTTCTAATTTTAGTGAATGGCCACAATCACCTTTTTAAATTTCCTTTAAAAAGGAAAAGCATTTTCTCTATAGTAGTCACGCTTCAAAATTGTGTGCACTCATGGAATGGCAACATACTATGGTAATTGAAATTATCCATAGGTGATGCTTTAAAAGCCTTTGCAGGTTACCAGTTTAGATTTACAGAAACGGTTGGGTGCTAAATTATTGCTCTCGCTCTGACGATCGCGGTGATACCTCACATGTGGTGCGATCACTATTTACATATGCGCGTGGGACCAACGTGTGCATTCGCCACTGTGTGCGCACAGGGTCACTTTACATTTTTATATTTTATTTATTTTTACAGTGTCTTTAAAAAAACATTTTTGATCACTTTTATTGCTGTCAAAAGGAATGTAAACATCCCTTTTGACAGCGACAGCAAAGACAGATACTCTTTATGGAGAGATGGGGGGGTCTATTAGCCCCCCCATCTCTCCTTTTGGATCCAATGCAGCCGATCCCACCTGCTTCACTGGCTTACCAGTTCTGATATCAGGCGGGAGGAACTGCTTCAGTTCCTCTCACTGTGAGGCCGGACATGGATGCCGCCGGTAGCATTGCTCCCGGGCTTCCAGAACGCTCCTCGTATCTTTGTTTCTTGTGATGCACTTATACATCCACCTGGTATAACTTTTATAAAGGTGTGTACCGACAACGAGGCTTGCAAACCTGAGTCACTAACGCCTGATGACTGACAGCCCAGTAACCTCCCACACTTCTGGTAGCGTACTCCCGGCACTTGACCCTTCAAGCCATAGGCTTGAATAATAAGCTGACAAAATCCATTGTGAAATCGTCAACTTACTCACCTCCTGGCTATTCCTAGAGCCTCTTCTAGAGATTCCTGGCTCTAGTGGTAATCTAAATTGAAGGATCAATCAGCGCAATCCTCATGTGACTCAAACTAAGCAAACAAATATATATATATATATATATACACAAAATATTCAATGTGAGGCAAATCATATACAAAGTAGCTGCTATCACCAAAAGTGTTTTCACTACACTCAAAATAAACAAAACCCCTACTGAAGAAGTCTACGCTCTGAAAATATGCACATAGGGGGTGGAGCCTACGTGCTGACATCACACCGTGGCCATCCCGTACTCTGAATCCATACTTGTACAGCTAGCACGGCTTTTAGTGCCATATTTGTGAATATAGTTACTCGCTTTTTATGGGAATAAACTACTTTTTATACGGAGAGCACTAGATTTTGCCATTCTTTTTTATTATGCCTGTTGATTGGTATACACATCGAGGGTTTAGGAACCAGACAGAGGATGTGTAAGATATAGGGGACTACCAGTGCCAGCATCACACCAGTCTCTCAATATCGCCAAAGGGGAACTGCTGTGTTTGACCCGTGGGGATCACAGTGAGGTTGAGCAGCCTAAGACACAAGTGGAGGAGAGCACAAGCACTTTTTGGATCTATTTGCACTAGAATGGTCCTTACTCTTCTGGTTTGCTTAATTTATGTCACTTGTTCATGGACTGAAATCACTTGGATAGTTCATGTCTTCATTGAGGATTTGAGGAGCACTTTATGAATTGGTAGCGCAGCACTGTTTTTCTAGTGGTAATCTGCGTTTTGTTTGTTTTAATGGAGATAAGGGCCCTTTTGTGAGGTGGATATCACATGTATGTTGCACACATGTAATTCTTTAATGGCCTGTTTTATATGGGTTGGGTTAGGTCTGTGCCACCCCACCCACCCGCAGATCGGGCCTCATCCCCTGGCTATGGAGGGACAAGGCATGACCAGGACGACAGAGGGAAAATAGGATTTTTTAACTTACCGTAAAATCCTTTTCTCTGAGTTCATTGACAGATGCAGCCTCTTATTCACGACACGTGGGGTTTATGCACCTATTACCAGGAGTAGACTAGGCAGAACGAAGTTCAGAAAAGCAAAGCTGGCCCCTCCCAGGGGGCCGTCCTTAGTCAGCATATAACCCCTCAGCCCTGCATAGCATATCAGTTTGTAACAAGCCGTACAAACACAACACAGAGGGGTGGGTGCTGCGTCTGCCAATGAACTCAGAGAAAAGGATTTTAAGGTAAGTCAAAAAAATCCTATTTTCTCTTACGTTCATTGACAGACGCAGTCTCTTATTCATGACACGTGGGGACGTCCCAAAGCGGTGTCAAACAGAGGGGTGGGTAAACAACAACTACTGTACCCAACAGAATGATCTTAGGAGGTGCCAGCCACGCCTACACCGCCGCCTGTAAAACTTTGCGGCCAAAAGCAGCATCCGCGGATGCTGACACATCAACTTTGTAAACCTTAACAAAAGTGTGCACCGAGGCCCAAGTAGCCGCCTTGCACACCTGAGACACCGATGCTTGGTGTCCGAAAGCCCAGGAAGTGCTAATCGCCCTGGGGGAATGAGCCGTGACCGGAAAAGGGGGTTCTTGGCCCCGAACAGCGTATGCATGGGTCACAGTCTGTCTGATCCAACGTAATACAGTGGCCGACGAAGCCACCAAACCTTTGCGGGGCCCTTCCGTCAGCACAAACAGCGCATCCGACCTCCGAAAAGGAGCCGTAGCTGCCAAATACACCCGGAAGGCCCTCACTACATCCAAGGAATGCAGAGCGATCTCCTTAGGATGAGACGGGCGCAGACACAAGGAAGGAATGTCCTCATTGATATGAAACGAGGAAACCACCTTCGGTAGAAAGGAAGGGGAAAGACGCAGCACCGCCTTATCCCTATGTAGGACCAAATAGGGAGACCTACATGACAAGGCCACCAATTCAGACACCCGCCTAGCGGATGTAATGGCCACCAAAAAAGCAACCTTTTTTGACAGCAGTTGTAAGGGAATATCCCTGATCTGCTCATATGGCGGTTTCTGCGGCACAGAAAGTACCATGTTCAGATCCCACGGTGCCAGGGGCCACCGTACCTGAGGAGCCACATGACGTACGCCCTGTACAAATGTACGGATCAAAGAATGCATCGCCAAAGGACGCTGAAAAAGAATCGCCAGAGCAGAAATCTGACCTTTGAGAGTGCTCAAAGCCAACTTTTGATCCAGGCCTTGTTGAAGAAAAGCCAGCACCCGAGATACCGAAAAAGAACGGGGGTTCCAACCCCCGCCTCACATCAGGCAATATAGGCTTTCCAGGTGCGATGATAGATCTTGCGCAAAGTGCACTTGCGCGCCTTAAGCATGGTGGGGATCACTGACTCAGAGATCCCCCCTGTCCCTCAGTACCTGGGACTCAATAGCTATGCCGTCAAAGCCAGCGAGGGTAAAGCAGGGTTCCTCACCAGCCCGAGAGGCTGGCATCCGTCGTGACTATCGACCACTCCAGGGGAAGGAACGACTTC